>OY757544.1:2661779-2686779 GCA_963584105.1 Alviniconcha strummeri
ATAATTACTGTTGTTGTAAGTGGTTATGTATCTGTGATACTGAGAATGGAACAGGGTTCCTTGTTAAAATCCAACATAATTAATGGCATTACTGTTATTAATTACACCGCTCCTGACTCGGTGGCATCGGCTTCACTGCCGTGTGTCGAATCCTTTTAGGGTATTTTCTGACTTGCCTTTTTTGTTTATTTGTATCATTCATTTAGCCTGCTCCATTTCGAGTCTCTAAGAGCCATTATAATTATCACTCACGTGTGACAGTATATTTATTTAGCTGGCATAAATTACATGGTATACACTTTTGTATAATAGTTACCATGGAATGAATTGATATAGGAAGGTGCTCATTTCAATTGTCGGTAACTTTTTTCCACCGTGCAGTATGTTTACCCCCCCCCCCCCCCCCCCCCACACACACACACACACACTCTACACTGACACGCACATACACACTACATGATGACACGCACGTACACTGACACTACACACACACTGACACACTACACACGCACATACACACTACACTGACACTACACACACGCACATACACACTACACTGACACTACACTACACACACACACACACACACACACACACACACACACACACACACACACACAATTTTGTTAATTTGACTCACAAACAAGCGCGGCGGCGGCGTTACTGCCGACTGAAATAACGGTGTTTAGATGAGTCACGCGACAACCGACAAATAAAGACAAGCGCTATCTGTCTGTAGTAAGTAAGTAAACATGGTGCTTAACGTCCACAGAAACCATAAGGCTTATTAGGGACGGGACTGTCTGTAGTTTCTTCCCGGTTTCTCAGTGTTTTGTTTCCGCCTCGCCAGCAGCTGCTACTCTCTGTCTTTATCTCTCTCTTCTTCCTCGTTTGACAGTACGTAGAGTGTGTGTGGTGGTGGGGGGGGGGGGGGGGGGGGGGTGTACGGGGCCGTTTTTGTTTTTTATTTCTTCAGTTTTTTGTTGTCAAGTCATGTTATTGTTGTTGTTTGCCCCCCCCCCCCCCCCCCCCCCCCCCCCCGCCCCATTAGTCACAGTTCTCAGTTTTAGGCAGCCGGAAGCCTGGCCGCGGGCAGTTCGTCTTGTTGCTTAGTTGGCATTACACAGCCATAGCCACACACACCTACACACACACACACACCACACACACACACACACACACACACACACACACACACACACACACACACACACACACACACACACACTCACACGGCACGACACACACACACACACACACACACACACACACACACACACACACACACACACACACACACACACACACACACACACACACACACACTGACACTAAGTCAGTGACTGACACACACTGACACATTCAGTTCCGTCACGACTAGAAGCAGAAAGAAATCTAAAACGGCGGAGTGGAATCCGGCACTGACTCAGTGACGACTGGGACAAAAGTAAAAACAATTCGAGTCAGTCAAAGTTGTTTTGTCGGTTGTTAAGTCAGTCAAAGTTGTTAGCCTCTATCCATCCAGGATGAGTGTCTCTTTTCTCCATTTTGCGAGTCCGCCTAGACCGCTGTGTGCGTAGGCCTTATTTGATCTTCAATTTCTTTAATTGTCCCAACCCCCCTCCCTCCCCTCCTCCCCTCCCCCGCCTCCGACACCTCTCCAATGTTGTTCAAAAGCTACTGGGCAGAAAAGCGGCAGGAGTGAGTGAGCATGGTGAGCAGACGTACAATGCAGGGGAAGTAAATCTCCAGCACGCTCTTCAGTCCAAAAACGTTGAGAAAACATCCTAGACGCGAAAAATGGCGTCCGCAGGACCCGAAAATTGTGACAGCGTTCCAAATGCGAGCACCAAAGAAGAAGACACAGCCAGCCAGCCAGCAAGTGGCTCAGGAACAAGTGATGACACTGATAATTTCAGTAATTTTTATGAGGAGGTTAGTATACGTCTCTGTTTGATTAAACGTCGACATAAAAATGCCAGTCGACTGCTCGTGCAATTTTGTTGACATTTTTTTCTTTATTTTTTTCTTTTCTCTCCAGTAAATCGTCAGATGGTTAAGCAGAAAATAGTATATATCCTCAACAATGACACTGTTCTCTAGCATTTCAAATGGCCAATTCTAAAATGATGGTAATAAACTAGCCGGTAAAACTTGTGTAATAACTAATATGTTAGTTTTTGTTACTGTTGTGTTAGTGTTACGGTGTTAGACTAGTCAGTAATAAAATATTATGTATAGAGTACAAACTATGCATAATGCAGCATGTTCGTCAATGCTGTATAGATCAAGGTCTAGCACTTCCTACACATCAGCCTCTAAAATTTCAACCATCATTCTTAATCTTGCAAAAGAACAAGCGACATTCACTGATTCAGCAGATGTACCAAAAAATACACTGGTCAGCTACCTAGTTCTCTATCACTAGTATCAGTATCACATTCACAGTATTACTAGTAATGTAGTATTATACATTTTGATATAAATTATAATCACCCCTTCTTGAAGTTCTTCCATTGAACCTTAAAACTAACAGTAACACAAACAGACTTAAATGTGTGCCAGTTTCAAACTTCTGAATCTGACAGTGACACAGCTTTGAACAGCTTCCACAAAGCTCTGTAACCTGAATCTCACTCTCAGACGTACACTTATTTTACCATTTATTTTAGCCATTTTAAACTGCCATTGGTAATCTACTCTGGACTTGATAATTGTTCAATGTTTGGCATTCAGATTGCTACACCCCATGACATTTTGTATTTTTAATTCTGCAAATTATGCGATAATCATTATATTCATCTTCATAATCATTGTGCAAATGAAAAGTGGAACAGGCAGTGAGACACTGATCAGATGACAGGTAGTTTAATCTTAGTTCCAGCGTTTCTTCAGGAGAGCTGAAAATCCTTCACCCAGCTTGAACAGCCAGGAGTAAAACTTCAGGAGTCTGCATTAAATTATTAATCATTATAAATATCATTAATAGTATAATATTTTAATACAAAAAAATAAAAACACTATTTGAAGTTAAACTAAGTGCTCACTAGCCAACTGACCACAGAGTTTAGATTGAGCTGGGCTAATCTTGGTCACCACTTTTTAAAATCAAATGCACTTATGCAGCCATGGGCTCTGTCACTCAGCTTCATTAACTAGTGCACTCTTTTAGTTTGATATTTCTTCATAAAGTTACATTGTGGGACAAAGATCAACTGCCCAGTTGTAAACAGTGTAATGTTACAAGGTAAGGATTCACTCAGTCTGTGCATCACTGCATGCCTACAAGAACTATACAAAAAACACAATCTTTACTGATCCACAGTTGACAGTAGCTCATGGACTTTCAGTTTCACTGGCTGCCAGTCAGACTCCAAATAGACATAAACTTTTTGTTCACCTACTTGGGCTGCTTCCATTGAACCGCTCCTCATATAATCTTTGGCTGAATTAATTCTTGTTGAACTGTGTTTACTGCAAACCTGTCTTTTAACTATATCACATTATCAGTATATAATGTCAGGGCTCCTTCCTGTGCCACAAATAAAATTTGGAAGCTGTCTCAGTATCCATCACTGTGGTGGAGAAGAATCACTGTGTTTCAAAACATATGTGAAATGATTATAAACTTATGATTATAAACTTGTGGATTTTGTTAACTAAATTTAGTTAAATACTTTGTGCCTTTTAGTATAAGCTACTGAGTCTGAAACCTCTGCTCTCAAGGAGGTGACCCCTGACCTGTGAAAGTGTGATCATGGACTGTACTGGTGGGCTTCTTTGAGTCAACATGGATTCATGAACTTGCCAGGCTCTGCAGCTAACTCTTGAGCCCATAATCAAAAGCAAACAAAATAAAAAACGAAAACATAGTTTGGCTGGCTGTCCAGATTTTTTGACTCTGAAAGTGAAAGTGAAAGTCTGTGGTCAGTAATGTTCTTGAGCTGGCTTCCTCATAGTTCCTTGTTTCCTGTGTCTTGATTGATTCCACTGTTGTAGCACAGTGATAAATATCCAACATTCCAGTGTTTCACTGGGTCAAAGCTGTGTCACTGTCAGATTCAGAAGTTTGATGGAAGCTGGCACTGGCACAGATTTCAGTCTGTTTGTGTTACTCACTTTACACTTACTGTTAGTTTTATGGTTCACTGATGTCCATGGGTCACACCAACAGTTTGCATGAATAACTAAGTTACTGATGAACATGCACAACAGTGAAACTGCAACTAGTGCAAATCCATAAACTTAAAGAATCAAAATGAATTTCACTCTTTGAGTACTCCAGAGTATAGTGATTAGTGTTTTGCTAAAACCAAAACCATTATGAAACTTTCCAGTCTTCTCCAACTTATGCAAATGAAAGCATTCATCTTTTTTATTTCTGCCAGAGAATATTATTACCTGCAAAATGGTTGGACCAATTATGCAACACCAGAAAGCATTTAAAAATAAATGATCAAACTGTGTGCGCTGGCGATGGTGTGTGTGTTAAGTGAAGCTGATGTTGCCGTAATTACTCTGTGTGTGTGTGTGTGTGTGTGTGTGTGTGTGTGTGTGTGATTCTTTTTTTCTGTTATCATTATTTATAACTCTGTATATATTTTTATATTTAACTGTTATGTATAGTTCCACTTTTGGAAAGGGGTAGGTGGGTATGAGGGCATGTCCTTTGGTAGTTTTAGCTTGCGAGAGCTTACATGTATGCACTGTGTGTATCTGGCGCTGGGAACACGCAAGGTTTTGTGTGGAAGGTTTTTATGCGCTATATATAAATTTTCATTCATTCATTCATTCATACTTATGAATCTATATGATACTGATAGTGTGCTTTATAGCCCTGCTCATTCAGTCATGAAGTGGTGCTCTGTGTGACGCCTCACATGCAGCCATGACATATCCAGACACTGACTGAGAGTGAGACAGACACAAAAGATGAAAAGTGTTTCAATGAACCATTTCATATAAATTTGCAATCCCAGAGCTGTACCAAAAATGGTTTGCACTAATTCAGGGAAACAGGGGTGGGTTTTTGTTGTTGTATAGGGACTATACCTGTATAATTTGCATTTTTTTGTTGTTTGGTGTGTGTGTGTGTGCTTTTTTTTTTTTTGGGGGGGGGGGGGGGGGGTGCAAAACTTTCTAGTATGTGTGACCTCTGATGTTGCACATAAACTCTCATTCTTCAGTCTGCAAGAGCAGATCTTGGGAAGAACTAGTAAAGAACTAGTATGTAACACTGAAACAAGTAAAAATACTTCTGATTTATGAATGCTGCGTTAAAAAACAAAACAAAAAACAACAACTTGTAGACAATTACTGAATTAGAAAAGATCAACCAGATGTGTTGCTGTTGTAACCTTCTCATTCAAGATATTGTCAGTTTACCTGCTGAATTTATCAGCTGTTGAAATAACAATCAAATCACTACCAGTAGTTTCAGACTTGCTCCCAGGTTTTTCACAAAATCTTATTCAAGAAACTTTAGATGTATGGAACTGCAAATGAGCAGGTCAAAGTTTTATGATGCACTGTAAAAGGACAAATAAATGTTTGCTCAGCTGGTGTACAAAAAATGCACTGTGAGTGTGAGTGTGACTGTCAGCATGATGGGAACTATTTTCTATTGACCACAGAAAAAAATAAAAATAAAAGCATAACCTAAACTTTAGCTAGCTTAAGTGACCTTTAGACTTACTTTTCAATTTGGCCTTGGACATGTTGAATGGGCTGGAGTGGATTTTGAAGCAATGAGCTCATGAATTTATAGTTTTAAAATTACTAAGTCATGTGTGATGCTAACAGATGTATAATATTTAAGCCTGGAACTAATTAAAGCCAGTAGACAATCCATGGGTGGGAGGGGAGGGGGGTCTTAGCCAAAATTTAAGAGTACTGTACTACCATTGTACCAATGTAAAGATAATGGTTATTTCATTGTACTGAATGCTTCAGTCTGGTATGGGTAAGTGTACAAAGAACATCTGTCTGCTTCTCACATCAGACTTCGCAACAGCTTAGTCCTGGTAAAATTGACCAATGTAGGTAGTTATCACTAATTATATCACTTTTATCAGTGACAAGCTGGCAAAGCTCACCAGAAGCAGAATTTAACCAATCACAAAATAAGTTTTAAAAAGTATTGACCATTGTTAAAAGTTGTGTGGTTTTGTTTTTCTGAAGCGTAACAGCAATGAGACTGACTTAAAGGAAAGAAAAAGAAAAAAGAGAAAAAAAGAGATTTTGTTAATAAAATTAAAAAGACTCAGACTGTCAGAGAATTTTTAAGTTGTTGATCCTACACAAAATGCATTTCATCATTTTTTTTTTTATTTTTTTTTTAGCTAAGCTGGTTAAATTATACATGCCATGGTAAACTTAACCTAATGAATTTCTGATGAATTATATTGGTAAGGTCAGTCTGATGAAATATTTGGATAAATTTCACCAGAGAATTATTGATAACCTTCATCTGTTGAATCATACTGATGAACTTCCAGAAGAGTTAAAGTGATCAGTCACCAAGACTCCATGTCAGTAAATTTAACAAGCTTGGTCGTGCGTATTTATCATAACTTGTTGCAGGTTGTGATGATTGGTCAACAAGATTCCTTTTGGACTTATTTATAATTTTGTTGATATAATAATAGTATTTGCCTGAAGAATTGTATTAATAAACCTGCTGGAGGTTAAGGCAGGTTTGCAACAAGACATTGCTGCCAAGTCAGCAAGTGATTATAAATGGTTATACTGATAACTTAGCCTGATGAGGGGGCGGGGATAGCTCAGTGGTTAGAGCGCCGGACTCGTGATTGAAAGGTCGCGGGTTCGAATCCCTGCTGGAACGGCGGGAGAATTTTCTTCTCCAGGGTCAACTTTCTGTGCTGACTCTTATTTCGGTATCCGTTCCACCCCCGTGTTACCACAGTAGCACGTAAAAAATCCCGGTCATTCTGCCAAAAAGTGCAGGTGGCAGGTTACAGCTAAACACGCATACACCTTACGTATGTGGATTTTATTGAACCATGCTTCGGCATTGGTCACAACTTGTCCCTAATATGTCAAATGACATCTGAGGACATTAAGCATCAACTCATCATCATCATCTTAGCCTGATGAACTATATTGATACACCCATTGCAGGACTGTGGTGACAAGTGATTATGAATAACTAGATTGATAACAGCCTGATGAACTGTATTGATCCACCCATTACAGGTTATGGTGATTGAGCAATGAGACTGTGTGTTGACAAGTGATTATGAATAATTAGACTGATAACCTTAGCCTAATAAACTGTACTGATACACCCATTGCTGGTTAAGGCAGTCAAGCAATGAGACAGTGCACTGCCAAGTAATTATAAGTAATTATACTGACAACTTAACCTGATGAACTGTATTGATACACCCATTGGCACTGCAGGACTCAGTGTTAACAAGTGATTATAAATACTAACTTAGCCTGATGAACTGTACTGACACACCCATTGCAGGTTAAGGCGATTGAGCAGCGAGACTCTGTGTTGACAAGTAAACAGCAGATTGACCGACTGACTCGACCTGGTGCTACATACTTCAACCTCAACCCCTTTGATGTAAGTATTACTAAGTCATGCAAGCATACATGATTCTGATACAGTGGAATCCATCAAACTGAGCAACAACTACAAGTTGATGTGTCAGAAAAATTAGCTTTTAACTTCACACGGTTGACATGTTCGGTTAGATCTCCCAAATAAAAATGGATCAGTTTTAAGACTTGTGTGACCTTGTATTCAGAAAGATACTGATCTCAACTCACTTCCACATTTAGGTCATGTATCCTAAAAAATATTAAGTACACTTGCTGACAACAAAAAGGAGATGACTTTCATCTTGATCTGTGATTTACAAATGTGGAATCTGGGAGGGAAAAAATTGCAGTGAATCCTATTGGGCGATTCAGGCGGGGTTGTTAACTCCCTTGACTTTTCCCCGGCATCGCTTAAGTCCCTTGGCTGCTTTTACTTCCGGTGCATACTTTCTTCACAATGGAAGGCGGTGACAGTGAATTTGCGAATTTTACACTGCCAGCGTTAAAGGCATTTTTTGAGGCACGTAGTCATAATGTGTCTGGAAATAAGCAATAACTTGTTGCTCGTGCTTTGGGATGTCCCAAAACGCATTTTTTTCTATGAACTCACGATCTGATCAGCCCCAAAATGACGCAGAGACACTTTTTGTTCACCCTCCATCCCCTTTCCACAGTAATTTTTGCAACTGCAACAGTATTGGCATTTGTACTGCTTCGCAATTCTAATTTCAACTTCCACTGTTATACACAGCGTGAAGCAACGCCTACTCAGAAATCGGCCTGGAAGTGCGCTGCGACTTCTCACGACTTCCTTCGCGAAAGATTACAAAGCGCATTCACTCTAGCAAACCAGCTTCGCTGAATCACCCAATAGCATGGCTGTATTTTGCTGAGTGTGTTGTCACATAGTGTTGCTTTATGGCATGAAGTCATTTTGTATGTTCAACTCAATAATCTACTCTCAGCTACCAATCAAACCTTACTTGGCCATTGCTTCCTGTGGCAGGTTTTGCGCATAGATCCAGACACACCGTTGGCTGATGTCAAGAAGAAATATAGACAGGTAAGTTTTCTTTCAAACACGTGAGCGTGTTCTTTGCCAGTGTGTAACGTGTTGTTGTATTTGTTGGCAGTCAGTGAATGAAAAGAGTTGAGACTCACTATTCTTATTGTTCTTGCTGCTGCTGCTGTTATTGCTGGTGTGTTATGTGTGTATTGTCGTACCTGATTCTGGTCAGAAATTCGGGGTGCCTCATCCAGGGCTCGCTTTTCTACTGAGCAGCATATATTGTGTTATTGTTAAAATTTTAGTGCCTTAACACAGTGTGTCAAGAACACTCATCTTCTGGTGATATCTTTTCCAACCATTCTTTTACTTTCACACACCGACTGAATGAGCAGCATGGTTTTCTGTCTGCTGCAGTAGCTAGTGTGCTAGTTACCGTGATAAGACTGTTCCCTGGGCAGTTGGAATTACCTCCCTTGTCATGATGATACCAGTTTAAATTTTGTAGTGTGCAAATAGAAATTATGTCCATATTGTGTGGACGCTGCCCTTGCTGACTGCTTTTGTTCAATGCTTACAGTTGATTCCGTTTGCAGATGCTCATATTGCAGTGCTTCTGTAATTTCCGTAATGTAGTAATATGTTCTGTAAGACTAATTTCCATGATACAGTAATGTGTTCTATAAGACTGTGTAATATCCATGATGTAGTAATGTGTTCTATAAGACTATTGACGATTGTTTTTGATGCAGATGTCTATACTGGTGCATCCTGACAAAAATCCAGACGATGTTGAGCGAGCGCAGAAAGCATTTGAAGGTTGGACCATCAGCTGTTTAGTGATATGTGACCTGAAGAGAAGTGTCAATACGGGGAGATTATTTTTATATATATAATTAAAAAAAAGGTTTTTTACTCTTATTGACACCTAAAACAAGTGAAATCATTGGGCCTAAGTTTGACCATAGTTTTAAGGCTGTGATTAGCACCAGGTTCATTAGCAATTGGATTTTAATGTCCTGGTGACTGCACAGGGTCTGCACAGGCCGAGCTGAATGCCAGGGTGACGTTACGGCCCTCAGAGTTTACAGTAAGGTGGTATAGGTAGTGGAGTAGCTGTTTAAATTGTTCACATGGAGCTGGAAAGGTTTTCAGTGCTGCTGTCAGAGGGGGGTTTATTTACGGACCAAAACTGGTTCTGGGCATTAAAAATGTGATGGACCCTACAAGTGCAGATACAATTGTTTTTATTTTTATGAAAAAGTATAAAAAGAATGAATACTGTGATCCCAAAATGGTGAAAGGATATATATATATACAAAAATGCTGCCCAGTCAGACATTATGGTTATAATGGTGAAGCTCCCAAATAATGTTAGCAGTTATTTCTTAATGTTCTCAGTAACTGTCCCCCCATAGCCAGAGAAGGTCACATAATTTTAGTTGCTTTTTGCTGGCTGCTGCTTGTCTATTTATTCAAAAATGTACATACATGTATACTTGTAAGTTACAGTAGATTTTGTAAACAGCAAACTTTATTTTAATTATTTATTTACTTTAAAATTCTGACAGTTTGAAATGCTTAATTGGTATACAAATGATTTTAATTTTTGACTCTCATGAAAAAGATGAGTACATGTATATATATATAATGATTAGTGTTCAGCTTGAAGTTAACTGTGGGTGATTGTTACACACATGGCCTTACTATGCATTCAAATTAATGGTAAATGTAGCATACGCAAAAGGGAGATGGTTAACACAATACTTGCCTTGTAAACAAGCAATGTGGGTGTTTTCTGTAATGCTCTTTAAATGAAATGGCTGCTTCATGTTGAGCATGCGTATGGGTTTCACTAACCTTGATCCATTTTCAAGCTCACAGAAGAGTTTTTTTTCTCTCTTTTTTCTTGCGTTTTTAATGTGATTTGACCAAGCCTTTTGTACTTCTTCTTTGATCATTTCTTAAGCTATAAAAAAAATGAGTATGTACTACCCTGCTGCTATAGCAACTGGTGTTAGACCAGTCAGGTACGCCAACAGTGCTTGTGAACCAGCTTCTGCAGTCATACACGGAAAATCATAACCCAGTTGTTTTCTCCCGTCCATACTCATAGTCATATATATATACATATAGATGCATAGTTCTTGGCCACACAGGCAGAGATGAAATTCAGCTGCAGACGCTGCGTCTAAGGATGCCCTTGACAGCAGCATCTCAGATAGATTCTTCCACTTCCCAGATCTAAAACTATACATGAATTGCTATTTTTTAGAGCTCTGGCAGTTGGACACTTGCAGTGGGATGAGTGTTTTTGCAAACTGCATAAAATGTTTCAGAAACTGAATGATTCTATTTATTACTCCTGTACTAACAGAAGAGAAGTGACTGTTATTTCTGGACTGCATGTTGGTTACTCATATAATTTATGACGCACTCTTTCCTACTGGATGGAGAAGAGGCATCTGTATGTATTCTGTGTAATGTGTTACTTACTATGGACTGGGTTTTAGAAATCAGTTATCTGCCAATTTTACTATGGACTGGGTTTCAGAAATCAGTTACTTGCCAATTTATCCCAGATACATGTGATTATGTTTTCTTTTCTCAGCTGTCAACAAGGCCTATAAAACTCTGGAGAATGAGGAAGGCTTGAAGCTGGAGAATGAGGAAGGCTTGAAGCGATGTGCTGAGATAGTGGAGGAGGCACGTTCACGCACCAATGAAATGGTAAGTGTGTGTAGTGTAATGTCAAAGAATGTGTATAAAGCACCTACACCACAGCCAAAGCACACAGTACAAAACAGTAGGGTCAACTAAAGTGTGCAGAATTAAGAGAACAATAAAACTCGTATAAGCACATACACTACAGTATTACATTTTACATCTTGCTCTTCATTTCCAACACACACACATAGTCACAATGTCAGACCGGTGCCAAGATGGTAGTAGCTGAGTTTTAGTGTCCTGTCAACTGCACAGGGTCACCTCAGAATGATCAGACTCTGTCATAAGCAAATACACACTTTAGAACTCTTGTCTTCTTATTTGTAAACCCTTTCTCAAGTCAGTCCACAAAACCAATCCCTGCACAAACATAAAACACACATACGCAAACATTAAACACAGATTTTTGTCGAGTTAGTCCCTTCAGTATTACCTCACTTAGAAGAGCACGTGAGGCAAGGATGTGCTAGTATTGTGGACCATGCCATCTAATTTATCGATACCAGATTTTAAAAAAAATATATAGATATAAAAGTTAAAAAAGGAAAGACAGAAAAAAATTATGTTATACTTAGCACATAATAGCCAATACCAGTGCCATATGGCAGCAAGCTGCAGATACCACCTACTGTCATCTCTTAGCTGCTCAGTAATATTCAAACAGAGACGCCAAACTTGTACTGAAACCACTAGCAGAAAAATGACAAGACAGAAAGAGCTAGAGAACTAGACAAAAAAATAAGATAGGAGATAGGAAAAGCAAATCAAATGACAGCCCTAAGATTCCAGACAAAGGGATGAGGAGGGACATATTCCCAGCCTCCCTTCAGGGAAAACAGTGTTGTAATCAGCAGATTAGTCTGATGTTTTGTGGAATGAAAGTACAAATGAACACTTAAGAACGTGTGATTTTCAAGACTTCCAAAAGTGATTTGTGCATGTGTGTAGGTATGTGATGGCTTTTTTTGATTGCTGTTAGAAAAAGTGTTTTTTAATGCTGCCTCAGGGCAGATCAGCAGAGTCTCAAGCTTTCCTCTCTGGAAAGCGTCATATATTTTGCTTGATTTTTCTTTTTTTCCCTTATTGCAGATCAAGCAGAAGAAAAAACAGCTGAAGAAAGAAAGCAAACCTCAGGACATTCCAGAAGATGACCCCGACAAGGTCAGTTGTCTCCCTTGTGCCATATCCCTACTTTGTCTCAGATTCTTGCCTGTTTTGTTACGCCAGTATGTTTCAAGCCTCTGGCTTTGTGTGAAAAACAAAAACAGGCAGAACATCATACAAACTATCACTATCAACAGCCAAGCACTTGTTTCCTTTCTTCTTAGGGTAATATGTGTTGTTTTTCATGTTTTTTTGTTTTGTTTTCCCCACATAAAAAGATGACATGTCATACACATGAGCGGGAGTGAGTGGGTATCCCTTAGCAGCATGGTGCTATGCTGGTAAGCAGCAGCTTCCACTACCTCCTGGGATCTTGATCCCCACCAGACTGTAGACAAGTGTGTGTCAAGGAAGTGTAACCAACAGGCAGTGGTTCAGTGTTTATCTGGGGTCTGTGTCCTGGGAACTCAGGATGCTGCATTTCAGTCCAAGTATATTTCAGTTGTTCTAAGGCTGAAATTATGGGTGGGGGAAAAAACTGATCAAAGATCCTGCTGATGGGAGAGGGTTGTGGTATGTGTACTTCACAGAAAAACTGAGTGTGTGTTAAAATTCTGTTGGTACCGGCCCCCGTAGCGCAGTGGTTAGCGCGTCAGACTGTGGGTCGGAAGGTCTGGGGTTCGAATCCCATCAGAGTCATGTGGGATTTTTCGGCCCTGGTCGGCTCCTACCCAGAGCTGGGAGTGCTATGGGCCCAGTGGGAAGGCTGGAACCACATAGCCAAGCTTCATCCACTTCACGGATGCGTCTTTGAGGGTCTTGCTCTAATTACTTGACCAACACCGCAGGTGCCACAGTTCCCGGGCCTGGTTAACACCGGGATAATTGTGACAGTAAGCATGGTCTGCGGCCCTGTCAAGTAGTCTCAAACCGAAATGGACCTCCATAGCATCATCAGTTATCATCCTCATCCTCATCGATCACTGCATAAATTAAAAAAGAAAAGAAAAAAGTCTCAGCTTCTGTAGCCCTTCATGCCACACTCTCGTGGTGGCCTCAGTCTCGGTGTTCCTCCCTCCTCCCTTGCCTGGGGCAGTTCTGATCAAAGCCCTCAACGTCAGAGAGTCCACATAGGAGGATTGGTGGAGGGACGTAGTGGCGGTCTGCTCTCTGGGGAGACGCTCACTCAGTCTGACTCCGCGACTTAGCTAACATTGTCGTCAGTAGGGGGCACAGTAGGTGGTGTCCTGCATACATTGAATCAGAACAGGCACTACTGAACACCACCGAAGTGACTCAGCAGCAGTGCAGTGTTTCCTTCGGATGGCAGCCTACCAACAATCTGACGTCACTTCCTGTGGACCTCTGGGGGCAGGGCCATGATGCAGAATGAGCCCTGGGTGTGGCCGGAGGTTGGGGATGCCGGGACGAGCAGCGCGGGAGCAGTGCCTCTGAGGTCGGCACAGTTGATGGGACAGCAACAAAAAAAATATAAAAAAATATGTCGGTTTACATCTTTGCTCAAACCACTGCCATAATTGGTCTCAGAAAATTGTTGGCTCACTGACAGTTTTTGTTTTTGTTGGTGCTCAAAATGTTGGCTTGCTGATATTTTTTTTGCTGGTGCTTAAAGTGGCAGTAACTAGCAAGTTTGTAACCACACAAACAGCTGAAACTACGTCGTTATTGGTTCATGTTTCTCTTATAACCATTGGGTTGAGTCCTTGGTTCCATTAACCCTTTGACAGCTGGGGGCGAGCCAGCTTGCTTTAGCAGTTAGGCGTTGGGCTGGTAAGCAGGCAGATGATTAAGCATGCTTCAGCTCTCCTTCATTTTCAAAGGTTACAGTGTATTGACACTTTCTTGTGACTTTGCCACCTCAGTAACTGAAACATTAAAATGGCTCTCATCTCCGCCCATCTTAATAGAGAGGATGCGTAAAGAAAGGTGGTAGTGGTGGTGGTAGTGGCACAACCTGTCTACCTGTGTTTGTGTGTGTGCCTCAAGCGTAACATAGCCGAAGTCGCGCAGGTCGCTACCTAAACACCTTCCCCTTCACACAGAAGAGAAACTTGAGAAGCTTCATTCAGAGACAAACTTCACAAATTAGTCTTTTATGGCATCACTGGTCAAGGAGTTGATATGCTTGTAAAACTGACAACAAAGACACATTCAGCGGCAGCTGGTTACTTCAGTCAGTTGCACCGCTATGGTCCACCATTTTGATTTCAGATGAGATCGATAGGGTTTTATCGTAAAGTAAAACAACTATAAAATCTGCAAAATTAACCCAAATTACAATCTCATACAAGCATACAATGCTAATCTACAAAGAAAAGTATATGTTTAATGTTTACATAGCAAAATAAAGTGGAAATGGTCCCTACGAATCCACTGTGGTAAGAATGCAGCTGTAGATGAAAAACTGGAGCCATGTGGTAAATGATTTTTATAACTTCTGACCTGTGAGCTCTGATTGGCACACAAATCACTGACGTCAAGAGAGAAAACAGTTCCCGAACCACTACCACTACCACCCATGTACAACCCTCTCTAATGCACTATCACTGTGGTGGTGACACTCTAGCATTAGGAATACTTCCCCTTCCTCCACCTTCAGGGATTTCAGTCCCTGCCAGTACCTTTCTGCAGACAGCTTGGCATTAACACTAGTCTAACAATGGCAGGTGGAGGATCCCAGTCTGAATTTTACTCAGGTAATTAGAACTTTTGCCCATGCACGAGAACACTGGAGAAATATAACATGCATTGCATAGTGTGAGATATTTAGGTAAGTAAGTAAGTAACTTCGTGTTTTACGCCCAGTCAACCATTGCGGTTATGTCAGGGTGAAGGGATATTTAGAACAGTTAACTTTATCAACAGCAGAAGTCTACTCTGCCAGTCAGTTTGCAGATTGCTGGTGGGTTTATGTGTGAAAAACGCTGTGGGTGTTTGGCAGTTTCTGACCAGAGCTGCTCTTTGTGCCATGGAATGGAGACCAGCCCATGGCCATGCAAATGGAATGTGTTTCCACAGCAAATGTGTTGTGTCTGCAGGCAAGGCAGGGGACAGCAATGTTATGTTTGTGCTTGTGTGTTTTGCAGTTCAAACATGCAGTGTACGTCCAGACGTGTAAACTCTTCGCTGACCTCGAGCGGCTGAGGCAGGAGAGGGAGATGAAAGACATGCATGAGAGGTAACGTGAGACTGGAGACATGCATGAGAAGTAATGTGAGACTGGAGACATGCATGAGAGGTAACGTGAGACTGGGGACATGCATGAGAGGTAATGTGAGACTGGAGACGTGCATAAGAAGTAATGTGAGACTGGGAACGGGCATAAGAAGTAATGTGAGACTGGAGACATGCATGAGTGGTAATGTGAGACTGGAGACATGCATGGGCGGTAGCGTGAGACTGGAGACATGCATGAGAGGTAACGTGAGACTGGACACATGCATGAGAGGTAACGTTTAGACTGGAGACATGCATGAGAGGTAACATGAGATTGAAAAAGTCCGTGAAAGGTAACATGAGATTGAAGAAGTGCATAAGAGGTAACAGTTGAACTTTGAGTGTGCACATTTTCACCACTGTGCCCACTGAAAGTGATTTTGCCACAATCTTGGTACAAGGCAGACAGGAATGGTGTGTTGCGTGCATGAGTGACACAGGAGAGGTTGGTGTCTGTTCCAGAAAGAGGAAAGCGGAGGAAGAGGAACTGGAGGCTGAACGGCAGGAGCTGGAGAAAGTCTGGAAGAAAAACTATGAGGTAGGAGTTCCCTCCCTTGAATCATCAACTCTTTCAAATGCGCTCACCAACCTTTTCAAAAGCTTTTTTGTCTGTTGCTGTTTTCACACATGTGTGTACATGAGTGAAAGTTGCGGTCAGTATGGTACTGGAATCAGTATTTCATAACTGCTGTTTAGTATTTCAGTACTCAAAATAAAAATGTCAAGGTCAGAGCACAGAAAGATGAAACATCTGTGTTGTAAATAATAGATTGCTGGTGTGTACATGCAGTAAAGTCAGAGTTTCTTGATGCTGTGTTTGCAGTGCCTGTGGGGCCATGTGAGTTCTCGATGTCTAAAAATAAAAAATATAAAAAAAGAAAGGAAAAACAAAAAAACCTTTTGCCCAAATGTTTGTGTTGGCTTTTTGTTGTTGGGTTTTTTCCTCTTTTTTTCCCCCTTTTTCTCCTCCCTGTGTTTTTGTCTTAGTTGTTTGCACACTAAGAACAGTGGAGTTTTTATGTCTATTGTTTCTCTGCATCTGGTCACAGCAACACTCAAGCCAATAGCACAGAGACAGTTGCAGGAGATAAATAAATCCACAGACAAATTACTCTCTTTGGCAGAACAGATTTAACCTGTAAAAGAGATGGAATAAATCCGCTTTAGATTTAACAGCTTTCTTTCTCATTGCCAGGAGAGTCGCACAGACCGAGTGTCCAGCTGGAGAAGCTGGAAGAAAGGCGGCAAGAAATCCAAAGGCTCCTTCCGTCCTCCCAAGGTAAAGACGGAGAACCGTTAGTGGCGTTCCCCTGTCAGGAGGACAGCATACAGCCCGTGCACAGACAGCTGCCTACCGTCTTCAGGGTGACCATGCGACACTACACAATAGGGAACTAGGAGTGTGTCCTTGC
This sequence comes from Alviniconcha strummeri, assembly GCA_963584105.1. Lineage (NCBI taxonomy): Eukaryota > Metazoa > Mollusca > Gastropoda > Provannidae > Alviniconcha > Alviniconcha strummeri. The sequence goes on from OY757544.1 coordinate 2,678,838, forward strand.
AGTTTTGTGTTCCATGGACAAGTGGATGTGATCAGCTGCAGCGGAAGAGAGGAGAGGGAGTGCCATCTTATTTCCATGCACTGATGTGAAAAGTTGGACCCATTGTTTCTCCAAATCAGCGTGGACTAGGTTACAGTCCATTCAGAAAGCTCTGCCACTTTGTCTGTATCTCGGAGTACATCTTGCCACATGTCATCAACCGTGACTTGTTCCAGGAGATCTGCTTGTACTGTTGTAGTCAGAAACACTGATATACTCTAAGGTAAATCATTTTCATTAGGTTCATAAAAAAACGATGTTGATTTTCTTCAGTGAAACTGTCAGTGTAACTAAAAATTGGAAGCACTAATGTGTTAGAAAAAGGAAATTATTAGAAAGTCTTAACAACATGGACCGCCATTCACTGAAGTCTGAAGTCATCTGCTGCCATTTATAGATGTCTGCCCAAACTGTATTTTCAACACACTGTGTGTTTGTTATTTTTAGATTTGCTAATCAGATACACATGTATTAATGAATCATCTGAATTTCCTTTGTTTCTGGTGCATCAGGTGCATTTGTCAACTGCATGTCAACAAAGGAGGAACAGACTGGAATGGTTCGCTGTTATATAGGTCATCACTCTGTACTAATATCGTGTGAAAACATTTTCCATCTATTGGGGAGGGAGGGGGGGGGGGGGGGGGGCATGGCAGCTCAGTTGGCATGGGGAAGTCTGATGAAGTGACCTTGCCACTAGTGTTGAAGGCTGATGAAGTGACCTTGCCACTAGTGTTGAAGGCTGATGAAGTGACCTTGCCACTAGTGTTGAAGGCTGATGAAGTGACCTTGCCACTAGTGTTGAAGGCTGGTATGACATCAGTTTTCAGGCAGGTTATGGGGGAGGGGGAAGGTGCCACCTACTCCCTGTTGCTCCTCTTCGCCCCACCACCCCAACTCCCACCCCCAGGAAACAGAACATTCCTCCGTATTTTTCAAATTTAGAGGGGGGGTTTCATGGTAGAATACGAGTGTAACTATAATAAGTGATTATTTAGTGTAGTAACTGCAAATGACAGGGCACACACACTTAAGGGTCAGCTGAAGTCCTGACACTATCAGCCCACCTGGCATGTCAATACCAGTCTTTATCACAAAAGTGGTGCAGGTCTTTATCACAAAAGTGGTGCAGGACTCACCTGGGAGTATGGAGACTGCCCGTCTTCATCAGCCTTCTGATGGAATGAGACTTGACAGAGTGGGCTGTAGCATCCATACATCGCCCCGCCATTAGAATCAGAATCTTTGCCGTCCTAGTATATTTTGACCAGAGGGATTGGTCGTATGGTGCTCAGCAAAACGCAGGTTAAATTTTAGTTTTTGGATTGAAGCAGCCGGGAGTGGAGGGCCTTGATCTGTGTTCAGGCTGTGTTGTCTTTTCTTCACGACCAGTTTGACTGGAGGTCAGGGCACTGGACACTCTGCTGCTTATGATTGTCAAGCACTGCTTTTGAGTTTGCCCCCACTCTGTATCTCAAGCAAGATCATCCGTAGGCCTACAAAAACTGATATAGTCAAAATGGCATGTACATTTTATTGCAGTCCGAATCTCTGCCACAGATACTTTTTCTGCTTTGCTACTTAAGTGGGGACTGCACCAAAATTATGTGTGCATTTTGTTTGACACAGAAGCCTCCTGTAGTTTTGTTTTACTTTTGTTCTCGCTACGTTCTAACTTTAAGGTGATCAAGGTGGTACAAACCATTGCAACTAGAATGCTTAAAGACTGTGTTAACCATTTGTTTGTTTGTTGTTAAAACCCAAATCTTAACATTTTGGATTGATATGACTGCATGTTGTGTGCTTTTGCTAGGTTTTTTACACACGTGTCTAACTTCATAAGGGAATCATTCACTTTTCACATTTTCCCTCTCCTTTTTGTCATTTGATTTAATGGAGAGAGAATAATTCTGGTGGTGGACCAGCACTTAGAGATGCTTTGTGCTGACCAGGGGGGTGGGGTGGGGGGGAGAGTAACTTTCCATCTCAAAATGTAATATTATGTAATACATGATACTGATGTGGGATCAGCTGCCTCCAGGTGCTGATGTTTGGGTCAGTTGCGCGCAGGTGCTGATGTTTGGGTCAGTTGCGCGCAGGTGCTGATGTTTGGGTCAGTTGCACGCAGGTGCTGACGTTTGGGTCAGTTGCACGCAGGTGCTGATGTTTGGGTCAGTTGCGCGCAGGTGCTGATGTTTGGGTCAGTTGCACGCAGGTGCTGCAGTTTGTTTCCCATTTTCTTAGTTGTAGGTCCTTTAACATGCTTTTTCAGATTTTTTATTGTTAATATGTTTCCAGAAAGATAAATTTATACTGTATGTCTGTGCAGTCAGTGTAAAGAGCAGAGTATTAATTAGCATATGTATTTTTATGTCAGATGGTTTTTTCTTTGTTCACTAGCCTTCTGGTGATCCCTCATGAGCTCCGTTCTTATTGTGGTAGTCCTCCGTACATGAGTTTTAAACCCACGGATGGGACTGTAGCACTGTGATGAAGGCAAATTTCTCTAGTAGCATTATGATGAAATTTCTCTTTCTGACAAGGAAAGTGCCATTTTAAAAATGGCAGGTGACTTCTGATGCACTCATTTAGCAAAACAGTGCACATGGCAAGAAAAGAAATGCATGACTATCCGGGACATGTTTCATCAGACACCCCACAATGATTGTGGGGAAATAATTCCAAGCCCACAAGTTTGATTTCTCCGTGAAAGCTGGAAAGTGTGCAGAACTTGGCATACCAGTGGCATCGCATGGATTATCTCCCTTGCCATCAAGTGTGATTAAATAATAGGAGTAGTTGTTTGATTGCTGGTCTCATTTCACTGACAGGACTGAAAGTCAGATGTGAACACCAGGTGAAACTGGAAGGCATTCAGCACATACTATAATTCTGTGAGCAACTCTTGAGGCTGTAAAATGTGATTAGTTGCTTTAGTTTGCCTTTTCCGTCAAGGATATAATTATAGCAACCATCCCATAGTACTTTTTTGGCCAGCCAATCAAAATCAGGCTGCAGCAGCTACTGTTGCCCAAGGTTTAAACACACACACACACAAACACACACACACACACACACACACACACACACACACACACACACACACACACACACACACACACACACACACACACAAATCGGTTGACAAATAAAAAATGTAAATACTTGATATTGTTGGTTTGTTGCCATTGCCAGTGTTTTGTGTGTGATGGCATTTTTCTTTCAGTCTCGGTGACTAAAATCGATTGAAATGTTGATGTTTATTGTTCTGTGGTGTGTGTCAATCTTGACAACATCCTTTTTGGAATGACTGTGAAGTGGTGGGAAGAATGATGGGAACAGCGTGTGTGTGGGTGCTTGTGTACAGGTCAGCCTCAGTATATATGCCTTTATATGTAGCTTGATTTACAGGGACAGTCACTCAAATTGATGCGTAGACCAACTCACTGTGTAACAAGTAACACAATGTCTTCGTGTGATTTGGTGGATATGGTTGGATGGCATGGTCTTTTGTCATTTATACATATGTTTGTTGGGTTTTTTTAAAGTTTTTTTTATAACTTCATGCGTCTTTTACCTGACCACTGTTAAACACTCACTGTTGTTGGCAAACAGCCAGGATTAATACAGAAGTGATTTTTGTTTTGTTTTGACCTTTACCCTTCAACAGTTTGCATGTTTTATTGTTTTGTTTGAATTTTTTGGTTGGGATGCTGACTGGCAGCAAAAGACTCACTTTTACTGTATATTGCAGAACAAGCTTTGCATACATTTTTTCTCGAAAATAAGGGGGGGGGGGGGGGGGGGGGGGGGAGGGGGAAGGAAAAAGCTCAGTGACAGCAACTTTAACAGGGAGCATCAGTGGCCATTGATGTCAACACCACGCTAGATTTTGCATCCTACATCAAGAGTCTGTAATGACAGAGCAGCATTCTCTGATGCAGTGGGGTCATTGAAGCCAGCATCGTGTTTGCCTACAGCAGTGTCTCCCAGCTCTCTTGCTGTCACAAGAACAAACATCATTTGGCACATTACAAATGCATGTTATTATTATTTTTTAAGGCAGTAACTCACTTTCAGTATTTTTCCAGACTCTTAGCCCATAACAGTGGGTCTGATTCTGGAGGCCCTGTGGCTTTGTTCAAGGACAGACACGCAGTACATTCATTGACTCAAATTAAGTCTGGATGACTGTGAGCTTTATTGTATGAACATGGTGATTCAAGATGTGCAACTGTTGAGTTTAAAATTGCAGAGGAGTTTCATTCAAATGATATGCTGCTTTTTTTTCTTTCTTTTTTTGCCACTCCCCATCCTTGAAACAAGAATTGCTGGTGTTCACAGAGAGACAGCGTACTCTAACGAGGCTGACCTGGGCTTGTCATAAACATTTGTGTGTTTTGGGGTCATCTGTTAATAATTTCATTGGTTTGATGTTTTTTCCATAGTGTTACGGTGTTGATGTAATTTGATTCGGCAGCAGTTTGAACGTATCTGTCCTCATCACAGGTGCCTGCCACCTGTTGATTGTGTAAAGCTTCACCCAGAGCTCCTCACTGATATCATACAGAGGAGCTCTGTTTGGAACTGCTTGTACTATAGTATAGATAACTGGTTTTTAACACTGAGTCAACCATAGCGGTTGTATCAGGGCGAGTGATATAAGAGCAGGTGTCACGTGCCTGTGGTCAGCTCTACTACCGGTCTTGTGCAGTGGTTTTGTTCCAAGGTAAATGACGGGGCTAACTGGGACCGTGTTGTCCGTTTGCCGTGTTAGTTTTCACTGCCGATGGCAGAGGTTGAATGGAAGGTACGGTTAGTTTCTCATTGTGCAGTTCACCCACAAGTCTCAATTAATGTGCTCCAATAAACCATCACACAGACTGGAAAAGAGTGCCTAGTCCTTTGATGTTTTATGTGTGGATTACAGCAGCCCCAATCATCCTCTACCTCCACCCCGGAAAAAAACACCAAAAAAACACACTAGCCTGTCAGATCTGTTAAGGTCACTTTACACGACCAGCTGTAGATGCCTTCCCTTTTTCCAACCTGAGATATATTTTTATGCAGTTGTTTCAATTTCGGGACATTTATTAGTATCCCATAGCTTCCTTTGAACTTTGCAGTCTGCAGTTCCTTGTGTAAAAAGTAACCGGCTGATTGTGTAAGTGAGTGACTGCGGCATAAAAAGGTGACTGGTGATTGCATGTGACGGAGGCTAGGTGTCCTGGGAACATGAAATTTGACATTTGTGTAAACGAGTGAGTGAAGTGTAAAACGTTTGTGTGTGTGTGTGTGGGGGGGGGGGGGGGGGGGGTGCATGTGAAGGAGCGTGCGTGTCCTGGAAACATGAAATTTGACCCTTGGGTAAAAGAGTGAGTCATTCTCCCTCTCCCTGTCATTGTGCATGGCCGAACGACTGATAGTATGCTTTGAACTGGTCAGCGCCCTAAACGATCTGCATATACTGGGGCCCCTGCAGCTCAGTTGGTGATGGGCTGTGTGCCAAACCTCGGTTTTATTGTCTTCTTTTTCCTCTGTTTACATTTACAGTCTACAGTCACACTTACTAGTGTTTGGTGATCTGCTGAAGATGTTAAAGAGAATTGCAAGCAGGCCATCAAAAACAAACAATACAAACGGATTCATTTATGGTGGTGTGACACCCTCAAGACGAAGATGTCAAGGGAGAGAACTTGTACTGCCGCTTGAGGAAGACTTCCAGTTCTGAGAAAAGAGCTGTCACAGCAGCTGTGCCAAGTGCCCCTTCACATTCTGTAGGTCAGTGGTTGTAGCCACCCGCCAGGCCTCCCCTGCTCTCTTCACATTCTGTAGGTCAGTGCTTGTAGCCACACTTCAAGCGTCGCTTTCCGGCACAGTGAACCACTGCTTGGAGTTCGTGGATATAGTGTTGGTGTTGGCCAGAACCGCGTGGCTGATCAGTTCAACAGGAGCGTTGTGTTGAAGGGCAGTGTGTGAGTGGCCAGCGCTTGTGGCTGCGCTCCTCATGGTTAGAGGGATGGTCGCTGACAGCATGCCCCGCCCTCATTGCATACCATTACCCGCTCCAGAGGCTGGCCAAGGACTTCAGATGAACTCGTTGATTTTTTAGATTTTTTTTTTTTTTTGAAGATATAACACTGACCGAGCCACAAGTACTTCAGAGGGGAGAGACATTGCATCTTGTGTGGTTTAGACATTACCAGTCAGTTCCACCTACCCCTTCATCAAAAAAATTAATATAAAAAATATCTTTTTCGTTTTGTTGGAGTCACAGATTTTTTTATGATTTTTTTTTTTTTTTTTTTTTTTTGAAGACATTAGCAATTTTAACGTATGTGCCTGCGGGCAAAAATGGGGAAATGTAAAAATATAAAATAAAGTATACAGGTGTGTGCTCGTGTACAAAGGTCCATTTGGTACACGGGCCCACGCGGTACAGATGTAACTGAATGCAGTCGGAGTGTGCCAGTGACTGAGTGGTTGGTTTGATGAGCAAGAGGCTAGAGTCCGTTGTGAGGTATGAGCAGTGTGAATACTTGTCAGTTCATGGCCGTGCATTGTTTTCACTTGTCTTTGTTCATTGGCTTTCATTTCAATAAATCTGTCAAAAGCAGCCCGCGTTCAGCATCCTTTTGTCTTTCAGTGTGTGGACAGCAAAGAAATAAAAATCGTTTGTTAACTCTCTCTCTCTCTCTCTCTCTCTCTCTCTCTCTCTCTCTCTCTCTCTCTCTCTCTCTCCTTTGAGTGTGTGTTTCGTTCCGTTCTTTCTTGTTCTTCCGTATAGAGTCAAACTTCAGCAGTTTAAAGACTCGGGACATTTAAGTATATGTATTTTCACACTCCACTGAATTCTGACATAGGCTACAGGGTCTTTAACGTGCGTATGTGATCTTTCTGCATGCGTATACGCACGGGGGACTTTGGTTAATATACTGTCCCATCCGAAAGACTTTTGTAGAGTGCACAGAATTTTGAATCCGGAGAAATCTCAGGTCAGACGCAAAGCTTAGCACCCACCATATATGGACACAATACACAGGACTTGTTCCAAAGGGGTCCACCTTTCATTGGAACAGTACGCGCGCAGGACTTGTTCCTAAAGGACCCAACTTTCGTGGGAACAGTACACAGGACCTGTCCCTAAGGGCTCCACCCTTCATGGGAGCAGTACACAGGATTTGTTCCAAAGGGGTCCATCCTTCATAGGAACAGTATACAGGACCTGTTCCAAAGAGATCCACCCTTCATGGGACCCGGTACACAGGACCTGTTCCTAAGGGATCCACCCTTCATGGGAACAACGTACACAGGATTTGTTCCAAAGAGATCCACCCTTCATGGGACCCGGTACACAGGACCTGTTCCTAAGGGATCCACCCTTCATGGGAACAACGTACACAGGATTTGTTCCAAAGGGGTCCACCCTTCATGGACACGGTACACAGGACCTGTTCCTAAGGGATCCACCCTTCATGGGAACAACGTACACAGGATTTGTTCCAAAGGGGTCCACCCTTCATGGACACGGTACACAGGACTTGTTCCAAATGGACTCTAGTATTGTCTCTACGAGTCGTGGACTGAACGCAGCAAGCAGCAGGTGGAAGCGAGGCGTTACCCAGTCTGTAACAGTTGCACTGTACTACATCGACACTCTTTAACACTACTACAAACAGTTAAACCTTGCCAAAATGGCAACTCGTGACAGTGTGTGTGTAACGGTGCCGGTGATGACGAATGGACGTCTCTTAATTACCTTTAAGCGTTTTTACCTTCATGTAACGTCTTTTGTTTTCACGAGCCCGAGGCCTGTGGCTGATGTGCATTGTATACAGCACGCGACGGCAGTGAAATATGCACGGTTGTCGTTTCAGGTTCCGTCAGACAGTACGTTTTTTCT
>OY757544.1:2689279-2694279 GCA_963584105.1 Alviniconcha strummeri
TGAATAACACATGTCTCAAACGTGACAGTTGACGTCACCCAACCGCCATATAAACGCATTACACACGTGCGGGGAAGTGTTTTATGGACGAGCTAACCATCCCCAACACCGTGCCGTGACGCTGTAATGGAGGAGAGACCACAGCGTGTGTTAGAAACACGGCGCAGAAGCCAGCGGAATTAATTCAGGACCTACTGTACGTCAGTCAAGTTCAGGGATGCGATGAGTGATCGCTTGGCATCTTTGATGTCATCGGGGATTCCACTTCGTGTGGTGTGACGGTTGCGGTGGTGGTCAGCGATGCTGACACAACGTAACTTACATGTTGGTGATAATTATGGAGTGTTACCGACACAACGTAGATTACGTGTTGTGGTGGTCAGCGATGCCCACACAACGTAAATTACATGTTGATGATAATTGTGGAGTGTTACCGACACAACGTTAATTACATGTTGTTGATAATTATGGAGTGTTACCGACACAACGTAAATTGCATGTTGATGATAATTATGGATTGTTACCGACACAACGTAAATTACATGTTGATGATAATTATAGAGTGTTTACCGACACAACGTAAACTACATGTCGATGATAATTATAGAGTGTTACCAACTCAAGGTAAACTGCATGTTGATGATAATTATAGAGTGTTACCGACACAACGTAAACTACATGTTGATGATAATTATAGAGTGTTACCGACACAACGTAAACTACATGTTGATGATATAGAGCGTTACTGACACAACGTAAATTACATGTCGATGATAATTATAGAGTGTTACCGACACAACGTAAACTACATGTTGATGAAAATTATAGAGTGTTACCGACACAACGTGAATTACATGTTTTCTGTTCCGTGCGTCTTTGTCCATTCCAAGTCTCCCGGGAGTTTGCTGCCCGTTTTAAGCTGTGTATAATTATTTCGCTTTGTCTAGTCAGGATGCTTGTGAGTGCGGGTGCCTCTGTGTGTGTGTGTGTGTGTGTGTGTGTGTGTGTGTGTGTGTGTGTGTGTGTGTGTGTGTGTGTGTGTGTGTGTGTGTGTGTGTGTGTGTGTGTGTAGCCTCTAGGAACAAGATTTTGCGCTTTAAACTTGAAATACTTTAATTAATTAATTAGTATAGAGTGTTACCGACACAACGTAAACTACATGTTGATGATACAGGGCGTTACCGACACAACGTAAACTACATGTTGATGATACAGAATGTTACCAACACAACGTAAACGAATATATTCACGCTTTTACTTTGTCCCTGTCAAAAACATGTCTAATTAAGTAAGTGCCGGGAAACGTTCCTCTCGTGACCGCCGAAAGCGTGTCCAGTAATTAAGTCGATGGAAAATGTTCACTTTGTGACATTCGAAAAAAATGTCTGGATAAGTCTGTGAAAAATGGTTTACTTTGTGTCCGTCGGAAGCATGTCTTAAGTTGGTGGGGAAAATGTAACTGAAGTCTCTGCTTGTTTCGCTTTTTTTTTTTTTTTTTTTTTCAAGAGTCGCGATTGACCAGTGCCAGGCGGGAAAAGAAACCGTTATTTACGAAAGATGACTTGGTGCTCAGTGACGCTGTTTTCACCGTTTCCTTGAAATAGGTACTCTTCCCGCCCTTTTTTCATTTGAGTTAAAGGCAGTTTGACATCATTCAGTTTTAACAACTTCTGTGTTTTTATATTTACTCATTTTATTGTACTTATACTGGGGAAACACAAACAGTACAGAAATATAACTCTATAGGTGGCACCACATCGAACTTAATACCCAAAAAAACAAAACAAAAAACAAGAAGCGGCTTCGGAAAATAAAATCAAGTTAACTTCAGCGTTTGGACATAAACTGGTCGAGTTTTATTCAGCGAACTGTTATGGCGTTTCTCTTTGCTCATACTTTATTCCGTGTGCGCATGTCAGCATCCGGTGCCCCGTGACGCCCCATGGTAAACTGTTAGTCAGTCGCAACACGGCACAGGCCGCGACTGGGACAGACTGCAGGAAGCCGAACGCATGTGTTGGGTGATTTCTTTGGCCCGGCTTTCATCTTCTTTTCTGGGGCTGCATCCGCTAAGCAGGGACTACAGAGTGCAAGCACTTCGCGCCACTCCAAAGCATTAACTGATTAAAGCCACAAAGGGGTGGATACTGTCACCACCTGGCTTTCATCTCACGGCGCTCTCTCTCTCTCTCTCTCCTTTAAAATGCCATGGCTGTCCCAACGCGACAGGCTCATGAAACAAGTACCTGGCACTGCCTAGCTGGTGTATTGGCCAGCATCTTCTGTTTTGAGTGGTCGGTTTCCAACACTGGGTACTCTAGAAATGAGAAACACAATTACCAAATCGACAGCAGAAAAAAATGTGCCCAGCGTCTTTTGTTTTGAGTGGTCGGTTTCCAACACTGCGTACTCTAGAAATGACACAGTTACCAAATCGACAGCAGAAAAAAATGTGCCCAGCGTCTCCTGTTTTGAGTAGTCGGTTTCAAACAGTGGGTACTTTGGCAACGAGAAATAGTTACCAAATCAACAGCAGCAACAACAACAACGACAACAACAAAACGATATGTATTCTATACATGAACAGGAACCGTTGCAGCCCCCCCCCCCCCTTCATCTCACCTCCTCCTCCACCCCTGACTAGGTCACCTCGGTATACACCACGTCTGTTCCTATTCCCAGTTCCCACCCCGGATCCCTGCTGTGATACCCAATAGACCATACCATGGACGCAGAAATTCACACTCTTCTTTGCTGAAAACGTAAAAGTATCAACAGTTTCCTTCTTTACACCTCAAGCAGATCTGAAAAAAGCTTCTTATGCTTCGGCTGCTGCCAGCAGTATCACCTTTCTCTTCAGCTGGCTGCACCGCTGGTCCAGTCTTCACTGGTTGTCTCCAACCCTCGTCCAAAAAGGGGGACCCAAGTGAAAGCGTATAAAATGTGTAAATATTTCCATCTGCAGGCTTCATTTGGCTCTTCTGTTAATATATATAAAAATATTTATTTTTTAAAGAGAGAAAAAAAGAGAGGACTTGTTGCTTCCAATCTGAGAGCACTTCAAGGTACATGTATTCATGTTGGTTCACTCTTACCAATGAAAAGGGAAAATAAAGTTGGCTCGTCATGTATTTTTTTGGACACTTTTGCTACACATTTCATCACTGATACAGAATGCTTGGAACGAAAAAATTTTTTTTTTTTTTTTTTTTTTTTTTTTTGGGGGGGGGGGGGGGGGGACACTTTTGCTACACATTTCATCACTGATACAGAATGCTTAGAACGAAATGTCAGTACTCACGGTCGTGGTTTTGCAACTTTCAAATGTCAGTGTTTGACAAAGGACCAGAAATAGAGTGTAAATCTCCTACAGGCCCTGTGGGTCTATATTTTAACCATTTCAGAGGTAATCGTGGTGGTTCTTCCTTTGGTCCCTTTAAAATGATCAGTGTTTACACGCTATTTAATGAATCGTGTTTTTCTTTCCCTTTCAGTAGTACTCGTGGTGGTTCTTCCTTTGGTCCCTTTAAAGTGATCAGTGTGTACATGCTATTTAATGAGTCGTGTTATTCTTCTTCCCTTTCATCTAGTCTTTTGACTTAGGTGATATTAGACTGATCTTACAGTTATCAAGATAAAATATGTCAACAAGTTACATCACCCCCTCCCCCCCCCCCCAAAAAAAAAGGGAAAAAAAAGAAGAAGAAAAAAAGTCGTAAAAACAAACATACATTAGTATAGATACTTATACAGTTAATTTCACCTGATCTGTATTTAATACACGCAGGATCACATGCACGCGCTTATACCAACGCATTCATACACCCTAAATGTAGGAATTACGTTTCGCCCTGCTAAACAATGAAAAAACGGTCCTAGTTGATAAGCCATTCTTGACGTAATACAGACAGGTACTTAAAAACACTCTTTTGAACATTGTATGGGTTTGGGTCTATATTTCATTGTTTCGTTGTAATTTAACGGTCTGGATGTCTATTTGTCGCCTCAAAAAGAAGAATCGCCGAAAATGTGCTAGTCGTTTCGTACCGTCCAGATAAAAAGACTTGCTTTTTAACAGTTCGTGTGTTTTGAGCTATGCATAGTAACTTGGTTTAAACGTGTTTGGTTAAAACGCTGTGTATGCATTCCGTGTGTGACAGTGGACATGACGTGAGCTATGCACCCTACCCATCCCCACACCCCCGCAGCACCGGTTGAGGAACGGGTTTTCGTTGGAGAACCCGCATGTAATGAGAGTGGCCCAACGACGGAAATGGTAAACCGCACGATTCAACGAGGAATGTCACTGCTGACGTTTCTGTGGGAAATTCTCTGACAGACGTGTTTGAACTCCATGACAAATAAGGAAACGAGGCAATGCGTAATACGTGTATTTGTGCGCTTAGTTTAGAATCTTCTTTTCTTTTTAAAGGGAAATCAAACACCGCACGTCGCTTTCCTCCTCACTCCCTTTCCCATCCCGTCTCTCTCTCTCTCTCTCTCTCTCTCTCTCTCTCTCTCTCTCTCTCTCTCTCTCTCTCTCTCTCTCTCTCTCTCGCTCGCTCGCTCGCTCGCTCGCGCCAGAATTATTGCTATTTTCATATGCAAATAAAATATTTGCTCCGCCAGAGATACCGTGATGAGTATGTATTCCTTGTATTATTCAGTAATTTGCGTTTGAAAAAGAAAAAAAAGAAAAAGAAAAAAGGGGAAGATTTTGAACAGCAATTCAAAGTCCAAAAATCCTAGTCTATAGATTCGTACTAGACATACTTGACTGTGGGTGTTCTGTCTTTGTTGTGATCATTTTAAATGAACTTGTTTCACTCGCCTGTGGTTTTGTCGGACCCCACTCAGACTGGTGACAAAGCTGGCCCAGCGGACAAGGAGATTCATGAGGTGGGCAAGGCCAGCCGAGCGAGGGATGAAGACTGTAGGAAGAAAGACGTTTGTTTACGGGCGTGGAGGCCAACGAGCACGACTGTCGGCCTGACCGCACA
>OY757544.1:2699279-2703779 GCA_963584105.1 Alviniconcha strummeri
TTTACGTGCTACTGTGTTAACACGGGGGTGGAACGGATACCGAAATAAGAGTCAGCACAGAAAGTCGACCCTGGAGAAGAAAATTCTCCCGCCGTTCCAGCAGGGATTCGAACCCGCGACCTTTCAATCACGAGTCCGGCGCTCTACCCACTGAGCTATCCCCGCCCCCAAGATTGATTGATTGATTGATGATCGCTTATATAGCGCTATTCTCCGCTCTCTTGAGCAGACTCACTGCGCTCACATGTGGTTCTGCATGAGTGACTAGCGTTATAGCGCCTTTTTTGAATATCTACCGAAGTGGTGTACTTACAGCGCTGGCATGGCTGGTGCAACATGAAACTGCAGCCGTCTCGGCGCAAGTCCTGTGTACACCATACAACCATGCTCCATGTCACTTCATACAAAGCCACATACGTAAGGTGTATGCGTGTTTAGCTGTAACCTGCCACCTGCACTTTTGGCAGAATGACCGGGATCTTTTACGTGCTACTGCGGTAACACGGGGGTGGAACGGATACCGAAATAAGAGACAGCACAGAAAGTCGACCCTGGAGAAGAAAATTCTCCCGCCGCTCCAGCAGGGATTCGAACCCGCGACCTTTCAGTCACGAGTCCGGCGCTCTAACCACTGAGCTGTCCCCGCCCCCGGGTGTGCGCGTGCGTGTGTCGTGTTGTGTATGCATCAGTGGCTGTGTTAGGCGTACTGGGTGGATTGATGAGACTGGGTAGAGCCGCATACACGGCCGAAAGGTGAGTGTACAGGACGGAATAATTACGTTTACAGAATAATGTTTAAAAGGAATGATGGACGATATCACCTAGATCACTGATACTTGTAATATGAATTTTACCTCTGTACAATATTTTCTTCTTCTTCCTGTGTAGATATTCCGTATCGAATTCCTACTTCAAGGTCGTTCCAAAGGTTATGTGGATGCAGAAATGGGGTCAATACTGACCATACGCATGGACAAGTCGTCTGGCCAGTTCCTCCTGAGAACGGCCTACATCGGCAGGTAAAGTGCCACGTGACTTTGTCATAACGGGGAAATTGGCCCACCTTACAACTCCACTCATACTGACTGAGTTAGTTAGTTATTTGGTGCTTTGAGCCCAGTCAACCACAAAGGGTTATATCAGGGCTACATACTGACTGACATGTTGCTTAGATTGACATGCATCCGATCAGCATCTACTCCGTCTGTCAGCTCATTAGAGGGGTTAGTTAACTGCACCCACCCACCCCCTTCTGTCTGTCTGTCTGTCTGTCTGTCTGTCTGTCTGTCTGTCTGTCTGTCTGTCTGTCTCTTTCGCTCGCTCTCTCTGTCTCTGTCTGCCTCTCTGTCTCTATCTGTCTCTGTCTCTGTCTGTCTGTCTGTCTGTCTGTCTGTCTGTCTGTCTGTCTGTCTGTCTGTCTCTCTCTGTCTGTCTGTCTGTCTGTCTGTCTGTCTGTCTGTCTCTCTCTGTCTGTCTGTCTGTCTGTCTCTCTCTGTCTGTCTGTCTGTCTGTCTGTCTCTCTCTCTCTCTCTCTCTCTCTCTCTCTCTCTCTCTCTCTCTCTCTCTCTCTCTCTCTCTCTCTCTCTCTCTCTCTCTCTCTCTCTCTCTCTCTCGTAAAATTGTCTTCCCTTTCTTTGCCTCACAATTTTCATCAGTTCCGAAGCTTTTACCCTTTCTTTTTCATTGCTTTTGTTTTTTCTCAGATCGTCCATTCGTTTACGTAATACTCTGCTCCTTTTCAGGCATTTGTCTTTCATTTCTCCACCCATTTGACTCATGTCCTGGGCTAACTCTTCGCGGTTGACGGACTTTAAAATCCAAGATCTAGCTAACTGACTAATCGTTTCTTCCGTCTTTCTTCGTCCCTATCCTTCCACTAGGTTCCCAGAGTCCTTACAGGTGCTTACAGTTACTTACAAACTGACTTTGCCAAGTAAGTAAACATGGTGCTTAACGGCCACAGAAACCATAAGGCTTATTAGGGACGGGGAGAATGGGGGGAAGGGGGTAGGGAGGTGGGGGAAGAGGGAGATTATATACCTATCGCTACACTGTCACCACCAGAATGACCTGCATTAAGATGGGCAGCGATGAGAGCCATTTTAATGTTTCATTAATTGTGAGGGACAAAGTCACAAGACAGTGTCCACAAACCACAACTTTCGAAGAGAAAGGAGAGCCGAAGCGGTATCGAACCGAGGTCCTTCCGCTTACCAGCCTAACGCCTTACCGCTAGGCCAAACCGGCTCTTTTGCCAAGTAATGCCGTGTAAGTCCTTATATTTGCACCACGGTCCTTACAAGTCTAGCTGAGCCTAAAAACGCACGTGGGTAGCTATAAAAGCCTCTCATTTTTCCGAGTCACCGACACTCGATGGTTCCACACATTTACTGAATTTCAAAATCATTGAGTCGATGTCTGAAGCAGACGATGCTTTCCTCCATGTTCATTTAGATCAATATTCAGCCGAAATCACGGTTGTGAGATTATGCGATAACTTTTGGTTGCAAAATTCAAAATTGAACTGTGCAAGAACCTGAGCTAACAGCGAAGATTCCAGAATTTTTTTCGTTCCAAGACTGCTGGCTAAAGTACAGTGCATACCAGGAGTTGGTTCTAAAAGATAAGCTGGACAAACACTGTGCTCCATGCGCGGGACGTGACATTTGGTTCACTTTTTGTGTTCCTTACTGCTGCGATGGTCCTTATAAAATCTAATATTGGTCCTTAAAGTCCTTATAAGGTCCTTATTTGGCTCTAGTCCAAGTCCCTGGGAACAATGTTCCATTTGTCCTTTCTCTACGTTTCCGTCTTTCCTTCTGTTCTTTCCACGTTCTCGTCTGTGCTTTCTACGTTCCCGTCCTTCCGTCTGCCCTTTCTACGTTCCCGTCTTTCCGTCTGTCCTTTCTACGTTTCCGTCTTTCCGTCTGTCCTTTCCACGTTCTCGTCTATACTTTCTACGTTCCCGTCTTTCCGTCTGTCCTTTCTACGTCCCTGTAATTTCTTCCGCCTTTAATTTTTTTTCTCTCTTTTTTTCTTCTGCTTCTGCTCTTCCGATGTTTTGAGTTAGTCTTAACCCTTTCCCTGCCAAAAGGTTTGTACCACATGTCTTGATTTATTTAGAGAACTGTCTCAGAAAGAAGTGCAGAGAGCCAGAAGTGTGTTGCAGAGTGCTAGAGCAACGTAAGAGAAATAACATCCGCCGTACGACTTAGCGCTGACATATGTTATGCACAGTCTCTGGCTTTCCGCGGAAGATCGCAGTTGCCTAGATAGCGTGTAGATCCCAAGTAGGTGAAAACGGTAGAAAGGCATAATGTCCCACGGGCAAGGAAAGGGTTGAAGAACTACACGGCCGGCCTGTGCCGATACAAACTCCAAGCACTGGTTTACGACATCCTTCCTTTGGAGGAAGGTGCCGGAAAACGATGCTCGGAGTGTGGTGCCGGTGCTGTGCTGAAGCCGAGGTTTTCCTTCATTCCCTTCCTCGCAGGTCGGGGTCGTTGACGTCGGTGAAGAACGCGGTGGTGGCTGCAGGACAGACGGAGCACAGGCTGCAGCTGCCGGACTACGTGTGGAAGGAGAACGGCAGCAACGTGCTGCTGCTGGAGGTCCAGTCCTCCGTCCCCGTGCACGTCACGGAGGTCAAGATGGAGCGCAGGCCTCAGCTGGGGGAAAAGGTCAGTGGCGTCCTTTTCGTCCCAGCACTGGACACGAAATCAACATAGCTGAACCAAAACCAAATAAGTGTCTTAGTTCTGCATCTCTTTGCTCACAGTTTAACTGTTAAGTCGTTTTGTAGCTTGATCAAGGGGATACCACGAAAAGTCGCATGTTGTGTGTTTTCCGGTCCTATAACACATCTACTTTGAATGCTCTGTGTTTTGATGAAAATCCTTTCAAATGCCAATGCGAAAAAGAAGACAAAAAGCTCAAGGGCTCCAAATTTCGCACTTTTATTGGTCATTTTGAAGTGACATCATGGCAGTGAAGGGCTTAAAAAAACAAAAACAAAAAAACCGAAAGCAGAGCCCAAACCGTTGAGACTGAAATCTGCTTACTGATCCGAAAAAGTTGCTTTTCGACCACTTGAGAATCCCCCCCCCCCCCCCCCCTCCCCCCGACAGCGATAATTATAATTAAAAAATTGTGAAGTCTGATAGTTTTTCGCCATGTATTTCCAAAAATGTGCGTATTTGAAACAAAAATGCGTGACCTATTTTCCCTTTCACCCCTTGCCTCGTGTGGCCAGGTTCAGACGGTGCACAAGTCCGGTGGCGTAGTGATAGAGGCAGTGGAGGTGGACTTCTGGTGGCGGAGGCCGGAGACGATGGAGTTACGGAACGGGGGAGACGGGGCAGGTGTGGGACAAGGTCGACTTCTTCCGTCTCTCGCTGCACGTGCCTTGGAACGGCGGGCTTTGCTCAGGTCAGAAACCGTGACCTCACTGGTGATGCCAAGGCGTTGTCTGTTCACAAAGCGAACATATTGTCTGATGAA
>OY757544.1:2703979-2713979 GCA_963584105.1 Alviniconcha strummeri
TCCTCTTCTCTGTCAGAACTGCTGATCTAGCAATCTACACAAAGTCACATCCTCCTCTCTGTCAGTACTGTCTGACCTAGCAATCTACACAAAGTCACATCCTCCTCTCTGTCAGAACTGTCTGATCTAGCAATCTACATAAAGTCACATCCTCCTCTCTGTCAGAACTGTCTGACCTAGCAATCTACATAAAGTCACATCCTCCTCTCTGTCAGAACTGTCTGATCTAGCAATCTACATAAAGTCAAGCCCTCCTTTCTGTCAGTTTTGTCTGACCTAGTAGTCTGCCTACAATCCAGGGACTCGTGTTTCAGGGTCGCACCTCATCTCTGTCACTGCAGAGCTAGCTAGCTAAGTCCGGGGACTTGTGTTTCGGGGTCACACCTCATCTCTGTCACTGCAGAGCTAGCAGTCTGGGTCATGTCCAAGGACGTTGCCGTGCTCTGTCCGAGTCAGTCAGGGTTCAGGTCATGTATTGTTGGCAATGAGATCTGAACGACAGCTCATGCAGTAGGAACTGACGAAATTTAAGGTTACACGTTACAGGTTGTAAGCGTTCAGGGTTTTCTTCGCTCCTTTTGTGAGTTTTCTGAACATTCCCATCTCCTGTAACACGTGGAACATTCACAATTTACAGCGTAAAGCCCGTTCTTAATTGGACGAATGTTTCTTCGCGAACCCTAGTTGGAAGTATTCGGCGAAGCTAGTTGGTTCTTAATTGGGCCAACTTTTCTTCGCGAACCTAGTTGGAAGTATTCGTCCAAGCTATATTCGGGGTCCAAAAACCTTCGCTCAACATGTTCTGGGAACATTCGCCCTATTGGACGATCATTGTCTCTGATTGGCTGAGAGCAGAGCTCTCCTGTAAATGGAGAAAAAACAAAAATAAAAATGGATGACGGTGTCGCTAGGTTCTTCACTCGCTTCGAAGGGAATTTGTTTATTTGTTGACTTGTGTTGACTTGTGGAAGGCGCAGCCTTGTCTCGGAGAACCCAGAATGAGATAGTAGTTAGTTGAATTACCCTGTGAGGGATGATTAAAGTATACTGACTTGACTGACTTGACTTTAGCCTACATTTTCGATCATGCTGTCTGCTGCGCGTCTGCCGCAAGTTCGAGCCGAAGCTTGCATCTCATTACAAGCCAGTTGAGAATGAAGTAAAGTCTGGACTGTCCGAACCATATTCGGCGAACTAAATGTTCAATTAAGAAACGAATCATAGTTCGTCGAAGTGTCCGAAGTATGTTCGGGCGAACAAACATTCGTCCAGTTAAGAACGGGCTTTAGCTGACAGTTTTCTGGACCCTGTGGCGTAACTAAATACGGCAGTGGTTGAAGGTAGGATGTCGTAAACCAGTGCTTGGAGTTTGCGTCCGTGGACAGCTGCGCGGAGATAAAGAGTGCCCCTTCAGTGGCGTAACTAAATCTGGCAGAGTTTGGAGGAGGGTGTCGGAAAGCGAGGCTTGGAATGAGGCTGTGGGGAAGTCCCAGCAGCTTTTCTGGAAGCCTTCCTCCAAACTCTGCCACAGTGTTCGGAAACCTATGACGTAACCAAGCATGGCAATGGTTGGAGATAGGATGTCGTAACCAATCATGGCAATGATGTCGTAACCAAGCATGGCAATGGTTGGAGATAGGATGTCGTAACCAATCATGGCAATGATGTCGTAACCAATCATGGCAATGGTTGGAGATAGGATGTCGTAAACCGATGCTCAGAATGTGTTTGTTTGTGTGTGCGTGTTGGTGTGTTTCGTGATGTGGGTGTTTTGATTGATTGATGATGATGAGTTGATGCTTAATGTCCTCAGATGTCATTTGACATATTAGGGACAAGTTGTGACCAATGCCGAAGCACGGTTCAATAAAAGCCACATACGTAAGGTGTATGCGTGTTTAGCTGTAACCTGCCACCTGCACTTTTGGCAGAATGACCGGGATTTTTTACGTGCTACTGTGGTAACACGGGGGTGGAACGGATACCGAAATAAGAGTCAGCACAGAAAGTCGACCCTGGAGAAGAAAATTCTCCCGCCGTTCCAGCAGGGATTCGAACCCGCGACCTTTCAATCACGAGTCCGGTGCTCTACCCACTGAGCTATCCCCGCCCCCAAGATTGATTGATTGATTGATGATCGCTTATATAGCGCTATTCTCCGCTCTCTTGAGCAGACTCATTGCGCTCACATGTGGTTCTGCATGAGTGACTAGCGTTATAGCGCCTTTTTTGAATATCCACCGAAGTGGTGTACTTACAGCGCTGGCATGGCTGGTGCAACATGAAACTGCAGCCGTCTCGGCGCAAGTCCTGTGTACACCATACAACCATGCTCCATGTCACTTCATACAAAGCCACATACGTAAGGTGTATGCGTGTTTAGCTGTAACCTGCCACCTGCACTTTTGGCAGAATGACCGGGATCTTTTACGTGCTACTGCGGTAACACGGGGGTGGAACGGATACCGAAATAAGAGACAGCACAGAAAGTCGACCCTGGAGAAGAAAATTCTCCCGCCGCTCCAGCAGGGATTCGAACCCGCGACCTTTCAGTCACGAGTCCGGCGCTCTAACCACTGAGCTGTCCCCGCCCCCGGGTGTGCGTTGTGTGTGTCGTGTTGTGTATGCATCAGTGGCTGTGTTAGGCGTACTGGGTGGATTGATGAGACTGGGTACAGCCGTATACACGGCCGAAAGGTGAGTGTACAGGACGGAATAATTACGCTTACAGAATAATGTTTAAAAGGAATGGTGGACGATATTAGCTAAATCACTGATACTTGTAATATGAATTTTACCTCTGTACAATATTTTCTTCTTCTTCCTGTGTAGATATTCCGTATCGAATTCCTACTTCAAGGTCGTTCCAAAGGTTATGTGGATGCAGAAATGGGGTCAATACTGACCATACGCATGGACAAGTCGTCTGGCCAGTTCCTCCTGAGAACCGCCTACATCGGCAGGTAAAGTGCCACGTGACTTTGTCATAACGGGGAAATTGGTCCACCTTACAACTACACTCATACTGAGTGAGTTAGTTAGATATTTGGTGCTTTGAGCCCAGTCAACCACAAAAGGGTTATATCAGGGCTACATACTGACTGAGTTAGTTAGTTATTTGGTGCTTTGGGCCTAGTCAACCACAAAGGGTTATATCAGGGCTACATACTGAGTGAGTTAGTTAGTTAGTTGGTGCTTTGAGCCCAGTCAACCACAAAGGCTTATATCAGGGCTACATACTGACTGACATCTTGCTTAGTTTGACGTGCATCCGATCAGCATCTACTCCGTCTTTCAGCTCATTAGAGGGGTTAGTTAACTGCACCCACCCACCCTCTTCTGTCTGTCTGTCTGTCTGTCTGTCTGTCTGTCTTTTTCGCTCGCTCTCTCTGCCTCTGTCTGCCTCTCTGTCTCTGTCTGTCTGTCTGTCTCCTTCTCTGTCTCTCTCTCTCTCTCTCTCTCTCTCTGTCTGTCTCTGTCTGTCTGTCTGTCTGTCTGTCTGTCTGTCTGTCTGTCTGTCTCTCTCTCTCTCTCTCTCTCTCTCTCTCTCTCTCTCTCTCTCTCTCTCTCTCTCTCTCTCTCTCTCTCTCTCTCTCTCTCTCGTAAAATTGTCTTCCCTTTCTCTGCCTCACAATTTTCATCAGTTCCGAAGCTTTTACCCTTTCTTTTTCATTGCTTTTGTTTTTTCTCAGATCGTCCATTCGTTTACGTAATACTCTGCTCCTTTTCAGGCATTTGTCTTTCATTTCTCCACCCATTTGACTCATGTCCTGGGCTAACTCTTCGCGGTTGACGGACTTTAAAATCCAAGATCTAGCTAACTGACTAATCGTTTCTTCCGTCTTTCTTCGTCCCTATCCTTCCACTAGGTTCCCAGAGTCCTTACAGGTGCTTACAGTTACTTACAAACTGACTTTGCCAAGTAAGTAAACATGGTGCTTAACGGCCACAGAAACCATAAGGCTTATTAGGGACGGGGAGAATGGGGGGAAGGGGGTAGGGAGGTGGGGGAAGAGGGAGATTATATACCTATCGCTACACTGTCACCACCAGAATAACCTGCATTAAGATGGGCAGCGATGAGAGCCATTTTAATGTTTCATTAATTGTGAGGGACAAAGTCACAAGACAGTGTCCACAAACCACAACTTTCGAAGAGAAAGGAGAGCCGAAGCGGTATCGAACCGAGGTCCTTCCGCTTACCAGCCTAACGCCTTACCGCTAGGCCAAACCGGCTCTTTTGCCAAGTAATGCCGTGTAAGTCCTTATATTTGCACCACGGTCCTTACAAGTCTAGCTGAGCCTAAAAACGCACGTGGGTAGCTATAAAAGCCTCTCATTTTTCCGAGTCACCGACACTCGATGGTTCCACACATTTACTGAATTTCAAAATCATTGAGTCGATGTCTGAAGCAGACGATGCTTTCCTCCATGTTCATTTAGATCAATATTCAGCCGAAATCACGGTTGTGAGATTATGCGATAACTTTTGGTTGCAAAATTCAAAATTGAACTGTGCAAGAACCTGAGCTAACAGCGAAGATTCCAGAATTTTTTTCGTTCCAAGACTGCTGGCTAAAGTACAGTGCATACCAGGAGTTGGTTCTAAAAGATAAGCTGGACAAACACTGTGCTCCATGCGCGGGACGTGACATTTGGTTCACTTTTTGTGTTCCTTACTGCTGCGATGGTCCTTATAAAATCTAATATTGGTCCTTAAAGTCCTTATAAGGTCCTTATTTGGCTCTAGTCCAAGTCCCTGGGAACAATGTTCCATTTGTCCTTTCTACGTTTCCGTCTTTCCTTCTGTTCTTTCCACGTTCTCGTCTGTGCTTTCTACGTTCCCGTCCTTCCGTCTGCCCTTTCTACGTTCCCGTCTTTCCGTCTGTCCTTTCTACGTTTCCGTCTTTCCGTCTGTCCTTTCCACGTTCTCGTCTATACTTTCTACGTTCCCGTCTTTCCGTCTGTCCTTTCTACGTCCCTGTAATTTCTTCCGCCTTTAATTTTTTTCTCTCTTTTTTTCTTCTGCTTCTGCTCTTCCGATGTTTTGAGTTAGTCTTAACCCTTTCCCTGCCAAAAGGTTTGTACCACATGTCTTGATTTATTTAGAGAACTGTCTCAGAAAGAAGTGCAGAGAGCCAGAAGTGTGTTGCAGAGTGCTAGAGCAACGTAAGAGAAATAACATCCGCCGTACGACTTAGCGCTGACATATGTTATGCACAGTCTCTGGCTTTCCGCGGAAGATCGCAGTTGCCTAGATAGCGTGTAGATCCCAAGTAGGTGAAAACGGTAGAAAGGCATAATGTCCCACGGGCAAGGAAAGGGTTGAAGAACTACACGGCCGGCCTGTGCCGATACAAACTCCAAGCACTGGTTTACGACATCCTTCCTTTGGAGGAAGGTGCCGGAAAACGATGCTCGGAGTGTGGTGCCGGTGCTGTGCTGAAGCCGGAGGTTTTCCTTCATTCCCTTCCTCGCAGGTCGGGGTCGTTGACGTCGGTGAAGAACGCGGTGGTGGCTGCAGGACAGACGGAGCACAGGCTGCAGCTGCCGGACTACGTGTGGAAGGAGAACGGCAGCAACGTGCTGCTGCTGGAGGTCCAGTCCTCCGTCCCCGTGCACGTCACGGAGGTCAAGATGGAGCGCAGGCCTCAGCTGGGGGAAAAGGTCAGTGGCGTCCTTTTCGTCCCAGCACTGGACACGAAATCAACATAGCTGAACCAAAACCAAATAAGTGTCTTAGTTCTGCATCTCTTTGCTCACAGTTTAACTGTTAAGTCGTTTTGTAGCTTGATCAAGGGGATTACCACGAAAAGTCGCATGTTGTGTGTTTTCCGGTCCTATAACACATCTACTTTGAATGCTCTGTGTTTTGATGAAAATCCTTTCAAATGCCAATGCGAAAAAGAAGACAAAAAGGCTCAAGGGCTTCAAATTTCGCACTTTTATTGGTCATTTTGAAGTGACATCATGGCAGTGAAGGGCTTAAAAAACAAAAACAAAAAACCCGAAAGCAGAGCCCAAACCGTTGGAGACTGAAATCTGCTTACTGATCCGAAAAAGTTGCTTTTCGACCACTTGAGAATCCCCCCCCCCCCCCTCCCCCGACAGCGATAATTATAATTAAAAAATTGTGAAGTCTGATAGTTTTCGCCATGTATTTCCAAAAATGTGCGTATTTGAAACAAAAATGCGTGACCTATTTTCCCTTTCACCCCTTGCCTCGTGTGGCCAGGTTCAGACGGTGCACAAGTCCGGTGGCGTAGTGATAGAGGCAGTGGAGGTGGACTTCTGGTGGCGGAGGCCGGAGACGATGGAGTTACGGAACGGGGAGACGGGGCAAGTGTGGGACAAGGTCGACTTCTTCCGTCTCTCGCTGCACGTGCCTTGGAACGGCGGCTTTGCTCAGGTCAGAAACCGTGACCTCACTGGTGATGCCAAGGCGTTGTCTGTTCACAAAGCGAACATATTGTCTGATGAAACTGTTTTTGGCATTCGCCTGTTCTCTGTGTGTGTGTGTGTGTGTGTGTGTGTGTGTGTGTGTGTGTGTGTGTGTGTGTGTGTGTGTGTGTGTGTGTGTGTGTGTGTGTGTGTGGACGTGACTAGAGAGAGAGAGAGAGACTCTGTGTGTGTGTGTGTGTGTGTGTGTGTGTGTGTGTGTGTGTGTGTGTGTGTGTGTGTGTGTGTGTGTGTGTGTGTGTGTGTGTGTGTGTGTGAAACTCCAAGAACTGGTTTACGACATTCTTCCTTCAACCACTGCCGTATTTAGTTACGCCATAAGGTCCAGAAAACTCAGCTAACGAGCAGTTTTTGTTGTTGGTGGTGGTGGTGCTCAAACAGTAATAGGTTTGTTACAAACAACTCAAATTATATCAGACGGTTTTTTTGTTTGTTTGTTTTTTATAATAACCATGTTGCTTACGCCAGCTCAAATAAAACCAGAATCGTTTGAATCGAGACGGAACTCTTTGCGCCGAGAGAAAATAGCGGGAATTGATGGAACAGAACCGTGCTTTGTGGCACAGTTCAGGCCTGGTGACCATCACGGAGTTATTGATATGGTACTATGATACGGTCTTCGTCTTCGCGATACGAGGAACTTGAGTGTTTGTTGAATGCTAATTACTCAGTGTAGAAAGAAAGTGATCAGCATAACGTAGCGGTGGTATGTGTGTGTGTGTGCGTGCGTGCGTGCGTGCGTGCGTGCGTGCGTGCGTGCGTGTGTGTGTGCGTGTGTGTGTGTGTGTGTGCGCGTGTGTGCGTGTGTGCGTGCGTGGATGTGTGTGTGCGTGTGTGTGTGCGTGTGTGCGTGCGTGTGTGTGTGTGTGTGTGTGTGTGTGTGTGTGTGTGTGTGTGTGTGTGTGTGTGTGTGTGTGTGTGTGTGTGTGATCATTTAATTTCTGCACTGTGTTGATCAAACTGACTTGCATCTTGTAAGGTGACCGAGTCAACAGTTACCAAGACCTGTTGATGCTTGCATACGTGTGCAGGTGCTGGTGATGTATCAGGACGGCAACGTTCGCTTGCTGCCTCTGCCTCCACCCGGGGTGGATTGGATCCCCTTCGGCTCCTCCGTCATCGTGGGTCACAGTGACCCCGCTGACCTCCGACCCTCCGCCCCCATCACCTCCGTGACCTTTTACCCTTCCACCCTCCGCCTGCACGTGCGTTACCATGACGGCGGGTCGGCCAGGCTGGCACTGTCGTC
This sequence comes from Alviniconcha strummeri, assembly GCA_963584105.1. Lineage (NCBI taxonomy): Eukaryota > Metazoa > Mollusca > Gastropoda > Provannidae > Alviniconcha > Alviniconcha strummeri. Next base: position 2,711,688 of record OY757544.1, read on the forward strand.
CTCGCAGACCGTGACGGAACTCATCGTCAGCGACATCCGCAGCGGCAGGGGAGACTCGTGGCGCCGCCTACCCTTCGCCACCCTCCGCTCCATGTACATCGAGGACGGTAACTCTGACTGCGACTCCGTGCTGGTGGACGGCAAGAGTTATCGCCCTATCATGGGCGAGTGGGGCAGCTTGCTCGGAAAGTCCTTCTTCTTCTTCCGGCGCTGCGAGTCCAGCCACCTGACGCTGAGCCCGGACCTGCGGATCGACATCCGGAAGACGTCCTACGTCCTGGGTGGGGGCGGGGGCGTGACGTCGGGCAGCTGGTGGTGGCAGCTGTACTCGCAAGGACATCGCCAGCCTCTGAACCCGCCGTACCGACCCCGCGTCCAGCCCTACGCCACATCCACCACATCGCCGCCCTAGCACGCTGCTGCCGGCAACCAACCGTGACTGTTCCGTAGCTGACACACTACCGGCAACCAACCGTGACTGTTCCGTAGCTGACACACTACCGGCAACCAACCGTGACTGTTCCGTAGCTGACACACTACCGGCAACCAACCGTGACTGTTCCGTGGCTGACACACTACCGGCAACCAACCGTGACTGTTCCGTGACTGACACACTACCGGCAACCAACCGTCTCTCTTTGCCGGTAAGAGACTCTTTCGTGGTGTTTTACATCCACAGAAACAGTATGGCACATTAGGGACAGTTGGAAAATAGGGATAGGGAATGAGAGTCCAGGCCCACCTCCCGCTTCACACAGCTCCTGAGCTCTGAAGATGACGCTACACTACAACTTGTAGCATCTCTGCACTGACGCTACCGGCAACCAACCGGTGTGACTCAGTGCTCCGCGCAGTGTACCGTCTCAAACCAACTGTGACGCTTCCACAAGCATGACGCATCACCTCCACAGCACAGTGCCACCAACCCTCCGTCACACCTCCACTAACTGCTCCACAGCACAATGCCGGTAGCCCTCCGTCACACCTCCACTAACTGCTCCACAGCACAATGCCGGCAACCCTCCGTCACACCTCCACTAACTGCTGCACAGCACAGTTCCGACAACTATCCGTGACACCTCCATATCTCCACTAACTGCTCCACAGCACAATGCCAGCAACCCTTCTCGACACCGCCACGCCTCCACTAACTGCACAATGCCCAACACACGGTCACATTTTCAGAACACACTGACCGCTGCCGGAAACCGTGACACCACTGTCGGGGTTCCTGGACATGCTAGAGTCAGCGTATGCTTGTCTAAAATTTAGAACAGAAAAGATGGTCCTAATGACGTGCTGCATAGCTGGCTTCTACATACAGGCCTTCTTAATATCATCAAGTTTTATTCATAAAGGGATATGAGAATATGACAGGAAACTAAATCAAAAGGGTTTGTTTTGCTTTTGTAGCATAGCCGATGTAGGGAGCTGTTTAATCAGCGAATGTTGAGACGTTGTGAGGTGCCGGCAGCAAGCTCCATCAAACACTGGCCAGTGCACGTCTGCCACAGACTGCCAACACTAGTTTACCACATCCGGAAAGCGAAGCTTGGACTGTGACTCTATCGCTGTGTTTTTTCTGTGTGCCGCATGTGTGTGTGTGTGTGTATGTGTGTGTGTGTGTGTGTGTGTGTGTGTGTGTGTGTGTGTGTGTGTGTGTGTGTGTGTGTGTGAAACTCCAAGGAAGGTGCCAGAAAGCGGTGCTCGGAGTGTGCGTGTGTGTGTGTGTGTCACGGGACAGTGTGTGTGTGTGTGTGTGTGTGTGTGTGTGTGTGTGTGTGTGTGTGTGTGTGTGTGTGTGTGTGTGTGTGTGTTCCTGCATGCGGGCACGTGTTGGAGTGACAGCTGTGCTGGCCACTAGACCAGCAGATACAGACCGTTCACATCCAGATGCCTGCTTCCCTCGAGTGGTGCCAGCCGCGCGGCAACTGACTCCATTCCCGCCGCCTGCTGCACAGCCATGACGTAACAGCTCGCGAGTGCACAGCACCAGGCGGCCGGCGCGGGAACGCCAGTCTGGCCACCCACACCCGACGCTACACTCCGCACACTCCGAGCATCGCTTTCCGGCACCTTCCTCCAGGAAGGATGTCGTAAACCAGTGCTTGGAGTTTGTACACTGCATCCTTGCTGTAGTATCTCTGCCCCGACTGACTGCAGCACGCTTCGCACTGTGTCATGGCAACTGTGCTCATTACAGTCACTCGACTGGCAGTGTGTTGCGTCGTAACTCCTGCGTCAGAACGCTATCGCCGCCAGCCGCTGATGCACAGGTCTCTTCCACCGTGG
>OY757544.1:2722396-2776419 GCA_963584105.1 Alviniconcha strummeri
ATTCCCGACTGAGTTGAACTGGACTTTGGCGGAGTTGCGTTAGTATGGTATTTTAGCTTTTCAATAGAAATCTCATACTGCTGAGTAATAACTACCGATCAGTTTGTTTATCACTGAAGTGTCTTCGTCCTTAGGTGACCCTGTGCGGTTGCCCGGACCAAAGGCCGGACATTATCAAGGGCCGGTTCGCTGAAACTGACGTGAATTCCCGAGCTCAGCCGGACAGCCGCGGCTTTCAGTGTCAGTCGGAGATGCGTCAAGTTCAAATGGTGACTTACTTGCACTTATGCTTTCCGCCGCAAGCTATGAATCCCATAAATAGGCCTATGCATTTGTTTATCCTGAAGTAATAGTCCGGCGACCCGGGTTCATACACGGCCAGGTGACCCTGTTGCGGTTGAAGCTAGAACTGATCTAACAACTGTAACTACAGTATCGATCCGCGCTTTAACAGTCATGAACAAAACGTTTACTCAGGGATGATATGGGCAGTAACTAGTGAACGCCGCTCTCATAACTTTAGTCGTACTGCCAGGCCGGGTCTGTCACATTTAATTACAACTGAGAAACTCAGTCAAGTTACGCCGTTGCCGACACCGAGTTCGGCGTGGCACTGGCTTGGCCGCTGGAACTGATTCAAATGGAACTCAGTGAGCCCGACTGATTGTCAGTAGCATAGACACGGTCCGGCATTCGACTTGAAAACAACAACAACACACGATTCATTTATTGCCGTCTGCTGCCGCCCATGACTGCCTTGCCGGGACTGAAAAAATAATGTCTTTTTCGCACAGCCGGCTCATGCCGCCTAACATTTTGCCGAGGCTACGGTTTTGATTTGAACAGGATAAACACTGAGAAAGAAAAAAAAAAATTCTCTCCTTTTTCTCTTGTCATCCAGCCAAAACTTCCAACAAATGCTGTGTCCTAATTCGAAACATTTCGTAAATTTTAGGTTCTTTTGATATATTATGTTCATGTAACGTTGTCAACCTAAGTCGTCTGCTCAATGGAAGACTCTTTGGCGAAGAAGAGCAAAAAAAAACACCTATCCGTCTGGAGTTACCTCTCCAGTTCGCAAACGTTGGCCTTTTTTCCCACCAATGGGGCAGATAGACTCTTGAGGTGGACTTTGACCCCTGTTACCTGAACGATGATGCACTAAAAGCAGGCCGGTCTGTTCGACGGCCAGTGTACACGACTTGCCTTTCTGTTTGTGACACATTCTAGCTCCACTAGGGCCCTGCTTGCATTACTTACGATCGAGACAGCGATTGTGTGCGGCTTAGCGCTGAGACTGAGAGGTAAGCTCGCAGTTGCAGTTACGCTTGTTGTTGTGAAGTGTTTGATTTGCTTGTCCAGTAATATATCGACCATGCTACAAAGACGGTCAACAACATAGCATTTTGGTTTGGGGGAACTTGCCTTCTTCAAGTTCTTGGAACCGTTAGATACCGGACTCCACTGAAAGCGACGGAAGCGTTGATTGTGCTCAGTCGAGAGTTAGCAGTCGGGGAACTTGTTTCGAGTAGGATTTTAGGAAGTCGGAGTTCTCGAAAGTGAGTGACTGACAAAAATAGTTTTAACAACCAGTGGTTTACTCGGAAGATGAAACTGTTGTTTATTGGTTGATAGATCTGTATTAATATCCATCACTCAAGTCTGGCAAGATGTTTGCAGTGCTTCGAATTTGGGTACCTCGAATTTGATGATCGCTGGTCTGATCTTTTAGTAAATGAGTTTCAGTTCTCATATTTTTGTTCAGTGACGGAATCACTGCAATCAGTAGTGGTCTCATGCTGTAACAGTAACACTTGTAACTGTATGCATGCACAGTTGAATACGAAGTCCAGTGTTATCAATGTTGGTTTTGTTCATCGCTAGGAAACAGCTGGGTACTGTATAATTTTATCTAGTATTGTATTTGTAATAATGTATCCATGTATTCCACACAAACATTGTGTCATGTGCTTAGTTTGACTGTAGTTCATTGTGCGAATATAATTCTTACATTGTGCAAACACATGCACAAATTACAAAGCTTTAAAAATGGGATAGTATAATATATACTGTGTAATATATGTATTATAATTATGTGAATAATGCCCCTCAGCCCTGTGTTTTCTGAATAATGACCCTCAGCCCTGTTTTTTTAAATAATTCCCCTTCTCTTTTTTTTCTTTCTTTGTTCTGAATAATGTCCATTAGCCCCCCCCCCCCCCCCCCCCCCCCCCCCCTTTTTTTATTTTATAAATAATTTCCCCTGGCTGTTTTTTTCCCCCTTCTGAATAATGCCCCTCAGCCCAGTGTTCTTTTTTGCAAAAGTGGCAACAAGGGTAAACAAACAGTGGCTGTTTTAATGTGTTATTTAGTGTTAATATGTTATGACAGAAACTAATGTCTGATACTGTGATAGTGTTGGAACCCTGCCATTGGCATTGGCATTGTGTTAGAGATCCTATCATAATTGATAAATTTCCTCAGGTCTGTATTTCCACAGTCCTATGTTTTGTGAAAAATGATCCAGTAATGTTTTACCCCCAACCCCTGCATCAGCATACACACAACATTACATGTATCACTATCATTACATGTATACATCATTACATGTAATCATGTACCAGCTGTTATCATAATTTGCTGGAGGTTCTCTGCAGCACAAAATGGACTTTAGCTGACAGAATTTAACCAAAACATTTGTGCAGCAGATGAGTTACTGTAGTGTTTAAATAGAGGAGGACAAAACCAGACACTGGTGACAGCAGAGGCTTATTGAAATGGAGAGCTCTACCGTTACACTTACACTTTTACAGTGTTAGAGTTACTGTAACACAGTATACATGTGTATGTAGAAGACAGCAACATGGTAATTTGGGGGACACCCAGGGCTTTGGGGCAGGTCAGATCCTGTTTTGCTCCTTTTTGAATTATAATTTATATGGATGTGAAAATGACTGAAGTTTAATTACTTTTAATTTCTTTAAATACATTTTAGGACAAAGTTTCTTTGTGTTGCTGGCAACAGTTTTCCACACTGGGTAGTATCCCCTTGATACAGTCATTGTGGTCAGTGTGCAGACAAATTTTGACACAATGTACAATGTATACCAGAACTGAAGGTCTGGATACAAAATTAAATGCCTGGTTGTCATGTCCCATTGTGCTACTGCTAGTCTGTAGTATGTTACATTGTTAGTGTTAATGTTACACTTTACAGAGAACAGACTGTGAAATGCACAGTAGGTTGTGTCTCATTCCACCACATACACTAAAATGGTGTTTTTGTCAGTGAAACTGAAAGATTATTCTAATTTCTATGTGACTATGATAAATTGTCTCTGGTTTCAGGGTGAGATACAAATTACAATACAAATAATGTTTTTGTTTCTAGTGCCGTAGTGGTAGTTTGTGATTTATATCATTATCAGTACAAATAGTGTTTTGGTCTGTAGTGGTAGTTTGTGACTGATGTCAAACAGAGATCTGTGCTATAGGAGATCTATACTAGGATTTGTTGGGGTTTTATTGCTAATACATTATGTATGAAACTGTAGACAGCAGAGCCAGGTTACTTATAATAATATGACCAAATTCATAGTCTGCAAATTACTTTGACTTTAGTCAGTTGCAGACATGATGAATTCATTGAAATCAGCATAATCTCTTGTAGTCCCAGTACAGGTAGCTTCCCTTAATTTGTTCTGTTCTTGTGGCAGTTACTGAATTAGACAGGGGTTGGGATAGGACAACATACATGATACATGTCACCAAAGGTTAGGACTTTACTCTTTCATGTTAAACCACAACATGGTAGTGGTTTGGTGAACATTGTCCTGCCTGTTTCCTTCACTTAAGAGTGAGTCAAAAGGTCAGCCACAGGCCTTTACCTCCACATCTTCATTTTCATCATTTGGTTGCCATGGACATTGTATTGGTGGTCTGTCAGAAGGATTAGCCCATTAGGAAGATGCCATTCTGATGGAGCATTCGCACACTGATCTGCTGCTGTGGTTGATTATTGTATAAACAGTGAAATGATACAGATGGTGACATTGAGATAGTCCACTGTCCCATTCACTCATTCAGGTTATCATTCATAGTCATAACAGATTAGCATTGCGAAGGTCAGTTGGTGCACCCCCATCTCTCCTCACATCCCCTCCTCCCACAGGTCAACCAATTATCTCACTGCACCCCCCCCCCCCCCCACACTCCAGCACAGGTGCACCTGGCCCAGAAACACACACACACACACACACACACACACATATGCTCTTGCTCTCTCTCTCTCTCTCTCTCTCTCTCTCTCTCTCTCTCTCTCTCTCTCTCTCTCTCTCTCTCTCTCTCTCTCTCTCTCTCTCTCACACACACACACACACACACATACACACACACACACACACACGCACACACAGAGGCACTGTCATACACACACACACACACACACACACACACACACACACACACACACACACACACACACACACACACACACACATCCCCCTCCCCCCATTCCATCCCCCCAGCTCTGGGTCTCCCTCTGAGTTCTCTCCCATTCCTAATCTTTCTCTGCCTGCCTGTCTGTTTACCTCACCTGCTCTCTGTCTCTAATCCTACCTCAATTATATTAATAAGTAGTAATTCAGTTGAAATTGTGTCCGCACAATTATAGAATAAATATGTATAGCATATTACCAATTTGCTATACAGTAACTTGTTTACTAATGTCAATAATAATAATAAGCAGAGATAGTTTCAGAGGAAATTTGGTGTTGGCTTTAGAAACAAACGTTTTGCTAAAGTAGTATGATAGTACAGTCCCATTTGGTTTAGGGACTGTCTTTCACCAAGGGTGGGTATGAACTCTGATTATGAACTAGGATGGCCTGTAAGCCACACAACAGAGTGTTTTCCAAACTTTGTTAAGTGTTACTACCAGAACCACCTTTTAAGACTGGTGTCCTGGTACTACTACTAGTGACAGTGCTTGGTGTGGGCACCTAATCCAGAAGGAAGTAGAATCTGCCAGCACTGAGCTTGTCATCTTGTTAAGAATGACGGGCTTTTGAAGCATGTCACATGCTTTTTATGCACACAGTTTGTGCTTTGCTATGGGTTGTAAACCTGTGTATACATGTGTCTTTTAATTGTACTGAACAACTACAAGTAATGATATGAATAATATTATATATATAATAAACAGTGATTAACAAGCAGTCAGGCATCGTATTATTATTGTTATTGTCACTATGAATATGATTGTCAGTAGAACCTTTGTTGTTGTGATAAGTGTTGAAGTAGCACTAGCAAATAATGTCCCACAAACAATGCTTATTTAGTTAAGGAGTAAATAATAAAGCCTCAGGCCTTTTGTTTCATTCATGAATTACACTAATGTGAAAATGAGCTACATTGTAATCATTATATGTGCTTGTGAACTTCAGGTAACATTGAGACTTGCATTCTGGCCAGCTTTGATTTGTCAGTGCAGCTACAACTGTACATAGTCACAGCTTTGATTTGTCAGTGCAGCTACAACTGTACATAGTCACAGCTTTGATATGTCAGTGCAGCTACAACTGTACATAGTCACAGCTTTGATTTGTCAGTGCAGCTACAACTGTACATAGTCACAGCTTTGATTTGTCAGTGCAGCTACAACTGTACATAGTCACAGCTTTGATTTGTCAGTGCAGCTACAACTGTACATAGTCACAGCTTTCATTTGTCAGTGCAGCTACAACTGTACTGTGTACATAGTCACAGCTTTCATTTGTCAGTGCAGCTACAACTGTACATAGTCACAGCTTTCATTTGTCAGTGCAGCTACAACTGTACTGTGTACATAGTCACAGCTTTCATTTGTCAGTGCAGCTACAACTGTACATAGTCACAGCTTTCATTTGTCAGTGCAGCTACAACTGTACTGTGTACATAGTCACAGCTTTGATTTGTCAGTGCAGCTACAACTGTACATAGTCACAGCTTTGATTTGTCAGTGCAGCTACAACTGTACATAGTCACAGCTTTTATTTGTCAGTGCAGCTACAACTGTACATAGTCACAGCTTTCATTTGTCAGTGCAGCTACAACTGTACTGTGTACATAGTCACAGCTTTCATTTGTCAGTGCAGCTACAACTGTACATAGTCACAGCTTTCATTTGTCAGTGCAGCTACAACTGTACATAGTCGCAGCTTTCATTTGTCAGTGCAGCTACATCTGTACAGTCACATCAACTGAAAGTAAAAAAACAGAACATGTGCCTGATATGGCTATACAATTGTGACATGGTAGTTTTAGGAAAAGAGAGAATGTGAGCTGGGGAGGAGGATTATGGTGATTATATTTTATTAATATTAATTATGCAAGGATAAAGATTTGAAATATGCAACTCTGTCCCAAATGAAGCACATATTTGACACAGCAAAATAAAGTATGAATAATCCTAGCAACCATTGCTGTAAAAATCTGAGGAAAGAACAAAACCAGAAAATTAATTTGCAAAGAAAGGGTGAGATCATGACTAGAAAAAAAAAAAAGGAAAAAAATTGTAATTTTTATTATGTGAAAGAAAAGTGGCACTGTGTAGAATGTCATAAACTGATAAAGAAACAAATAAAAACAAAACTTTCAACAAAATTGAAGATTAAATCGGAGATTATTTATTATTAACACCAAAACTAAGGCAAAACAGATTATACTTTATAGATTTGAATTTCTGTATGTAGTGGGAGGGAGATTATGTCAGTTATCATTATCTCAACCTTATTCTGTGAGGATGTGAAGGATTATTACAGAGAGAGAGAGAGAGAATTATTACAGCTGTGGTAGATCACCTCTGAATTGTTTCTCTGGTTGTATTTCAGGAAGTTGTCATTCAAGGAGAAGCTGAATTGGAGGTACAGGTGGATCAACAGTCACCTGGGGTTTGGATAGGATCACCTAGACTACTGTAGGCTGGTGCTCTTGCTCTCCCCACCTTAATCCAAAGAGCTCCACAGTCTGTGGAGTTGTTGGATCTGGACCCAAAATGGCAGAAGCACATTCTGCTGTGGCATTCTCCTTCACAGTGACACCAGATGGTGTTGATGTGAACCTGAACCATGAGGCCTTGTATGCCGTCTGGGAGAGTGGTGTTCTCTCCTGGAAAAAGCGGATTGGCAAGTTGAAGGTGAGTTGTTGGGGGGAGGGGGGGGGGGGGGCTGGGTACTGGGCTCTTTGTGTATTGATCTCTGACAAAGTGCTTGTTGGTATTGTTATGTGATCTGTCCATTTGACGTGATAATGTTTTACCAAACAATTTACACAATTACACAAATAAATTGATGGTCTTTTTTGAGTTTATTGTTGTGCAGAATCTTTTTTTAACTAATTATTCTGAAATACTGTTGTGCAGAACAACTTCCATAATGGCGTGTTTCCGGCATCCCCCCTCTCACTGCTGTTTGTTGTGACGATCATGCTGGCCTTGAAGACAGCTGGTTGGGACACATCCATGGGGCTCATCAGCATGCTGCACATGCACACGCCTGTGTAGGTTTGCTAATACTGTCATAGTACTAATCTGGTTGGAACCTACTGCTACTGCTAACTTACTGTTTTCTCCAGCTGAAGAAAAGAAAGAAACAGAGTTTACACTCAGGGAGTCCGAGAGTACATGCAGGTGCAAACAGTAAACATTACAAACTACAAAAGACCCCCACCACACACACAGACACACACACCCCTGTAAGACAGCTTGAAGAGATGGGTTTTAACCTGATTTTAAGGATAAGGGGGTGCTGAAGCCAAGAAAAATAGCATGCATGCACACACACACACACACACACACACACACACACACACACACACACACACACACACACACACACATACACACACACACAGACTCACACACACACACACACACACACACACACACACACACACACACACACACCAGCTGAGTTTAGCTTTAAGAGATGGGGATTAAGAGATGATTTGAAGGATCAGTGGGTGTTGAACTTGAAGCCAAGGAAGATAAGCCAAGTTTTTGTTCCAAGTTTTGTAAGAGCCCAGACCAGCAGAACTACTTTGTAGTGATCTGGACCCACATGCCAGAAGAGAAAATAGTCTCCTTAATTGCATTTATCTTCTAAATGATGGTGACACTGAAAAAATTGTATTATGCAGTGCAGATAGAACTGTCTGGATAGCCTACATGCATTTAAAGTCGTAGACACATTTTTCCCCATTTAAGCAGCCTAAATGCTGTACATAAATGGCAGCTCAGTGCTGCTGTAACTGACAGTCAGAGGCTACTACTGAGGAAAAATAACACTTGTACGGACCAATGCCATCCCACATGCCATTGAAGACCACAGGTTATTCAAGCAAATTCAACTCATGCGTCAAGACACATCATAGTCAACGCGGATGACAGAGAGACTGGAAAATCTTAAATGGGAAGGGGTCTTTAGGTCCCTGATATCTGCTACAGTTGAAGTGAACTTTGATTCTTAGAATTTGACACTCTCTTGTTGCAGTGTCCAGTCAGTTTGGAGTTTTCAGTGTCACCTGTCTTTCATTGTTGGTGCAACAGTGGACTTTCCCAATCTGTAAATAAATGCAAGAAATTAGCTGCTTTGGAGCTTGGTGATGACTCATGCATGTGGACGAGAGCACGACTCTTAAGCTACGGGGATTAGGGGCTATCAGCCTTTAGCTTTATTTGTTTCTGTCCGTGTGAGCCCTGAACTTACAGCCGGGTGACAGTCCCTTCAGGGTTCACGTCAACTGGTAATTTCCAGTATATCGTACCTGTAAGATCAGCATGTACTGGCAAAACAATCAGCAGTCAGTCAGGTGTACCGGCCGTTATTTTGTCTCACTGGTCCTTAAAAAATAAGAACAGAGACTCAGAGAGCGTTTGCACACACACATGTGTGTGTGTGTGTGTGTTGTAGACGGGGAAGGGAGCCTGGTGGTTACTCGCAGAGCTCTAGTAGCTGCTGTATAGATGGTCATGTATCTGACAGGTTACAGTGACTGTGCAACCAGTTTCGCAGAACCGCTTTCACCCCTGTGTGATGTCACACCGCTTTGAAAAATGTCTAGTGCGATCATTGCCCTTTCGCTGTGCTGTTAGAAAGCAGCCGAGGTGCCAACCAGTACAGTGGAGCTGTGTGGTTTGTGTACAGCATCAACACCTATCCATACTCCGTGGGCCAGTACCTGAGCACGCTGATCTTCGCCACGCTGCTGTGGGTCGTGGCCATCAACCTCATCCGCTACTTCCTCAAGCTGCTGCTGACCTACCACGGCTGGATGTACGAGATGCACGGGAAACTCTCCCTGCGCACTAAGCTATGGCTGGTGAGTGCTGTGCTGCACGTAGGCCGCTCTGCTGACAGTGTCAGACTTGCTTAAGTGGTGCACTTCAAGGTGCTTCGTCATGCTGTGCTGCACGTAGGCCGCTCTGCTGACAGTGTCAGACTTGCTTAAGTGGTGCACTTCAAGGTGCTTCGTCATGCTGTGCTGCACGTAGGCCGCTCTGCTGACAGTGTCAGACTCGCTTAAGTGGTGCACTTCAAGGTGCTTCTTCTGCATGCTGTGCTGCACATAGGCCGCTCTGCTGACAGTGTCAGACTTGCTTAAGTGGTGCACTTCAAGGTGCTTCTTCTGCATGCTGTGCTGCACATAGGCCACTGCTGACAGTGTCAGACTTGCTTAAGTGGTGCACTTCAAGGTGCTTCTTCTGCATGCTGTGCTGCCTGCAGGCCGCTCTGCGGACTTAAGTGGTGCACTTCAAGGTGCTTCGTCATGCTGTGCTGCACACAGGCTGCTCTGCTGACAGTGTCAGATTTACTTCAGTTGTGCATGTCATGGTGCTTCTTCTTAGGCTGGTTTTACTTCAGTTTAGTAATATTTACTAATAAACAGTCTTGGGAATTGTCTGTGAAATTGCTTGGTACTGATGTGCACTTCATGGTGCCTTTCTTCTTGAGCTGGCTTTATGTCAGTTTCCCTCGTGTGGTACTGATGTGCACTTCAAAGTGCCTTTCTTTTTGAGCCGACTTTATGTCGCTTTCCCTCATGTGTACCACATGATGTGCACTTCATGGTGCCTTTTTCTTGAACTGGTTTTATGTCGGTTTCCCTCATGTGGTACTGATGTGCACTTCATGGTGCCTTTCTTTTTGAGCCGACTTTATGTCGCTTTCCCTCATGTGGTACTGATGTGCACTTCATGGTGCCTTTTTCTTGAACTGGTTTTATGTCGCTTTCCCTCATGTGGTACTGATGTGCACTTCATGGTGCCTTTTTTTTGGAGCCGACTTTATGTCGCTTTCCCTCGTGTGGTACTGATGTGCACTTCAAGGTGCCCTTCACCTGCTGAGTCTTATCAGACCGAGCCATCAGGTGGGCACATCTGTGCAAAAATAAGGATCAAATAATGATTTGACTGCTTCTCTCATTTTCCTTGTTTTGTTTTGGTTTTGGATGACATTACAAAAATACTGATCATAGATATTTTCCTGTTTGTTTGCTTTTTTTTATAATTTTTATTTTATCTTTTTTTTTCCCCCCTACTTATTATGTGGAGAAATTGGGGTCATCTTACCTGGATTAGGCTACAGGCATCGGCAACAAGAGCAGTGCTACCCAGTCCTACCATTTTGTATGGTTTATGGCATGCGGTTCGTTGCTTGCAACCAGTCAGTTAGTGTCTTTATTGCCATGTGTCAGATACTGCTACACATGGAATGAAGCATGATTCTGACAGCGTAATCATACACACATTCACAACAATAGGGTTTCGCATGTGTAAAGAAAACAAGGAATGTTTGATTTCAAGACACATAGCATACATACTATAATAATACTAAGCTGAATAATTCAACACAAAATACTTGTAAGTATTAACGCACAGTGACAATCACCACTTTACGTTCCATAACTAAAAGAGTAAAACCCCGTTAAGTAAAAAGTGAAGAAGAACAAGGGAGAGCTGCCGAGTCCTGTGTATGTCATGTTTAAGTGTTTACCTGAGTGAGCTGCCGAGTCCTGTGTATGTCATGTTTAAGTGTTTACCTGAGTAAGGCTACAGCAGCCACCAGAGACCTCCTTACTCTTAGTCCGATTACTGTGCCAGTGTCTGTGTGATAGGCTACTCACATTCCCTGTGCTGGCTTGGTGCTCATGATTTTATTGTGGACTTGCAGGCCCTGATCCGTGTGTTTGGCGGCCGCAAGCCCATGCTGAACAGCTACCAGTCCTCGCTGCCCAAGCTGCCTGTGCCCGCTGTCAAGGACACAGTTAGGCGGGTGAGTTGTCTTACAGTTACACACACACACACACACACACACACACACACACACACACACACACACACACACACACACACATGTTGGTTTCTGTCTTGTTTGTTATAGACAGTTATGGAGTCAGTACATTTATGTCTGCTGTGTTTCAGTGCAGTATGTGGAATCAGTGCGTTTACGTCTGCTGTGTTTCTGTGTAGTATGTGGAGTCAGTGCATTTATGTCTGCTGTTTTTCTGTGCAGTATCTAGAGTCAATGTATTTATGTCTGCTGTGTTTCTGTGCAGTATCTGGAGTCAGTGTATTTATGTCTGCTCTGTTTGTTTGCGGTGTCTGGAGTCGGTATGTTTATGTTTGCTGTGTTTCTGTGTAGTCTCTGCAGTCATTAAATTTATGTCTGCAGTGTTTCTGTGCAGTATCTTGAGTCAGTACATTTATGTCTGCTGTGTTTCTGTGCAGTATCTTGAGTCAGTACATTTATGTCTGCTGTGTTTCTGTGCAGTATTTGGAGTCGGTGCATCCCCTTATGGACGAGGAGCAATATAGTCGTATGGAAAAACTGGCCAAAGAGTTTGAAAATGGTCTGGGTCGCAAACTGCAGAGATACCTCATCCTCAAGTCTTGGTGGGCTGCCAACTATGTGAGTGTTGGGTGCTCACTCTCTCTCTCTCTCTTAGTGTGGTGGAGCCAAGTCATGGCAAATTCTCACCAAGCAAGCAAAGAAGACTGACAAACAGACAGATAGAACAGCAATCGTGTAGGTTCAGATTTTAGAACTCGTTTTTTTTTCTGGTCCAGCTGTAAGAAGCACATTAAAAATCTGATACAGATCTGGTTGGTTTTGATTAAAAACAGTTTCTCTGGTCCATCTCTGAGCTATTGCATTAACAGATGATGTTGATTTCCAGTGTTAGACATGAAACACTGACAGCCAGCTAGTGGTGAGAAGAAACAAAAGTGCAGAGTGGTGATGTTTTGCTGAGAGGAGAGGGTAAATCAAAGTGTAACAAAGAGACCTTATTTAAAAAATACAACACTGCATGTGTTAAGAGAGGAGACTGATCAAGAACGTGTGTGTCAATGTTTGCATGGGAAATGAGTCGGTGCTTGGTGTGTGTTTATTACAGGTCTCAGACTGGTGGGAACAGTATGTGTACCTGCGTGGCCGAGCCCCCATCATGATCAACAGCAACTACTATGGAATTGTAAGGCTGTGCGATGTTCACGTTGGGTGTGGTGCTGTTAGATCATTCAGTGGAAGTGGGGAGGGGGTGTTGGTAGTTGCCAATGTGGGCTTGGTGTGCAGCAGCTAACATCTGTAGACCTTGCTGCCCAGACCAAGGTCTCCCCTCTGATCATGTCAGTGTACCACTCCTGGCATTCAGCTAACAGTAACAGCTAACAGACCAACATGGATATAAGGGTGTGTGTGGATGAGAGTGGGAGGGGGGAGTTGTTGGTTCACCACAGATCTTCCTAACTCACTGTCAGACTTGCTGTTTTCTGTTCACCGTTGGGTGTTCTGCGGATTCACTAGACATGATGAAAACTGGTGATGCACTTGCTGTATTCTGCTCCACAGGACACTGCATTGGTTTGCCACAGTATGAAGGCCAGATGTAGCTGCATATAGCCATTGGTTTGCCATAGCCTGTAACGGCCAGGTGTGGCAGCATGTAACTGCATTGGTTTGCCAGTCTGTGAAGGCCAGGTGTGGCCGCATATGACTAACTGGCAACATACACATGATTGTCTGTTCCCTTTTTCACAGGATGCCCTGTTGGTGAAACCCACAGATCAGCAGGCGTCACGGGCTGCCAACCTCGTCTGCATCATGCTGAGGTACCGCCGTGAAGTGGACCGGGAGGAACTCGATCCGGTGAGTCATCCACTACAATATGGGTACTTCATGGACATAGCTTCTTTTGTGCCTGCTCCTCCTGTCTTAGCTGTTGATTTTAAGGGTGTGTGTGTGTTGTTACATTTTTGCATTGTATTTCTCCTAACGAGCCCCGTGAGGCACTTATGCAGTTTTTTTGGCACCAATGGTATTATCAGTTACATGTCAGCCTGACAAGCAGTTATCGTCCTGGTTTCAGTATTGGCTTTGAGCTGAGATGTGCACAGGTTTTTGTGGTGGGATGTTAACAGGAGCAAAAAACTGCTGTGGTTTCAATTACCCTAGGTCCCACTCAGGTGTACGCAGGAGTACCTGATGGATCTGTTGAAGAAGCTAATCCATGATACACTGGCACCATGTCTTAAGTAACTGTTAGCTTCTTGCTTGATTTTGTGACTAACAGACAGCTGGAGGTAAAACAAGTGATTTATTTGACTAATTGGCCTCAGGGGTTCTGACGGTGGACACTAATTGGCCTCAGGGGTTCTGACGGTGGACACTAATTGGCCTCAGGGGTTCTGACGGTGGACACTAATTGGCCTCAGGGGTTCTGACGGTGGACACTAATTGGCCTCAGGGGTTTTGACGGTGGACCCCTGCAGATCAGAATGACTGGTTAAGCAAACATTGCCTTGAAGTTCTCATGGTGTTTCTGTTGCAGATTGTGTTGAACAAGACAGTGCCCCTGTGCTCTGCACAATATGAGCGACAGTTCAACACCACCCGTATCCCTGGTTTGGAAACAGGTTGGTGTCACTGTCGTTACAGCCTATTACCACACGTACTCATGGTATACAGACAGGCAATGGTTCACCACCATGCATTTCTCTGAGATGGAAACGGGTCAGCAGCTATAAGCAGCGGTGTTCCGTCACCATGCTATCTTTTGGGTATAAAAGAAGTCAGAATTGTTGCTGCAGTGTTTCATCACTGATCAGCATGCATATCTTTGGGATAGAACCTGGTCAGTATCAACAGCAGCAGTTCATCACCACTTATTTTGGGTATAAAAGCAAGTCTGCATCTCTATAGAGACAGTTTCAAGTTTGAAGCAGTTTGTGTTTATGTTTTGGTATATTGATGATGTTCCAGACACACTGATGCACATGAAAGACGCAAACCACATTGCTGTGATGCACAAGGGCCGCTACTTCAAGGTCTACATCAGACACAAGCGACGTCTTCTCGAGCCAATTGAGATTGAAGCGTGAGTTGTATGCATGGGAGGTAGAGCACTACGATGCTGCAAAGGCACACAGCCAACCCAGGGTTACTTCCCCTCATAGGGTTACTTCCCCTAAGCATCATTACTTGCCTGGATGTCCTGCAGAAAGTTGTCCATGTCATCCTTGGTTCTCACCCTCTGACTCTTCCACTGCCCAGGTTCACTGGGCTGAGTGGTGTTGGTCAGCTCACAGACCGCTGCCCGCACACCAGGCTCACTGTTGTGTACAGTAGCTTCTGTACCTCTGATGATGGTGATGTTCATTTCTATGGCACATGGTTCCATTAACTTGAATGCTCTGTACACTGAAGGAGAAATTTTTCAAAAGCTGACTAAATAGATGGAAAAAGTCATCATAATTGAGCTAGAAGAGTTTTATCTCCTGTGTTTCCATGCTGTGATGACTGAGTATGAATTGTCGCACAACACTGCCTGAACAAAACATGTAAAAACAAAACAAAAACGAACAGAGAAGAGACACATGGTGCACAGCAAGCAAGTCGTTCAGAAAACAGCAGAGGAATCTGCTTCCCTGATCCGTTTTGGTGACAGTTTCTTTATAACCCCATGTGGCAGTGAGAACTGTAGTGGTGGCATTGCAGAATGCTTTACTGAACTGATCTGTTTTGGTGACAGTTTCTTTATAACCCCATGTGGCAGTGAGAACTGTAGTGGTGGCATTGCAGAATGCTTTACTGAACTGATCTGTTTTGGTGACAGTTTCTTTATAACCCCATGTGGCAGTGAGAACTGTAGTGGTGGCATTGCAGAATGCTTTACTGAACTGATCTGTTTTGGTGACAGTTTCTTTATAACCCCATGTGGCAGTGAGAACTGTAGTGGTGGCATTGCAGAATGCTTTACTGAACTGATCTGTTTTGGTGACAGTTTCTTTATAACCCCATGTGGCAGCAAGAACTGTAGTGGTGGCATTGCAGAATGCTTTACTGAACTGATCTGTTTTGGTGACAGTTTCTTTATAACCCCATGTGGCAGCAAGAACTGTAGTGGTGGCATTGCAGAATGCTTTACTGAACTGATCTGTTTTGGTGGCAGTTTCTTTATAACCCCATGTGGCAGCGAGAACCGTACTGGTGGCATTGCAGAATGCTTTGGATCTGTTTTGATGACAATTTCCTTATAGAGCCCGTTCTTAACTGGGCGAAGCGTTTGTTCGCCGAACATACTTCAGTCAGTTCAACAAACTATGATTCGTTTCTTAATTGAACTTTTACTTCATCGAACATAGTTCAGACAGTTCGACGAACTGTGCTTTGTTCTTAACTGGCTTAGAATGAGATGCAAGCTTCAGCACAAACTTGTGACAGATGTACAGCAGACAGCATGATTGAAAATGTAGGCTAAAGTCAAGTCAGTATACTTCAGTCATCCTTCACAGTGTAATTCAGCTAACTACTATGTCATTTTGGGTTCAAAGCTGCATCAACCACAAGTCAACAACAACAACAACAAAATCCCTCCGAAATGAGTGAAGCATCTAGTGACACTGTCATCCATTTTTGTTTTCTTTCTTCCTCATCCACAGGAGACGAGGTTTGTCAAACTTGGCAAATGTTTGCAGAACATGCTGAGTGAAGCTTTTTGGGCCCCGAATATAGCTTCCTTGTAGTTCGCTGAATACTCCCAAACAAATTCACGAACAAATGTTCGCCCAATTAAGAACGGGCTTAACCCTGTGGTGTCGGAGAGAGCTGTAGCAGTGGCAGTGGTGTTGCAGGATGCTGCAGCGGATCCTTGATGACGAGTCGGAGCCAGTGGAGGGAGAGGAGCACCTTGCAGCCCTGACGGCAGTTGAGCGTGTACCTTGGGCCAAGGCCAGGAAGGAATTCTTCTCCAAGGGCAAGAACAAGGCTTCGCTTGATGCCATTGAAAAGGTGGCCCACCTGTGTCTATATTATGTGAAAGAGTCCTTATAAAACCCTTACATCTACGCCTTTGAAAAGGTGGCCCACCTGTGTCTGTAGTATGTAAAAGAGTACTTATAAGCACACAATACAAAAATAATAGGGTTAACGCAATATATACAGGATCAAGAGCACAATCAAATCCTAATTACATAATCAAATCCTACTAATTACATAAACAGTCAAATCCTACTAAGTACATAAATGCACTACAACACTTCTTTCAACAGCTTTTGCATCACTTCCAACACATACACATGTGCATGTTGGGTTTTGCAGGATTAGTGTGACTGTTGACATGTTGGGTTGTGAAGGATTATTGTGACTGTTGACATGTAGTGGGTTGTGCAGGATCATTGTGACAGTTGACATGTTGGGTTGTGAAGGATTGTGACTGTTGACATGTTGTGAAAGATCATTGTGACTGTTGACATGTTGGGTTGTGAAGGATCATTGTGACTGTTGACATGTTGTGAAAGATCATTGTGACTGTTGACATGTTGGGTTGTGAAGGATCATTGTGACTGTTAACATGTTGGGTTGTGAAGGATCATTGTGACTCTAGGCATATTTTTTTTATTTTTGTTGTTGTTGTGTAGAATCACTGTGACTGTTGACATGTTGTGTTGGGTTGTGCAGAATCACTATGTTGACATGTGCTGGGTTGTGCAGGATCACTGTGACTGTTGACATGTGCTGGGTTGTGCAGGATCACTGTGACTGTTGACATGTGCTGGGTTGTACCAGATCATTGTGACTGTTGGGTTGTGCAGGGTGACCGTTGACATGTTGGGTTTGGTTTTGCAGGCTGCGTTTGTTCTGTCACTGGACACAGAAAACATTGACTACGACGCTGTGAGTATATTGTTCCAGAATTTATCTTCAATATAAATCTTAGTACAGTATGGGCATACTGCACATCTCATTTTGCATACAAATATACATACTCAGGTCTACTTGCTTTGGACCTCTGACTAAATGAGTACCTCTCAGCTGATGCTTTTATTCTTGTCTTTGATTCTGTGGACTATTCTTCATAGCACACTGAGGTTCTTCTGACAGTTGTCTCAAGTCAGAGGATGCAATCATTAACAGTAACAGCCTGTCGACAGCAACATTTTCTGTTGTGCTTTTCTTTTTTTCCCCAGCTTGTTAAATTTCATTTTATTTTCTCCTTTGAATGATGGTAAGTATAATTTGTAACTGACTGTGTGCTTGACTTTGAATTATCTTCATGTGCTTTCTTCTCCAGACAACGCTGGAGGTGAGCCTTACTGTGGTCTCCCTCCCCTCTCCACCCCCCTGTTCAGTACTGGTCACAGTTGTGGGCCTTGCTAATCATTGTGTAGCCTCATGAACTAGGCTGTTCTGTTGTGTTTTACCAGGGTTCATACACTTCTCACAAAGTTTGGGAAAACTGGGGCACCAATTTTTAGGCCTGGCCAGTTTGGGGGAAAAAACACTTTGGGCTATGGTTTGGGAATTTCATGATAATGGTCAGCAGGAAAGAAAAAAAGGAAAAATGTTGGAGGCCAGATGATAGGGTATAAGAGGAAAATGTAAAACTGACTTAACCAGAAACCATTCCTGGGCCTGGTTTAGACCAGGCTGTTGTGTCCATGCTGAATAAGCAGGAATAACCATCCTTGAAATCATGCATGCACTGCTTGCATTTTCCATCAGTTGTTTGCATGGAGCGGTAGCTTAGTCTTGGCAGACGGTCTCTAATGGCCCTGTATGGGAATTTTAAAGTGAAACTGCTGGATGAAGCCTGAATTAGCGCTCACCCTTGCTGTGAGTGCTCATCAGTACCGTGCCTTGAGGTGCTGCAATGGAGTCGCAGCATGTAACCTCACAGCATTGCTTCTTTTGGTCTTTTTTTTTTTTTGCTTGTTCGTTTTTATCACATCATATTTGGGTATCGTGATAAAGAAAAGAAGCTGGTATGAGTGACAGCTTTCATTGGGGACCCCAGTCATGTTCAAGACCCAGTCTCCATGAGAATGTGGGAGTCGTCTTTACTCCAGTGTTGTGTTTACCGCCCATGGGCAGCATCCTGAACTGTATTCAGTGGTATGCTGCGCATGGCACCAACACACGAACAGTCTAGTCAGAGGTACACAGTGGAGGTCATCTGTTATCACCATTTAAACTTTATAGTAGTGTGCTTGATGTTTTATCTGTTTTTTTACTATAACACTTTCACTCCCAGCAAAGACGGCAAGGCAGGTGGAGTGCATGTCACAGAGTAACAGCACAAAAACAGAACAGGCGTCTCTTGTCTGTTGAGGATCACTGAGAAACAGTATGGTCATTGGAGGTCTGTTGAGAATGGCTGAGAGATAGAAGAGACATCTTGGGTCTGTTGAGAATGGCTGAGAGATAGAATAGACATCTTGGGTCTGTTGAGAATGGCTGAGAGATAGAATAGACATCTTGGGTCTGTTGAGAATGGCTGAGAAATAGAATAGACATCTTGGGTCTGTTGAGAATTGCTGAGAGATAGAATAGACATCTTGGGTCTGTTGAGAATTGCTGAGAAATAGAACAGACATCTTGGGTCTGTTCAGATGGACAGTTGTGTGCTTTGACTGAGAGGCGGTCAGAAACAGGATAGGCATCTCTTGTCTGTTGGGAATCATTGAGAGACAGAGTAATCATATCAGGTCTGGCAAGAGCTGTTGAGAGATAGAATAGACATCTTGGGTCTATTCAGATGGACTACTGTGTGCTTTGACTGAGGTGCACTCAAAAACAGACTAGGCATCTCTTGTCTGTTGGGAACAGTGAGAGACAGGGTAATCATCTCAGATGTGTTGAGAATTGCTGAGAAATAGGACAGGCATCTAAGGAGAGATAAGAAAGGAATCTCCACTCTGTTCAGAGGTGCTGAGAAATAGGATAGAATCAGAGACATCACTGGTCTGTTGAGAGTTGCTAGGAATAGGGCAGTCATAGACATCCTTAGTCTGTTGTGTGCCAGCAAAATCTTTCAAAGCTTGTAGAATGATGGGCTATATTTAGCTTTTCTGCTTCTAAATGTTTTGATAACCTTGACCTAATTCAAGGTCATGATAATCTGAAGTTTTTTTTAAAATGTTTTGTTTTACATTTTGTATGTGAGTTGCCTGAAGATTTTGCTTGGATTTCTTCTTTTTCTGGTATTCCTCCTGTTTTGCTGCCTCTTTGCTATATATGCATGAGTTGTAATGTAGCTAGTGCATGACTTGTGGTTGTACCAGTGCCGGTCTTGTGCATGGGTGTGTTTTACTCTCTTCCTTTTCTTATCACATTTTTATTTTTTGTTTGTTGGTTGTTGTTTCTCGCCCTGATATAAACATACCGGTTGACTGGGTGTAAAACACCAAGTTTTCAAAAGGAGATGACCTAACATTTCATTTAGCTACATCAAAAAAATCCCAAGAGTTCTGCTTTTCAGAGGCTCTGCATAGGATCTGATCGTGTTTTTTCAAGGTCCCCGCAAAGGACAGTTCTCCTGGGATTCCCTTGATGAACTAACAACAAAATGTTTCTAATTTGTCCAGTACAGTATTATCAGTTGTCAGTGAGATGTGCACGTTCGGTAGCAGCACCGTGTTTGCATGCTGCTGTTCAGTGAACAGTTTATCATTTTAACAGCATTGTCAGAACTCTGTCCGCACCCCCAGTCTTTCTATAGAAGTCTTCATAACCCCAAAAGTATTGATTTGCAGTGCTGTTTCACCCAGCAAACTGTTAGCAGTTACGAGATAGCTTAAACCCGCACAGGAACTGATCAAAACATAAAGTTTGTTGACCATGCGTAACATTTTCACAGGCATGGTGTATTTTTAAAGAACATGTGGAGGGAATGAAAGTGGGAGTTGATGTGCAGCTTTGCATGTCACCTTTTAGATGAAAATAAGCCAGATAAATGAGTGAGTGATGCATGGGGACACACTCCAAGCATCGCTTTCCGGCACCTTCCTCCAAACACTGCAAGATTTGGTTACGCCACTGAAGGGAAATTCTTTATCTCCACACGGCTGTCCACCGACACAGTCAGCGCCCTTTGAAAGGTTTGGGTACTGATAAGACTGTGGAAGCAACCTAGTGCCCAAGCACACATGTAAACATGAGACGCATCCACCCCGGGTTAAAAAAAATCTGTCTTGATTCAAACGACTTTGGTTTTATTTCAGCTGGTGTAAGCAACATGGTCAGTTATAAAACAAATATCTGATATAATCTGAGTTGTTTGATACAAAATTACTACTGTTTGAGCACCAACAAAAAACTGCTCATTTGGTGACAGTTTTCTGGGACCTATGGCGTAACTAAATATGGCAGTGGTTGAAGGAAGAATGTTGTAAACCAGTGCTTGGAGTTTGGCATGGGGCATGTGTGTTTAGCCTGAGGGTGGCCTGTGCTTTTTGCCTACATGGGGTCATGCCATCTGGCAGAAAGGAGTGAATGCTGGATGTACAGGGCCGAGTGCTGTCATATCAGTTGACACCAACCGTAGCCTCAACCTTCTGTTTACTTGTATGATGCAGTCCAGATAGATGCGTGATGTTGTGTATGATATATAACCAAGGCAGTCATTTACCTTGTGGTTGAAGTCCATAATTTTCAGATTTGTGTCTGGGAAGATACTTGTGAGTTTACCATGTGTGTTGACCAGCTCTGTCGTTGCAGTTTCTGGGTTCCCTTATGGAGACCCCTAAAGTGCTGTTTTGTGTAATAACCACCCTTGAGACTTTGCCTGGTCACATCACCTCTTGTGAGTTTGGCCTAGTTTCCATGTCATAAAGCACCTGTGGTATGTAGGTGTAACTGAAACTTTCATGTCATAAAGCACCTGTGGTATGCAGGTGTAACTGAAACTTTCATGTCATAAAGCACCTGTGGTATGCAGGTGTAACTGAAACTTTAATTTACACCTACATACCTCAGGTGCTTTATGACATGGAAACTAGGCCAAGAAAAAAGAGGGTGGGTGGGGGGGGGGGGGGGGGGGGGGGGAGCACTTGATGTGAAGAAAGCACTTTGTTTCTAGTTATACCCCAAGTTTTCTGTTAGCCTTTGTAGTTTTGTTTATAGTTATACCCCAAGTTTTCTGTTAGCCTTTGTAGCACAATCTGTTATGAAAATCCCTGCCAGTGCTAGTGTGGATGATGTATATATCATTATATGTGCATGTATATGCATACATTTTTAGCAGTGTGGATGATGTATATGTACATATAATTATATGTGTACATTTTTGGTTTATACAATTTATTTATTGCTTTTGTTCCTTTTTGTTTTGTATGTTGGTCCATTCAAGACCAAACGCATTTTGCTTCCATTGCATTGTATAGAACTGAATGCTTATTATACATTGTAAAAAACGTGCCCTTTCAGTTAAAAACATTTTTGCATGGGCTTATTTTCTTCTTGGTTTTAAGCTTTGGTGCCTCTGCTTCCAGTGTGATGAAGTTCTGAGGCAAAATGGGCCATGATTAAAATCAGTATGTAGAAAACAGATTTCATGTGGGTATTTTTTTCCTGATTTTTGGGGAGTGGGGATAGCTCAGTGGTTAGAGTGCCGGACTCGTGATCGAAAGGTCGTGGGTTCGAATCCCTGCTGGAGCGGCGGGAGAATTTTCTTTTCCAGGGTCAACTTTCTGTGCTGACTGTTATTTCGGTATCCGTTCCACCCCCGTGTTACCGCAGTAGCACGTAAAAGACCCCGGTCATCCTGCCAAAAGCGCAGGTGGCAGGTTACAGCTAAACACGCATACACCTTACGTATGTGGCTTTGCATGAAGTGACACGGTGCATGGTTGTATGGTGTACACAGAACGCGCCGAGACTGACTCTCTCTGGCAGCAGATTCTTGTGGCACCAGCCATGCCAGTGCTGTAAGTACACCACTTCGGTGTATATTCAAAAACGCGCTATAAAAACTATTCACTCATATAGAATCACATGCGAGCGCAGTGAGTCTGCTTGAGAGCGGATAATAGCGCTATATAAAAGTGATTAATAATAATGTGTGTGAACACAAACTTTGACAGGACTCTGTTTTGCTTTAAGAATGACGACACTGCCTTGGATCGCTATGGACATGCAATGCTTCATGGGAGTGGGTACAATCGATGGTTCGACAAATCCTTCACTCTTGTGGTGTGCCCTAATGGACGAGTAAGTGTGGTGTGTGTGTGTGTGTGTCTGTATCTGTGTCTGTGTCACTGTTTGTCTGTGTGTGTGCATCTGTGAGTGTGTGTGTGTGTGTGTGTGCATGTCTTTGTGTGGGCATCTGTGTGTGTGTATGCACGCATGTGTTAATGAGTGTGTGTGTACATGTGTGCCTATTTTTTTATTTTATGTGTGAATGTGTTTATTCATTTGGAACATTCACTCATTGTCAACTGTTTGTGTGAGTTTGTACCAGTGCCAGTCAGTAGTTATGTTATTTTTATAACCTTGTGTATACTCTTGTAAGCTTGTTTCTTTGTGGGGACATTTGTTTTTAAATCAGTCATGTTTTAAATGAGAAGTCTGTTCAGCTCTTTTCTTTCTTTTTCAGGTTGGGTTCAACGCAGAACACTCGTGGTAAGTATCCTTGTGTATACTGATTAACAGGATAAGCTTCTGGGATCAAACATATTCTAGATCTAAAGGATGGGGTATATCTATGCACTGTCAAAGCAGAATTGTAACCATGATTTTGGTGACATGCATGAAACAAATGTGAGTTATGTAATGATCAGGGTTACCACTGGTCAGGCTGTCAAGTCACATGACCAACTGTGTCAAAACCCTTAATGCTGCCATTTCTTCAGACACTATCAGGATAGTTATTTTCAAACCGCAGTGTTAGTTCATGCTACCTTCGGTAACTTTGCTGAATTTAGACAGTGTACTGTTTAAATATACCTGGAGAAGATATGCACCTGGCATTTTTGTTGTTGTTTTTACTGCCGTGTGTATTAATGGGAGTTATTTGAAATTCCTGTGTGGCAGTCTCTAAAGTTAGCGTACCTAAACTCAGACACTGTCAGTAAGACGTTTCAGTGTGGACATGAGAGTTGATGATAATCTCCACTTTCCTGCAGCCACTGGAATCAGTTCCAGTGGGGCAGTGGCCATGACTGTATTACAGTGTCACACTCACAGCTGCATAGAAGTGCGAAACTGAAAGATGCTTTTGCTTCCTAAATTCTTCTCTGTGGGTCAGCAGTTGACCCATTTGCACATTTCAGTGAGAGAATGGGGGGAAAAAACAGCCTTTGAAAGTGTTTGAATGTGAGTTGATTGAGTTGTGGGTTTGTTGTGAGTCGTGTGTACTAACATTAACAACCGGCAGGAAGTAGCAGCTGTCTGAAGACTAACACTAACAAGCACAGTGCCAGCGGGACACTCCGGAGACGGAACTGCTCAGAGAACAGCAAATGGATTCTCGTATCAAAAACAACACATTTGTAATACAAATGCATTACAAACATGCCATCCAGCCCAAAGCTTAAACTTCATCCTCTGGTATCAGGAGACAATGCCCCCATCCCCCACCCTCCACCATCACCGCAACAGGGAATAATGGAAGTGTGAAAGACATGGCTTGGTACTCAGTACTGGTACCATGTGGTGTGATGGAAATGTTGACCTTCTCTGTTAGACTGTGGAGTACAAAAATAATGAGCAAAACATCTGGGCAGTTCCTCTCAAGAGGGTTACGCTGTGACAAGAACTTGTACTGGGATTGTGATGAGGGCATCTGTTGTACAAGCTTACAGTTAGGCTGTATGGCACTGGCTGAAGATGTGACAGTGACCCCTGAATTATCTGATAGGGACAGTGATTAGACATTTATTTTAACAGATATTTTATACAGTGAACTTACAGACTCTTAAAACAGAAGTGAGCGGATGTGACGATCAGTGTTACTCTCAACCAAGACAGTTTTCTCAGTATGTTCTGGTCTCACCACAATGAGTGTGTACTGTCAGTTTTAGACCATTGTGAACACCTGCTTCTTCAAATTGGACCACTGCACCTTAAAATTGGTGTTGCCTTATCTGTGAACAAAATTTGCACACATACTGTTCCGAGGAGGGATAGGGATTATTTTGAACCTGAATTGGTTGCCATGTGAGACTGAAGCAGAAATGATACCTTGGCAAACTGAGGCATGACACTAGGAATGGGATTTGGAATGATGCTATAGGCCTGGTCATGCTGCCAGTATATAGTCAAAGGTGGAACATTATGAAAACAAAGCACACATTGACATCAAATGTGAATGAAAGTATGTGCAGACACCTTGATTTCAGCTTCACCTTGTTACTGGCAGAATTGGGTGAGCTGATTAGTGTCTGCGGCACTGTACACCTTTAGGAAATGATGCCATGTGTGGTGTTTCAATTGCTTCAAGCTTTTTGTGAACAGCAAATTAACTGATCATTTCCACTTTCCGGTGGCACAACAGTGTTTTTCTTTGTGTCTGACACATGGCCATCGTGTTTTGCTTGTTGGCAACATGACACTGCCAAACCTTATAGTCAGGAGCACCTTATCTGTGTATTTAAAAAAAACAGCTTTTGAGCCAGATTTGGAGATTGGTGGGGGGGGGGGGGGGGGGGGGCATCATATATCCAGAAGTGCCTTGTAGTATGGAAGTGACAGTAACCATGAACTGGTGACATACATAGATGTAATCATGAACAGTGTGCCTTTCATCACTGTGATTATTGGCGTGAACAAATACTTGACACATATCTGAACTTGGGGAAAACGTTGGTCTGCCGTCTGACAACAGAAATATTAATGCTGCCATTTTTTTGCATGATGTTTATTTGAAAACAAAGATTTTGAAAATCTGTATAATGATATAGATAACCTCTCTTCTTAGTTTTACTGGTGTTGGTAACCTTGGCCCATTCGAGTAACGGTAACCTTGGCCCATTCAAGTAATGCTAACAGAAGGAAAAAGAAGAAGAAAAAAGTTGACAGATGCTGTCCTGGTTTGAATGTGAGTGATCTGAGCAGTTGTTTGTATCATATCGATGTATTTTTTACCTTGCTGTGAGCTTAGTGCAACAGATGCTGTGCCGTATTTAGTATAGCTTTACTTAGCATAGTGCGCTGTCCATGGGGCTGCAGAGGTGGGAACAGGGTGTGTGCAGGAGTTATGGAACTTTTCTGTCACAGCTGTTTTTCTGCCTTCTTGCTTTTCTCTCATTTATTGGGTGATGGTAAGCACAGATCTTGCAAGATTCATTTTTTGTTTGGTGGTATTATATGACTTGATTTGACTGTTTTTAGTAATTCGTTTACATTTTAATTGACAAATTGTTTACATGTACGGTCAAACCTGCCTTTACTGACACCAAGTTTGGTCGGTCATTAAGAGGCCATAACACTTTTAACAGCCGTAGTCTTCGGTTGATGTTTATGGACAGTCTCTCTCAGCTGAACGTGGTACACATTTGAAGATGATGGACATTTTTGCAGCAAATTTGGCTGTCTGTTGTTGGAACTGGACCTCCCTACCTGTCCTTAATGCTGAAAATACATGTTTCCATGTGAAACTGTTTGACAGAGAGGGTTTCTTTATTCTGTTTTTAAAGCAAAGTTGTGTTGGAATGCTTCTGCCATTTTGTGCAGCTGACTGAGACTGATGTTTGGCTGTTTGGCCTTCTGACTCTCTTAGCTTTCAGCTTCAGGGTGTGATAAATCATGATCTGTTGATGGCCTTTAAAAAAAATGAAAAATTAAAAATCTGTTGATGAAGCAGTTATGCTGTGAAGACACAAGACCTGTTCTGTTGTCTAAAATATGTCTTGTTATGTTTGAAAGCTTGGTGTCATGGTGAACCAGGTTTGGCTGCAAGAGGGAATTCACCATTCTCCATTGATTCCTCACTGAAGGAAGTCTCAGAGTTCCGGTTGACTGAACATAAATTGTGCTAACTCTGCCAACTGTTTTTCCTTCAGAAGCAGACTTGAGGTTTATTTGAATTGTAACTCCCTGGAAAGGTAGCCGACTTTGTTTAAAAGGGAAGGTAACTGATGTGGACCACATCCTTAATTCAACGCTTTCCACCCCCATGTAACTGGTTGGCTTAGGCCAGTTTGATCAAATCATGCTTATGGTGCACCCGATCTGCACACATCAGTGACGACGTGAGTGACTTTGCCAGCCTTCTTGCCACTTTTTGGCCTTTGCTTACCATGGTGCGCTGGAGCTTTCGCCCACTAATTTCACCACTTTTGACTGAAGCTTGAATTTCAACCTGTGTCATTACCCTTACAATACAAAAACAAGCTGGATGAGAAGCTGCAAAGGCAGCCTGTGTACGGCAGAGTTTTGTCACTGACTGTTAAAAGTGCAGAGTTTAAACATGGTGAGGTGTTCCTCAGTTAACTCAAATGAATGGGAAATAGTGGCTGCACTCATGCAGTATTCCTTCCTTATCCAGTAAGTTGTGCATAACTGTAAGGCCTAAACTTGATCATATCAAAAGTCAGAAAGAAGGAAGGAAGTGGAAACAAAAGAAAGTACATGAAAAGAAAGAACAAACAAATAAAAAAAAAAAAAAAAAAAAAAAAAAATAGAACTCTATAAAAAAAATTAGAAGGAGGGTGTTGCAGTGTAGGAACTAATTGTACTTGCCCTATGTCAAACACTTAAAGTAAACATGGTGCTTAATGTCCACAGAAACCATAAGGCTTATTAGGGACGGTCAAACACGGATATTTTAAATTATTTTTAATACAAGCCTTTGCAAAAACTTGACCTTGAAAAATTGTCAGTGTGTGTGGAAGGCCCCCATTGACCCGTTTTGATGTTGATAATGGACAGCACTTTCAGACGCAGGGCTGTGTGGAGACCAGAGTTCCACTGCCTGGAATGGTGGCCTTCATTGAGCATGTTGTAGCGGCTGTGAAAACGTACACATTGTGAAGACAAGAGTGTAGTAACTAGAGGTCCCTAAGCATCGGGAGAAGAGAGACGTCTGCATAGTGTCTCTTCTCTCACTTATCGCACTGGATTTCATCTCTCATTTGTTACCACACCATGTCATCCTTGCGCTTTGCTTTGAAACCAAGAACAGCGGTCGCTTGCTTTTCTTTTTTTTCCACCGCAAACATTACGATAAAAATAAATAATTTGTTTTGTAATGCTTTGCTTTTAATCAGGGCTGTTCTGCAGCATTCTTTATTTTGATTGTCACTGTACTGGCTGCTTGCGCACATTCTGCATAATATGTTGACATGTAGTTATTGACATTTTGGTTTCAAATAACCAGAATATAATTATAGCAGACATATATATATATATTAATATATACCTGTGGTTTAAGAGTGTTTTTTGTTTGTTTTTGTTTCTTGTTTGTTTGATTGGTGTTGTGGGGGGGGGGGGGGGGGGGGGGGGGGTAGCAGCTGTTTTGATTGTTCAACTTGCAGATAATGGTGCATGTGGGTATGCCAGCAGACAGAAGTGTAGCAAATGTAACTGGAATTGAGTGTCTAAAATTTTAACGTAAATGCAGGAAGACGAATTGGAGAGAAAGAAGCTCAATGGAGAGCAGTGAGACAGGGATGCTGAGAAGCTAGACTTGCCTAACTTTGTTCCTTGCAAAATGGGAAATGAAGAAGTCATGTCTAATTTGTGGCCTGCCCTTGCTCAGTTGTGTACCATGCTGGAGAAATCTACAGACAGTTCATGCAGTACCCATGTACATCTGTATGATGTGTTTCTGTCTGTCTTTACTTGTCCTGTCTTGTCTCATATTGTCATGTCTTGTGCTTGTCTTGCTGAAATTCCCTGAAATACACCAATAGACATTTAGATAATAAATAAACACAAACTGATATTGATTTATGTACTAATACCCCCATCACCCCAATACATGGACAAAAAATAAATTGAGATGTATTTGTTTATGGTCAACCCCCCCACCCCCAATATATATGCACATACAGCAATTTAAGCAGTGTAAGAATTGAAGAACACCACAGAAATTGCTGGATACTGACCATAAGATAACGCGTGTTGCACTTGCCACTCCAATGACAGGGCGGATGCGCCAATCATGGCTCACATGTGGGAGTACTCCATCACTGATGAGGTCTTCCAGCTGGGGTAACTCGCTTTTCTTCCTCATCTTCACCCTCCTCCTTCTCTAACACATCGGAAACAGAATGAGGCCCAGAGCGCTCGTGCGGAATCAACACACAAGGGAGTTAATTAGTGCTCAAAATACGTAACACGAATATAACAAAGACCAGAGTTGCCAGCGGTAACTCTCATCTGGCATGCATGTACATACAAAGGACGTAAACTCCGCCGGAGGTACATCCTCTGTTACATATTTTGAGCACTAAATAACTCCCTTGTGAGTTGATTCTCCTCCTTCTGTGTCTTTCTTTGTCTTAATGGTTATGGTGCTGTTTCAGTGAGTCTGTGAAAACTACACTTCTTTTCTTCTTTGTTTGCTTTGTGTGTCAGTGTTTTTGTTTTGTTTGTTTTCAGGTTTTTTACTCACTGATTGATTTGAACTAATTATTAGTTTGTGGTGTTGTTTTTGTTAGTTTTGGTTGACTTTGCTGAGGTTGTTTGCTAGACAACGAGTTTGGTTTCTCTTTGGCTCTGTCCACTTTCTTGAGAGCAGTTCACACCACTTTCTTCTTGCATGCTGTTACCGTTGAGATTATGTAGAACTCAGTGGTATGTAGTCTTTAGAGTTTGACACTGTATAATACAGAGGTCTTACCACTATACTCCGCCCAGCTGTGGTGCTTTGTTCATTTGTATGAATGGCTCCAGCTCACTGTCCTGTGAATAGTCCAGCCTGCTGTGTGTTATCATTTCAGTGTACTGTATTTACACACTTCTTTTTTGTTTTTTCATTTCTTCAGGAGAAAAATCAAACACACACACAAAACAAACGTTAAAAAACACCCCACCCAACCCCACCTTCAAAGAGATTGTTTCTAGCAAAAGCTGTCATTTGGGATATATATATATGACCCCCCACCCACCCACCATGTTTTTTTCTCTCTTTTTTTTAAGCTTTAATTTGAAACCTTTGTGTTTCTGTCCTCCCACAGAGATCAAATGTTGTGTGCACTTCATTTTGAGTACATGCAGTAGTAGTAAGATAAATTTGTTGAGTGTCATAGTTTGGAGCTGTGTTGTTCTGAAAGTAGACAGTCCTGTGGCTGGAATAGTACTGCACTTTATTTCTGATTACACTCTCTGTCTATGGGAACCATGTTCAGGGTTCCCTGCCTATTGGGCGGTTCAGTGGAGCTGGTTTGCTAGAGTGAATGCCCCTTGTAATCTTTCACGCAAGAAGTCGCGAGAGGTCACAGCGTCACTTCCGGACCCATTTCTTAGTAGGCGTTGCTTCACGCTGTGTATAACAATGGAAATTGAACCTAGAATTGTGAAGCAGTACGAATGCCACCACTGTTGCAGTTGCAAAAATTACCGGGGAAAGGGGATGGAGGGTGGGGAAAAATGTCTTTGCGTCGTTTTTTGGCTGACCAGAAGCTCACGAGTTCATGAAAAAAATGTGTTTTGGGGCATCCTACAGCACAAGCAACAAGTTATTGCTTGTTGCCAGACACGTTCTGACTATGGGCCTCCAAAATGTATTTAAAGCTGGCAGGGTAAAATTCACAAATTCACTATCACCGCCTTCCATTGTGAAGAAAGTAAGAAGCAGCCAAGGGACTTAAGCGATGCCAGGCAAAAGTCAGGGGAGTTAACAACCCCACCTGAACTGCCCAATATGTTCATGGTACTGAACAATTTTTATTCTGTTTTAGCAAGATACACAGGGGTTCTGCTAGTTCTTGTTTTTGTCAGTCTCCCCGACAGGGGTTCTGCTAGTTCTTGTTTTTGTCAGTCTCCCCGACAGGGGTTCTGCTAGTTCTTGTTTTTGTCAGTCTCCCTGACAGGGGTTCTGCTAGTTCTTGTTTTTGTCGGTCTCCCCGACAGGCAAAGGTAAAAACTGACCATCTGTCTGGTACATCGTCATCCGTCTTGGTGCTAACGCACACAGTCTGGGACTGTTGGGGGAAGGGTGGGCTGTTTGTATCCAACCATTGCCAGCCAGCCCAGTGACTGTTTATTTTGGAGTAGTGTTAACGTGCTGTAAGGTTAATGTGTTGCACATCTGCTGGCATCAGTGTTGAACTTCGTGCAGTCCCTGTGAAGTCTCACAGTGCAGGGTTTGGAGGTGAGCGTTGCGGTGCAGAATCGTGGTATGCTGCAGTGCACAGTGATAAAAAGGTCAACCTCTCTTCCCCCCCCCCCTCACCCCCCCCCCCCCCCCCCCCATCCACCACCATCACCAATTTCTGTCCAGCATAGTGACAGCTTCCAAGATAATATTTCATCAAAACCATCAGAGATGGAAAATATTTGGTTGATGGAACAACTGATTCATAAACACATGCATGTATATGATGAAGAACGTAAACATATCCTCTTTTTTTTTCTTTTTTCTTTTTTTTTTTCTTTTTTTTTGGGGGGGGGGGGTTATTATTGAAACATTATATACAATACATACTATTGCACAATAATGACTGACATAATGACAGTTTCTTTCTTGCAGTATATAATTTCTCCAAAGTTTATGTTCATAAATGTGACGGTGAGGTTGAAAAGACCATTTTTGTCAGTGAGGCATTATAGAAAGTGAAATTAATGATTTATTCATATAAATTAATCCACATTTTATCTCCTTTTTAACATTTGGACAAAGCATGCTTTCTTAAACTAACGAAACATTACCAAGCCATTTATGGAAAATCATTGATTATTAATTATCTATAATTATTTTTCTACGCATGCCTTGTCTGACCAGCAAAATGTAAGTTGCTTTGTCTTTGAAAGCTGCACTTGCATTTTGAAATGGATGGCATCTTCAACTGCAGCTTTTTTCTCATGGCGTCCCTAACAGCTTTACTAGTTTTTTGCCCATGTGCTGTGCGTGCCTATTTGCTTGCATGTGGATGACTTGTTCCCTTTGCTGGTGTTGTTTGTCTTGCAATGGCTGGCTTGGCTGTGCTGTGGTCTCATGTCAGTAGGATTCCCGCAAAGTCGTCCTTTTCAGGGGATTCCGAAGTAAATGGGTGAAGTGCGGATTCAGTTCTTCAGATCACCGGAGACAAAGAGGAGGAATTCAGTGTCAGAATGGATTTTGCCAGCATTTGTTATGTTTTGTATTAATACTAGCAACAGCATTGTGTTGTGTTGCTTTGTTTTTATCTCTTGTTGTAATCCTGTTGTGTTGTTGTTCGTGTGTTCTTATTTGATGTTGGCTTGTAAATGCACGAAACCTCCCCCGCCCCCTCCCACCCCAGGTCCATGTGGCTAATTTTGACATGCTGAATGCCCCTTCCCGCCCCAGGTCCATGTGGCTAATTTTGACATGCTGAATGCCCCCTCCCCCACCCTGCGCCCCTTTCTTTTTTTTTTTTTTTTTTTTTTCTTTTTCTTTCTTTAATGATCAAACCCTTTTCTATTTCCTTCATTTTTTGGACTTTTTTTCAAAATTATACAGTCTAAGCAAATGGCATCACATTCCCCCCACCCCAGCCCCTGAAAAAACACAAATTTAACAACCCTTGGCCATTTTTGCCATGATGCTCTTTTAGTGCCAATCTGTCTTGTGGTGACTTGTCATGTGGTGTGGTCATGCGTTGTCGTGCGATGTGTTGTGGCCTTGTTGTGACTTCTCATGTGGTGTGGTCATGCATTGTCATGTTGTGGCCTTTTGATTACATGTCATGTGGTGTGGTCATGTATTGTTGTTGTGCAATGCATTGTGTACAGGGGCGATGGTCCTATAAGTGCACACTCATGGGAAGTCTGTCTTGAGAATGACCGCAGAGTTGGGTAACTATCTCACATCTTCTCCAACTGCTGTTGTAAATCCGCCCTCTGTTTGGAAGTTTTTAATCCAAGATCTGGACATAATATTTTGGGGTATCTGTTTTCAGTCCAAGATCTGGACATAATATTGTGGGGTATCTTGTTTTCAGTCCAAGATCTGGACATAATATTGCGGGGT
Source organism: Alviniconcha strummeri (assembly GCA_963584105.1). Lineage (NCBI taxonomy): Eukaryota > Metazoa > Mollusca > Gastropoda > Provannidae > Alviniconcha > Alviniconcha strummeri. The sequence continues at coordinate 2,754,806 of OY757544.1, forward strand.
ATCTGTTTTCAGTCCAGGTTTGGGACAGAATATTGTATGGGGCATTGTTTTTTTGTTTGTTTGTTTTTTCCTCCTTTAGTCTCACAAGTGGGACAAACTATTGTAGGACATCAGTATAATATTTTTATTCGAAGAAGGTGGGCAAGATATTGTAGATCTCACTGTAAGTTTTCAGTCCCCAAGGTTCTCACCTACAAAATATGGTATAACATCACTGAGTTTTTGTTCAAGGCAAGACATGGGGTAAAATACTGTGGACATCTGTACATTTTTTGGCCCTAGAACTGGACAGATTTTTGTGGGGCATCTGTACCTTGTTACAAAACAAACAAAAATGCAAGAAGCAAAAATCTAAAACATTTCTTTATTTGAAAATTAATCCCCCCCATTTTTTTTAATTTTTTTTTTTATCCAGTCATTTTAGCAGATCACCACAGGATGATTTCACTTAGAAAAGTAACAGTGCATTAGGATGAACCATGTTCACCATTTTATTTTATTTTTGTTATTTTATCAATATAAACATCAATAAAATCCAGAAAATTTACTAGCTGTCTAATAGAACTTTTTATATATTTTTTATATTTTATTTGTGTGTGTATTGGGGTGGGGGGGTGGTTTTGTTTCTTTTTTGTTTATTACTAAAGATATAACTAGCAATCAAAAACCTCAATTTTTGACTGATTTATCTAATGCAGCTCATTTACAACTTTCATTATATAATATTTTGTATATATATGACTGTTAGAATCATTTACAATCATCTTCTTTTAAACTTAAAAAAAAAATTAAAAAAATTTAAGGTGTCAGTGGTGAACATCATTCATTTTCTTTGGATTGTTGATTGTCCAGTTTCTGTGTAAATGTATAGTTTGGTGAACATTTTTTGGAAGGGTGTAGTGTGGTGAAATTAATTTGTGGAAAAATTAGTGCTCAAATCAACACCCGTGTCTGGGACAAAATTAACAGTGGGTATTAATGCATTTGAAAAAAAGAACATTATCATGGAAATGTCAAAAAGAAAGAGGGGAAAAAGGCAAGAAAAAAACACATTATCATGGAAATGTCAACAAGAACAACAACAGAAAGAAGAAAGAAAGAACATTATCATGGAAATGTCTCCAAATACCAACATGTCCAGATTATTAGTATCTGTATTAACAGTTTACTGTTTGTGTGTTTATTTGATTGAAATGTACCTTAGCCATAGAGAGGCAGACTAGATGGGACAGGCAGACAGCCATAGAGAGGCAGACTACATGGGACAGGCAGACAGCCATAGAGAGGCAGACTACATGGGACAGGCAGACAGTCATAAAGAGACTAGATCAGTAGATGGGACAGGCAGACAGCCATAGAGAGAGTAGATGGGACAGTCAGCCATAGAGAGGCAGACTACATGGGACAGGCAGACAGCCATAGAGAGGTAGACTACATGGGACAGGCAGACAGCCATAGAGAGGCAGACTACATGGGACAGGCAGACAGCCATAGAGAGGTAGACTGGATGGGACAGGCAGACAGCCATAGAGAGGTAGACTGGATGGGACAGGCAGACAGCCATAGAGAGGCAGACTGGATGGGACAGGCAGACAGCCATAGAGAGAGGTAGACTGGATGGGACAGGCAGACAGCCATAGAGAGGTAGACTGGATGGGACAGGCAGACAGCCATAGGTAGACTGGATGGGACAGGCAGACAGCCATAGAGAGGTAGACTGGATGGGACAGGCAGACAGCCATAGAGAGGTAGACTGGATGGGACAGGCAGACAGCCATAGAGAGGTAGACTGGATGGGACAGGCAGACAGCCATAGAGAGGTAGACTGGATGGGACAGGCAGACAGCCATAGAGAGGTAGACTGGATGGGACAGGCAGACAGCCATAGAGAGGTAGACTGGATGGGACAGGCAGACAGCCATAGAGAGGTAGACTACATGGGACAGGCAGGCAGCCATAGAGAGGTAGACTGGATGGGACAGGCAGACAGCCATAGAGAGGCAGACTGGATGGGGACAGACAGGTGGACAGAGGCAGATGTTGGACAGACACAAGCAGTGACAGTTGGACAGCGGCGGATGCAAGCAGTTTAGGTGGACAGAAGCAGATGTCAAATGGACACAGGCTTCTTCCTCTTCCCCCCCCCCCCCACCACCCCCACCCCTGGGATTCAGTCCCTAGCAGGATTTTGCTGACCAGTGATGGCTTGGCATTAAACAGCTTCTGCTACTAACCCAGAAAAATCTACACTTCCAAAGATATAGAATCTGCTGCACTTGCAAAAAGCAGATTTTTGGAATATGGGTTTTATGTTTATTGTATACAGTTCAGCACAGCATACTATGAGTCTATGGCTGTTAGAAAGCTGGCTATTTTTGATTCAGAGTACATCCTTTTACCTCTTTCTGTGCGTGCTTTTGAGTCTGGCCCAGATTATTACTGTTAAATTTCTACACTTCACGTGCAAGGATATAGTGCTCCATTGAAATGTATGCGTGAGGATGACAAGTTGAGGTTAGCTTTTAGAGCCATGCTTGTTTCTAACACGAAAAGCACCGTTTCTCAATGCTGACGTTGTTACTGTTGTTGTTTTTATAAAAAAAATTATTAATGAGTAGTTTCTTGATTGTTTATCTTTGTATTTATATGCTGTTCATTTACTTATTTCTATGTATATAACTACTTTTTTTTTTTTTTTTTTTTTTTTTTTTTAATCCAGCACAGCTTTGGGTGTAGCTTTGTGCATGGTTGAGTGTGAACTGGAAAACATCAGGCTGCACAATGACAGTGTAACATAGTTTTTGTCATCTTTGAAACTTTGCACTGGCATAGTAGTTTAGTACTGGATTTGCTCCAAGGGGTTTTAACTGTGTACAGAGTTGTGACAGGGTGCGTGACGTTTAGGGCAGGATGTGTGATTAGTGCTTTATGGTAATTTTGGCATGGGGTGTGACCTGTGCTTTTGTGGGAGGGGGCAGCATCCCTTGAGGGTCAGCATAGCTGTCCATCACTGACTGATCTGCCTGCTGACAAGCATTAGCATGCGCATCTCAGTTGTGTCAAATTGTGGACAGATTTATTTATTTTTTAATATAATTTTTTGGCAACTGGTATTTAACCAACATACATTTTGCATGTAATTTGTAAAAAGTAGTGCTGTCCAGTTTAATAGTGCCCCAGAGCCAGTCAGCAGTTATTTCTGTTGTATCAAGAGAATTGGAGGCCAAAGGAAAACTGACTTGAACCAGGCAAAATGTTCTCGTAAAAAATATGAATGGAAAAATAGTTTTCTGCTTTGGTTTTATGTAGTTGATGTTTCATTCATATGTTTCATCATCCCTTACCAAGGATCATTGGTCAAGAAGTCTTGAAATTACTTCATTGATTTTAGCTTGCAGAAGAAGGGTACATCGACTTCTAGATTTATGTATGTTTTCCTTCAGAAGTGTTGTTATGAAACATTACCTTTACTGTAAAAAAATTTACTGGTTTTTTTGTCATTTTGATATTGATGTATGTATTTATAGTACTTGTACCTTCTTGATTGTCTAGCGGATTTTGATGTACAGCGCCGCGAGCTTGTAAATTTTTACGGGGTATAGCGCTATATAAGAGTTACTATTATTATAAATTCCATCTTATAGCATTATGCTGTTAGCCAAACTAATTTGGACTGTAACACCTAGTGAATTTATGCTGTTAGCTAAACTAGTTCGGACTTTGACACCTAGTGAATTTATGCTACTAAACTAGTTTGGATCTTGACACCTAGTGAATTTATGCTATTAGCCAAACTAGTTCGGACCTTGACACCTAGTGAATTTATGCTATTAGCTAAACTAGTTCGGACCTTGACACCTGGTGAATTTACTTGTAGGCATCAATACTGCTGCAAAATTGGTGTTGAGCTGTAGGTGGTTGGGTCTGTGTTGTATGCAGATTTTGCCTCTTAATGGTGATCTTTGAACCTGTACTTAATCCATTGAAGTCAGCCAGTGACATTTAATTAAATCATCCCTGTAAGCAATTTCACATACGATATATGTTGGGACCAAATTAGGGGTCCCATTTTTATCATTCTTTTTACATTTTGAACGCTGCTGAGTGGCAATTTTTCCTTCAAAAAATAAATTAAAAAAAGCTTTAAAAGTTATCAATGATTTCCTCTGGCAAGAATATTTGTTTTAATTTTATGGTTGGTTTAATTCTTATCTGACTTAACAGTTGAAGATTTTTTTTTCTTCTCACTCTCTCGCTTTCTGTGTTCTGAAGTCTGTCCAAAATTAATAACATTAACAAGCTGAACTGAGTCCTAGAATCAGTGCTGTCTGTTTCCATTTTCATTGCACACTGTGGGACAGTTATTTTTGTGTGCGCACTTTGTTTTCGTTCACATGCCATTCCATGTTTTTGTAAATGACGATTGAATATGGACGGCATAATTTCAATTAGAGCTTAGTTCCAGTTATTCTGGTCACTTTAGAATCAAGCTAATTATAACCACTTTTAGACAAAATTTGGTTGCTTTTTGCCATTTTCTGACAAAGGACCCTTTCTGTGTCATTTTCATTGACATTTTTGGTTTTAATACTAACTGGTGTATGCAAGCACTGAAGCAAGTACTCTTTGTTGGAATATTTCATCATGCTCAGATGGTTTTAAGCCATCATAGTTGTTTTGTTTTTTGGGAGCGCTCTGTGGAAATACTCCCGCTCACTATGGAAATGCTACACCAGTCTGGCCAAGGCAGACTTTCATTTGGATTAAGTACAGAATACTGATAGATTAACCAGCATTGAGTTCCGCTTGCTCTGGCCATAGTATAATTATGTATAAAATTGTTGAACCCTATATGTGCATATTACTTAGTCCAGACAGCATGAAGTTAATGGTGAAACTGATTGTGAGCTTTTTTTCCCCTGCGGCCAGATACCGTGATGACGGACGGTGCAATGGGACCATTGTCCACCAGCCACCCAACCCTATCCGTCTGGAGTGGGACTTCCCCAAGCCTGTGAGTCTGCTGTCTCTGTGGCTGCCCTCTGGGGCTTGTCCTGTATTGTCTTCAGGCAAAGGTCCTGTATTGTCTGCAGGCATGTTATGTACTGTCTGCAGGCTTGTCCTGTATTGTCTGCAGGCTTGTTATGTACTGTCTGCAGGCATGTGAGTCTGCTGTCTCTGTGGCTGCCCTCTGGGGCTTGTCCTGTATTGTCTGCAGGCTTGTCCTGTATTGTCTGCAGGCATGTCCTGTATTGTCTGCAATCTTGTCCTGTACTGTCTGCAGGCCTGTGAGTCTGCTGTCTCTGTGGCTGCCCTCTGGGGCTTGTCCTGTATTGTCTGCAGGCTTGTCCTGTATTGTCTGCAGGCATGTCCTGTATTGTCTGCAATCTTGTCCTGTACTGTCTGCAGGCCTGTGAGTCTGCTGTCTCTGTGGCTGCCCTCTGGGGCTTGTCCTGTATTGTCTGCAGGCTTGTCCTGTATTGTCTTCAGGCATGTTATGTACTGTCTGCAGGCTTGTCCTGTATTGTCTTCAGGCTTGTCCTGTATTGTCTTCAGGCTTGTCCTGTATTGTCTTCAGGCTTCAGGCTTGTCCTATATTGTCTGCAGGCATGTTATATACTGTCTGTAGGCTTGTCCAGTATTGTCTTCAGGCTTGTATTGTCTTCAGGCTTGTATTGTCTTCAGGCTTGTATTGTCTTCAGGCTTGTCCTGTACTGTCTGCAGGCCTTTGTGCTGTCTCTGGGACTGTTGTCCTGTATTGCCTGTGAGTGTGCCGTATCTTGTGGTTGCTTTCTGGGACTCTTGCCCTGGGGCTTGTATTAAAGCACTGTCTGGAGGCTGCTTTGGGCAAACATGATAGACTGCACCAGATGGACTGACATGGACTGATAGCATGGACTGCACTGGACTGACATAAACTGCACAGGACTGACAGTGGTCAAGGATGGGACTGGAGTGACATCAGGAACTGCACTGGACTGCAGGACTGGTTTGATCTTACAGATGTAGTACTAAAAGTAGTCAGTACTCTAAACATTTTTTTTTTTTAAGTTTCATGAATCCATCCCCAGGTTCCTTTGGAGGTGGCTTTTTTTTTTCTTCTCCTTTTTTTCTCCATTTTGTTGCATTTTTGTTTTGTCATGCACCATTGAGCACGAAATCATTTTGATTGTTGTTTTCTGTTGGCATTCAGTGCCTAGATCTGATTGAGTCGAGCCGCATCATGGCTAGCCAGCTGTGCGAGGACGTGGACCTGCACATCATGATGCACAAAGCCTACGGCAAAGGCTTCATCAAGACCTGCAAGGTCTCCCCGGACGCCTACATCCAGCTGGCTCTTCAGCTGGCCTACTACAGGGTGAGTGGGGGGCTGCGCTTTCCATGTTAGCATCACATCAGCGCAGACTGTTGTTTATGGAGGAGGACGGGGTGGGAGGGAGAAGGTGCCTGACTTGCCTCTGCATCAGTTGGTTTGTCCCTGTCAGCCGGTTCTGTCCTGGTTTGGGGGTCCTTGTTTGAGCTAGATGGACGTTCACAACATTTTCTGTTGGTTGTTTCAGTCTGCCGGCAAGTTCTGCTTGACCTACGAATCGTCCATGACACGCCTGTTCCGTGAGGGTCGCACAGAGACTGTGAGGTCCTGCACTAAAGACACGTGTGCCTTTGTGAAGGCCATGGAAGCCAAAGCTGAAGTAAGTCTTTTGGGGAGCCACTTTTCTTTTTTAACATTTGCCTGTAGTTGACTGGCCATTGAAATCCATTCATATATCTGACCTCCCCACCGTCATCACATAAGTTGACAGGCCTTAAAGAATCCAGCCTGTCAGATTTAGTGAAAGAATTAAAGAAACTTTAATGATTTGTTTGCTATTTTTGTTCTGATTTGTCTGTTGCATTTTTTTCATCTGCCAGATAATTTTACCAAAACATTCCCAATCAGTATGAATTAAAACAACACTGGGGCCAAACCCAACAGACCACAACTTTTCTCATGAACTTACATTTTTTTTCTAGAACACTGCAATGCTTCATCAAAAGTTAACTCCACAGAGATTGTCATTAGTGACAAAAATGATTGCAATCCACATGCATTTCTTCTGTGAACTGTACACAAAACTGAGAGCTTCCTGGTGTTCTGTCTGTGATACCAGAGACACTTTGATGACGCCAAAATGAAGCATGGGGAAGCACACAATGCAGTAATGAGCTAGTGAAATGAGTGCTAGTGATGGTGTTCTAAAAAAAAGTCACCTTATACAGTGGATATAAAATCCACATCATGTTCAGTCTCAAAACCTTTGCTGCTGACCGTGGTCTTATAACCTGCTGCAAGTTTGTGAGAGTTTAACCTGCAAAGGAGAGTTCCTTTAACTCGCCTTGAGTTTTTGTTTAACCTTCTTGGGAGATTGGATGAGTGGGTTTCTGCAGTGGATGAGTGGGTTTCTGCAGTGGATGAGTGGGTTTCTGCAGTGGATGAGTGGGTTTCTGCAGTGGATGAGTGGGTTTCTGCAGCCATGTATTGCAAGTGTTTGTTGTGTGTATAAAGCGGGGCACAGAGCAGCTGTGTAACCCTGGCTGTTCTTTGTGATGGCAGCTTGTAAGAATTGTGATACAGAGGTGGAGTTGCTTAGCTACCACACTCTCATCTGCTGTGATTATTACCTGCTCTGTGAGAGGTATTTTCTCATTCGACCAAAAAACTCCCATAATGTTTCTCTGCTTGCACTCTCATACATGTCTGACTAGAACAGGAATTTTGAGAGCTTAAACGTTGCCCTCAGTGGACATTTGCAAACTGTTATTTATTGTATGTATCGTAATATTGTAAAGCGTGTTAAGTTGTGTAGACAGCACCATACAAAAGTTACCTATTATTTATCACTATTATTGTGTAGAAAGAAGAGCTGATTCGTCTGCTGAAAGTGGCAGCAGAAACCCATCAGAAACTGTACCGTGACGCCATGACTGGCAGCGGCATCGACCGACACCTGTTCTGCCTCTACGTGGTGTCCAAGTACGTGGGGCAGGACTCCCCATTCCTGGCTGAGGTGCTCAGCGAACCGTGGCGTCTGTCCACCAGCCAGGTCAGTACCTATCCTATATAAACACCAGCACAGTTTATAATAGCCCTTTGGTATGTGAAGGCTCAGGTGACAGCGTGTCCTACATAAACCCCGGCACGCTTTATAATAGCCCTTTGGTATGTGTAGGCCCAGGTGACAGCGTGTCCTACATAAGCACCGGCACGCTTTATAATAGCCCTTTGGTATGTGTAGGCCCAGGTGACAGCGTGTCCTACATAAGCACCGGCACGCTTTATAATAGCCCTTTGGTATGTGTAGGCCCAGGTGACAGCGTGTCCTACATAAGCACCGGCACGCTTTATAATAGCCCTTTGGTATGTGTAGGCCCAGGTGAGAGTGAGTCCTTGATAAGCACAGTTTATAATAGCCCTTTGGTATGTGATGGCCCAGGTGACAGCCCCTGCATTGGGGGGGGGGGGGGGGGGGGGCAGATGTACAGGTATGTGTGCTTTAGAGAGGGGCAAACAGAGAGTGAGCTTTAATTTGGCTTTTACTACTGTGTTTGTATTTTATAACTTAGGCACTCTTAGCTGAATGTGTTTATAACTTAGGCACTCTTAGCTGAATGTGTTTATAACTTAGGCACTCTTAGCTGAATGTGTTTATAACTTAGGCACTCTTAGCTGAATGTGTTTATAACTTAGGCACTCTTAGCTGAATGTGTTTATAACTTAGGCACTCTTAGCTGAATGTGTTTTCACAGGTGGGGGTGTCTGTTTTGGGCAATGTTTTATCCTGATCTGTGCAGAAGGTTTCTAACTCATTGCTAATTCTTCTGTGCAGCCAGTAAGCAAATTTCAGTGTATATTGTATCCATGGACCATACAGTTTCTTATGTTGCATGTTTTACTCTTATGTCTCATGTCTTATTCTTTTGTCTTATGTTGCATGTTTGTGCTGCAGACACCCCACCAGCAGACAGACAAGTTGGATCTGAACAAATACCCAGACAGGATCTGCGGCGGTGGTGGATTTGGTCCGGTGAGTTGCCTTACATTCTAAATCGTTGCCAGAACGGGTTTGGCATGGCTGTGGCCTGAGGCTGTTTACTCTGTACAGAGCTGAGGGAAATCAGTGCCAGAAAACTCCTTCTCTCTTGAAAGTGATAGGCTCTTACTGGAGAATGTGCCATGTAGACTCCTACTGGAAAACGTGCCATGTAGACTCTTACTGGAAAACATGCCATGTAAACCTTTGCTGGAAAACGTGCCATGTAGACTTTTGCTGGAAAATGTGCCATGTAGACTCTAGCTGGAAAATGTGCCATGTAGACTCTTGGTGGAAAATGTGCCATGTAGACTTTTGCTGGAAAATGTGCCATGTAGACTCTTGCTGGAAAATGTGTCACGTAGACTCTTGGTGGAAAATGTGCCATGTAGACTCTTGGTGGAAAACTGCCAGATTTTCAGTTATCCTGAGGTGACCCTGTGCAGTTGACTGGACATTACAGTCCAAGAACTAACTAATCTTCAGATCTTCAGAATGCTTTGGTAATCTTACTTGGGTGGAATAGTCATTTGTCCTGTATTGTGAAGTTTGAAAACTAATGGGTCCAGGGATCCAGTAAACTCAGGAAAAGGGTTATCTTCCCTTGGCCCAGTGAACACAGTAGTGTGGACCGAGACTTGAGTGAAGGTACTTGCTTTCATTCAGGCCGTAAAGAAAGCTGCAAGGGGAGTTATCTTCTCTCGGCCCACGGAACACAGTAGTGTGGACAGGGACTTGAGTGAAGGTACTTGCTTTCATTTAGGCAATAAAGAAGGCTGCAATGGGAGTTATCTTCTCTTGGCCCACGGAACACAGTAGTGTGGACAGGGACTTGAGTGAAGGGACTTGCTTTCATTCAGGCTGTAAAGAAGGCTGCCAGGGAAGAGTAAAACATAGTCTTGATATTTCCCTCTTTTGTATCAGAGCTGTATATCCAGCAAAGCTAAAACATGCAGCATTCTGTTGCATTCAGCACTTGTTACAACAACAAAAAAGGAAAGAAAAAAGAAAGCAAGAACTGATTTGAGTGTGCCATCATGGAAGCACGTAGATTCAGATTCTTTATTCACCAAGTTTTACAACAAGGAAAGTGACTCAATCCAAATCAATTTTTAAAAAAGAGGAGAAAAAAAGAGCGGTAAACATACAAACATAGCAAACAACAACACTGACATACATCAGTGAGCATAGACACCCATCCACACCACCAAAACAACACACAGCCCACATCCACACACCCGTGCACACACACACATGCACATACATCTGTGCGCATGCATGCACACACACACACATACACACTGTAAGTAATGTTCCAATGTAAAATATGGTCCTCCATTCAAGACTAAGACAGGTGAAGTAAAAGTTCCTACTTTTAAGACAAGCAGAGTCAAATTTCAATAACAACACACACACACACACACACACACACACACACACACACACACACACACACACACACACACACACACACACAGAGCAAAACCACACACACACACACACACACACACACACACACACACACACACACACACACACACACACACACACACAAGAGATCAACATAGTAGCAAGAGATCAGCGTTAATGAACATTCATCACAATGGAGGACAGGACTCCTGGACTGATAATTGATCTTGTTTCAGGTTGCGGATGATGGTTATGGCGTGTCGTACATCATTGCTGGTGAAAATACCATCTTTTTCCACATCTCCTGCAAGAAATCCTGCCCCACCACTGTGAGTGCACCTGCCCTTCACTTCACACTGAGGAGTCTGTGTGCCGGTCACACATCTCTTCAGCTTCTCTTTCTCTTCTCTGTTCCTTTTTCTCTTTGTGTGTTTTGCTTTGTGTGTGTGTGTGTGTGTGTGTGTGTGTGTGTGTGTGTGTGTGTGTGTGTGTGTGCACATACACTTGTGTGTATGTTTGAGAGAGAGATCATAAGAGAGAGATCATAAGAGAGAGTAAATGTGGCTTTGAGAGTAAATGAGATTAATTTTCCATCCTTGATATTTTGTTGCAGGGAGCTCATAAGTTTGGGCGTCTGATCCAGCAGTCATTTGCGGACATGAGGGCCATCTTCGACAAGTGATGACGTGCTCGCTTAGCATCTGTCATTTCATGGTTACTCAGTAGTTGTTGGGGCCATTACTTGCTGGAGAACAAGACTTGTGATGTCATAATAATTAATATTAACATGCCAGTTAAAAGTCACAGCAACAGGACTTTTTGTTGTTTTCTTTTCTTTAAGCATAACCACAGATGTGACTTTTACAGTGCAAGTTTTTTGTGTGTGTGTGATTGATGACGTATGTGTGTAGTTTGTTGTTGTTTTGGGGTTTTTGTGTTTGTTTTTACTTGCGTAAAACATGCTTGGAGGGTTATATGACTGCATGTACTGAAATCATCCATAAGACCTCAAGTACAACAGACTGAGAGTTTAATTCTCCATTTTCTTCCAGGTGAAAACAAGGAAGTGCATTACTTTGAATTTTTTTTTTTTTGTGATGTGACTTGCTGAATAAAAAATAAAATATAAAAAGATTAAAAAGAGAAAATAAATGAAAAGAGAAAATCCTATTTTACATTTTGTGAAGTGAATCTGAGACTAATAAAAGAAGACAGCTGAGTATTAATTTTGTTCACCACTGACTTTTTGAAATAGGCCCAGTTTTGCAGACAAGAATCTTATGTTGCTTTTCATTTTATTCAGGCACGAGTCTGATTCATTGGTTTCATTACAAAGTGACACACTTCCTCACCCCCACCCCCACCCCACACCCCACCACTACCTTGATGGCCTGGCACCCCTTTCTTGATAGCAGGACCAGTGTTGAAAATCCAGATTGTCAACCCATTTTGGCCCGGTGCTGATGTGTCCTTGTGCAAGCAGATGGACCTATGTTTGAGTCTGCTTTTGGTTCCTTTTTTCTTCAGATAGTTCTGGTTAGTTGGGGCTGGGGGGGGGGGGGGGGGGGTACAGTGGAATCACTGTGTCCTGGCTTGGTCAAGGAGGTATCTTTTGAACCGCTCCATTTATTTTGTTTATATGGGGGGGGGGGGGGTTGTAACCAAACCTGGTATTGTGGTGCATCATTATGAGCCAGAGTTTAATGGAAAAAAATGGGGTTGCTGTCTTCGAGGTCTTAGAGAGCGCGTATGTAATGAAAATATGACTGTTCCATCTGCATCTGCAGAACTGCTGATCCTTTCACAACCAAACTTTATTTGAAGGCACACTATTATAAGCCAGAGTATCTGTGAAAAGACTTGATCGTTGTGTCCAAGGTCAAGGTAACAGTTAGGGTTCCAAGCTTCACTGAATGTTTGCCAGTCCTATATGTTCTGTACCAGTGGTATCTTTTTAACCAAGCTAGGTGTATTGCTACACTAGATAACCAGCCCACCCAGTGCCAACAAAGAGGACATGTGAAGTATACTGACAATGACAGTGACGCACAGTATTTAGACACACAATTGGGAGTATTTTGCCATGCAGGGCAACAAACCTTGTTTACACCCTGACGGTTTGTGACTTGGCCCACCCTACCCACCCAGTTAATAAACAGTAACATGGCTCACACTTCTTTCCATGAATGAATGAGACGAGGGATGGAGGGGCAAAAAAGTGATTTGAAAATGGCCTTGATTTCCGTGTTAGCTTTCCAAAAGATTCTCAGATGTTTGATGTGCTTTGCTATCTCTTCCTCACAGTTTATCTGTATGCATTCCATTGATCACCCCCTGCATCATTGTCGTGTGTTTGTGTGTGAGTGTTAGCTTATGTGCGTGTGGCATGGAATCAGTGCTGTTTGTAGAGCTGAGTTCTGATTTTGCTGTTCTAACTTATGTTTGCCTGGTGGTGCGGCACTGTGGACAGCTGCCCACTCTAATGCTGGCTTTGCACGGTAACTCTGCAATCACTGTACGCGTCTAAGTTTTGCTGAGTGTTTACTGTGGAGGGAAAACATTTACTGCAGTTTCCATTCTGTTGAGATTATGTCTTGGTGAGATTTTTCTGCATCTGGTGAGTCTCGTGCTGGCCAGGCAAGTGCAGGGTGCCTGAAATGGCAACCCAGATTCTGGTGTAAGGCAACCAGATCTATAAATGTAATGAAACCATGAGATACAGTTCAGTGTAACAGGGTATAACGTGCCCTTAGCCCTTTTTTGCCTTCTGATGTCATGTGACAGCTTCTGTAAAATGGTTTCCTTTTGCTGACAAGGCTCTGTAAATGCCATGCATTGCTTTGAACAGAGTTCCCAAAGTTGAATGTTTCCAGTGAACTTATGCCCTGTTCAGAACTATTCTAACAGCAGCTCAAAATCTGAGGCAGGCAGAGAGTTCAGCAGCAGTTTCTGTGTTGTAAAAAATGAGTTACTTATCTTCCTCAACTCTTGCATTCAGACCTGCAAAATCTCACCTCCTGGAATTGCAGTGTTACAAAATAGCACATATATACAGCCATTGCCGATGTTTTCGTGAACGGTAACATGCTTGATTTGGACCATCATTATTTCCATCCTGTCGCTGAGGTAAACACAAAGGCCCTCAGTCTCTTCACCCCTGTAAAGTCAGTTCCAGAAAAGTGTTTAAGTTTTCTAAATTGATACTATTGTGACAGAATTCAGGTGAGAACTTGAGTATGTAACTTCAATTCTGTCATTTAGAGTAAATTATGAGTAGAGATTTTATATGTATATATTCACACAGTATATATATATAGATAGATAAACATTACAGTATGTGGTCTTCATAGATTTGCAGCGCAGAATTATGGGATATTGCTACAGCAGCCACAGGAGTAGCATCCCCAAGCTCTGCCATGTGTGCTTTCTTTGGATAGTGTTTACATGTCATAATAGGTACTAGTTTTTTCCAGGGTTTACATGTCACACTCATAGTATCATAGATTATTAATAGGTACTAGTTTTTTTCCAGGGTTTACATGTCTCAGTATCATGGATAATAAGTACTCGTTTTTCTAGGGTTTAAATGTCCCATTATCACAGATAATACGTACTCATTTTGCTAGGGTTTACATGTCCCAGTATCATGGATAATAGGTACTCCTTTTTCTAGGGTTTACATGTCCCATTATCACAGATAATAGGTACTCATTTTGCTGGGGTTTACATGTCCCAGTATCATGGATAATAGGTACTTATTTTTCTAGGGTTTACATGTCACAGTATCATGGATAACAGGTACTCATTTCACTAGGGTTTACATGTCACAGTATCACTGATAATAGGTACTCATTTTTCTAGGGTTTACATGTCACAGTATCATGGATAATGGGTACTCATTTCACAAGGGTTTACATGGCACAGTATCACTGATAATAGGTACTCATTTTGCTATGGTTCACATGTCCCGGTATCATGAATAATAGGTACTGATTTTGCTAGGGTAGCTCTCATAACCTTCTGGCCGACACTCCTTTGATGTTGCGCTGCTTGACAGAGCCCACAGTACCAGCCAGATCGAAACACACAATGGGTTTCAGCTGAACACTTTCTAGTCAGACTTGGCTGGATGGAATGGGATGCAAATAGTCACAATTCATCTGCCTGTTCCAAATCACAGACGGACAGAAACTGTTCTTTTACATGAAAACCATTAGAAAATGAGGCAGCATTCACCATTATGAGTTCGCCATTATGAGGTCTAGCCAAGGTGGAGCACAAGAAAACTGTGTGTATCTGAAGCCTCTGTCACATTACACAGAGGGTTGTGCTGCATTGTTGTCTTTGAAATCAGTGTAATCATAACCGCAATTCCTGTTGTTATCTGTTAAATCAATGTAAACATAACTGAAATTCATGCTATGTTGTTTATGAAATTGGTATAAACATAACTGAAGTTCATGCTGCACTGTTGTTTATGAACTCGACAGGAACATGACTGAATTTCGCTGTATTGTTGCCTATGAAATTGATACAAACGTAACTGAAGTTAATTCTGCATTGTTGTGTATGAAATAACATGAACGTAACTGGAGTTCATGCTGCATTGTTGTTATGAAATTGATGTGAATGTAACTGAAGTTCATGTGGCTTTGTCATCTGTGAAACTTTCCACTTGAGTTTTTTTACTTTCTGGTATTTCTTTGTGTTGCAAAACTGTGGAGTGAAATGTGTGAGGAACAACTACCCTACAAGTCAACAGAAAGCTGTCACAGGTCTTCAGCGGGGGACATCTCTGGTAATCTAAAGAACATTTTTACAAATATGGCCTTGTGAGGGATAGACTCTCAGGAAGTTGGTTTTTATGCAAAAATAGTAATAACAATGGCTAGCTCTTGTAGAGTGCAAATCTTCTTGCAAAACAAAAACTCCACATGCTTGCACATATCATTCACACACACACATAGACATGAAGATGTAGACATAATCTGTGGTCACAGGAATGGTCTGCCAAGGTTTGTGGTCTAAAGAGGAGAGCCAAGAGCTGGGTTTTGAACCCCAGACAGCGTGGGGACATTTTGCAGACTGGCAGGTAGCAACTTCCAGACAGACGGAGTGATGAAACTGAACGAGTGCTTGCCAGAAGATTTCAAATTATGTTTTGGAATTTTGAAAAGCTGCTCATTTGGGGATTGCCCGCTGCATGATGTTTAACATTTGTGGAGTGAAGCTGAAGTGTAAGAGAGGAGTGCACGCTATCTTGCACTTGAAGCAGAATTATGTGGGGTGCTTGGTATCTTTCTTGTTTACTTTATGTTGATACCTGTTTTATTTGTTTTTGTTTTTTACTTCTTTTTTCTTTCTTTCTTTTTTATTTTGTTTTAAACAGTGACATTTTAAAAGTTATATGGTTGGTTGTTCTCTTCCTCATGTTTTTGAACTTCCATTTTGTTCATGTTGATTCACTTTGTTGTTTTTGCATTGTATATAATCAGTTATGACATAGCTTTGTGATTTTTAAAAGTTTTGGCATTGTTGTTTTTTTAAAAATAATTAATTTTTATCCTAGTGGTTACTAATTGAAGGTACATTGTACTACATGAGTGCACATTATCTTTTAGAATTTCTTCATCTGTTTTAGGTGAAACAGGTTTGTGAGTTTTCAGTGACAAAATACAAAGGCATTCATTTTTAACTTGAGTGGAACAGAATTTCAGAAACCACTGAGGTGCATGGTATTGTTCTGAGCATGTACTTTGAAAAGCTCTGATGAAAAGCACAAACTTTTATTATGTATTTCACTAGACTCATTATCTGACCTTTTGATGCTGTATCTTTTTGGAGTAACTGACTCAGGTACAAACAAACAAAACAGTGAGTCTATGCAATGGTGAGTGTGTGACTATCCATTATGACAGGAAAAAGGAGGAAATTGCTGGGGGTGTGGGGGGGGGAGGGATTCTGTGACTCTTGTGGAGGCAAAATGATGTGTATAAAAACAACATGACCTTTGTAAAAGGTGTGACGTTGAGCAATCATTTTTACATCTGTATTTCTTATCCAGTAACGGTTTACTCATTTTGTAAGAGAGTCATTAGCATGAAGGGAAACAAGTCACCTAATAGAGAGTTAGACGTAATTCTTCAAACATGGAAGAATCAAACTGGTCTCTGTAACTTATGCTCATGAGAAAGGTAAAGCTTATGTCTGTGATTTTTTACAATAATGTCATATCTGATTTACTCAAAAAACTTTCCCTGATATATGTTACATGCAAGGTTTATGTTAGGTACAGCATACTTTGAGTGACTGCAGTGGGTACTCCATTAAGGGACACTGTGACGCATGTCCTAACTAGCAAAGCCTACCCTGAAGGGAGGACGGGGATGTCTGATGTCTTCCTCCTGTCTGGAATCTCAGGGCTGCCATTTGATTCCCCTTTCCTGACGTTTCTCTTGTTCTTGTGTCTAGTCCTATTCTTTCTGTCTTGCTAGTTTTTATGCTATGGTCCATTGTCAGGCTTTTTCCTCCAGAAAATTCTTCTCTAATTTATGTTGTCATTTGTGTGGCTCATGGATGCTGGGTTGTATGTGCAGCTTGCTGCCATATAGAGCATGGTATAATTTGCAGTTATGCATTTGTTATATTGTTATATATTTGTTATATTGTTGTGTACTTTTCTTTAGTCTGGTATTATTAATAAACTGAACAAAATGGTAATTGATAGCAGCATGTCCTAGCCTTTTTAACATGGGCAATATTGAAGGGACTAAAACTGAAAACAAAACAAAAAAGTTTGATGTATGTGTTTGTGTGTATGCTATATTTTATTTTATATCCCGAGTTTGAATATTTTACTTCAGAAATGGTTTCCATATATGAGAAGAGTTTTGAAGTGTGAATTTGCTTATGGTGGAGTTTAACTATCCTGAGGTGACTGCAGTTGGTAGGACGTTAGAATCCAATAACTAACCAGCAAAGCCTAAATATTGCTTTGCACACCGTTAGTAACTTTTCACATTGATAACCTCAGTATCATGAGGCTTGGGTTGCTCATATCAGTTTCGTTAACATTGCATCATAAACCGCAGCTGGGCTTTGCAGTTTCACACAAGTTTTGTTAACATTATGTCATAAACCGCAGCTGGGCATTGCAGTTTCACACAAGCTTTGTTACCTCAGCTGTGTTTATTGACACGAGTTTTGGTGACCTAGCAGCATAAACCTCCGCAGGGCTTTTCAATTTCACACAAGTTTTGGTGACAGCATCATAAACCTTATCTGGGCTTTCCTTATTCACACGAGTTTTGATGACAGCATCATAAACCTCATCTGGGCTTTCCAGTTTCACACGAGTTTTGGTGACAGCATCATAAACCTTATCTGGGCTTTGCTTATTCACACGAGTTTTGATGACATAACATCACAAACCTCGGGTTTGAAAAATAGGCTTACCACAAAAATGTGCACACGTGTTGTAATGTCCCTTTGAAGTTAGCGTTCTTTTTGTTGGTGTGTTTGGATTTAGTCTTGACGACTTGGGCCTTTGTAGAAGAAGTGTTATTGTGTTATGAATGTGAGTCTGCTGAGCAGTTGCACTTGTGGATTTTTCGTTAGCTTGCCTGCGCTGTGTGTGGATCATGCTGCGTGTGTGTAGTGGTACCGGTAGTCAGGCGCTTGTTCATGGCGGTCGCTGAGCGACACCCACCCCGAGTGTGGCAGGAACATTGCCCCGTGTGCTGCACGTGACTGTGCCGTGTGCCATGTGTTTTCGTCGCGCTACAGCTTAGGACAACGTTGTGAATGCCTGTATTTATCAATGGGCCCGTCACGCTACAGCTTAGGGCAACGCTGTGAATGCCTGTATTTATTAATGGGCACTCACGCTACAGCTTAGGGCAACGCTGTGAATACCTGTATTTATTAATGGGCCCGTCACGCTACAGCTTAGGGCTACACTGTGAATACGGTGAATGCCTGTATTTATCAATGGGCCCGTCACGCTACAGCTTAGGGCTACGCTGTGAATACCTTTATTAGTGGGCCCGTCACGCTACAGCTTAGGGCTACGCTGTGAATACCTGTATTTATCAATGGGCCCGTCACGCTACAGCTTAGGGCTACACTGTGAATACGGTGAATGCCTGTATTTATCAATGGGCCCGTCACGCTACAGCTTAGGGCTACGCTGTGAATACCTTTATTAGTGGGCCCGTCACGCTACAGCTTAGGGCTACGCTGTGAATACCTGTATTTATCAATGGGCCCGTCACGCTACAGCTTAGGGCTACGCTGTGAATACGGTGAATACCTGTATTTATCAGTGGGCCCGTCACGCTACAGCTTAGGACTACGCTGTGAATACCTGTATTTATCAGTGGGCCCGTCACGCTACAGCTTAGGGCTACGCTGTGAATACCTGTATTTATCAGTGGGCCCGTCACGCTACAGCTTAGGACTACGCTGTGAATACGGTGAATACCTGTATTTATCAGTGGGCCCGTCACGCTACAGCTTAGGACTACGCTGTGAATACCTGTATTTATCAGTGGGCCCGTCACGCTACAGCTTAGGACTACGCTGTGAATACCTGTATTTATCAGTTGGCCCGTCACGCTACAGCTTAGGACTACGCTGTGAATACCTGTATTTATCAGTGGGCCCGTCACGCTACAGCTTAGGACTACGCTGTGAATACCTGTATTTATCAGTTGGCCCGTCACGCTACAGCTTAGGACTACGCTGTGAATACCTGTATTTATCAGTGGGCCCGAACAAGGACGGCGGACACGACTTCTTGGCTGCACCCGCTTGTTGCCTGGTGTGATGCGTTGTGCGGGTGGCGGGGCAGCTGGTTGCTGTTGCTGCTGGTGGTGGTGGTGGGTCAGGCCGCCCTCTGGGCTTGTGCTGTACATCGCTCTGCTTGTCTCCTGACTCCTAATAAAGGATGAATAAAGTGAAGGAACTTGGCGCTGGGTTGTGTGTGTGTGTGTGTGGCTTTTTCTCTGCAGGCGACAAAAGTGAAGGAACTTGGCGCTGGGGTGTGTGTGTGTGTGTGTGTGTGTGTGTGTGTGTGTGTGTGTGTGTGTGTGTGTGTGTGTGTGTGTGTGTGTGTGTGGCTTCTTCTCTGCAGGCGACAAACTTCTTATATATAGAAATAAGTTCACAAGGAGGACGTAAGGGGATATAATCGGAAAATCAGAGATGAAGTGAGTTTAAATAAATGAATGGAATAATGTGTGTGTGCACACACGCACTACACAAATAGGAGAGCAGAGGAGAATATTTTTACAAGTTCTGGGTTTTGGCACCAATTGAGTGCTGGGTAACGTGTCGTCGTCCAAAGTGGTGTTTATAACCGTTTTTGCTCCGCGAAAATGTTCAGACGTTAGAACATTGTAACAATGCAATATTTGACTGAAAATTTTCTTTTGAGCTCGATCAGGAGAAAAAGAGCAGTTTTTCCGAGTTAGTGAGAATATTTTTTTTTATAATAATGTATTTCTAATATCACGAACCCTTCTATGGCTGTACATGTGTAGGGCTCAAAGCGCGACACATGAAATATTCCAACAATACACAACCTTATGTAATTATGCATTACATATCTCTCTCCCGCAGCCAACACACACACGCACTCACACACACGCACACACTCACACACACACGCACACATACACACAATCTCACAACCCTTCCCTTCCCTCTCAATGTCCAGTCTCTCTTCGCCCCCACCCCCCTCTTCCTCCTCACCAGTCAACCAGTGAAAACGTCAGCTGCAAAACAAAAATCAAAAACAATCGGGTACAGCATTGAATGCCCGTGAGAGGGCCAGAGTAGCTCAAAGCAGGCCGAAGTGAGTAGTTTTGAACTGTGAGAGAGACCTGCATGCAGTGTCGGATGTGAGCAGAAAGGTTGTTCCAGAGAAGGACCAGTAACCAAAGCCCCTACGTTTCCATCTTGCACAAGAAAGTTTTTTCATCTGAACTGGAACGTAGTGTGTGAGAAGGAGTGTATACGGAGAGACACGATGACAGGTATGGTGGCAAGGTACCATCAAAGAAACGGAAAACAAAGGTGGATTTCTTGCGAATTATCCTTTCTTTGACTTGCAGCCAGTAAAGTGCTTTGAGCAGTAGTCTGACGTGTTTATGTCTGCTCTTGCGAAAAACGACTTTTGCTGTGTGTTTTGGAACTTTTTGCAGCCTGTGCATCTGACCACAGTTGATGTCGGTGAGCAAAGAGTTGCAGCAGTCCAGCCGACCACTTTCAGTTACTATGTTCTTCCTACACGACCAAGGAGCGAAAACATCTTCCTGTAATGATAAATCAGATCCGTAGTTATAGTCTTTATGTAAACACTCCTTGCGCAGACTGACTGAGAATTGAGTGTGACAGCTGGAAATATAATACTGAGATTAGTGAGACCCGATGATGATGAATTGATGCTTAATGTCCTCAGATGTCAGTTGACAAGTAGGGACAAGTTGTGACCAATGCCGAAGCACGGTTCAGTAATTCTTTACGTCCACGGAAACCAGAAGGCTCGTTAGGACGGACAGCCCAGGACGGCCACCTCGACTCTCACACAGCTCCTAAACTATGAGTGAGACCCGATCAGCGCTTTCACCCTTTTAAAGAAATGGGTCATCTGTCCTCCGTCTGCCAGCCTTCTTCGCTGTTCACCTAATCCTAACAAGATTGGTTAAGCGATTTCTGTGAGATCCGCTTGACAGCGATATAATAAGCACAGGTGGAAGGCACACACTCACAAAACAGTGTCTGTGTGCTGACTTTGAAAGCTTTTCTCCAGCCACGACGAGAGTCAATATTGAAATGGGACTGACACCCAACCCCGTCACTGTTTGATCGAACTGCTCACGGCTGTGCGTCTGCGTCTTAACGCAGAAGGTGACTATAGGTGGAAAGCGGTAAATGAGAAATTTGAAATGCCGGCAAGACAGTTCATTTCGACTGCAAATATCGACTTCTGACGTTCCTAAGCCTACATAATCATTTTATGACCTCTACGAACTCTGCGTTTCATTGCGTGGTTTAGTGCAGGGAGATTCGTCGTATAAACCTACATTCAGTACGAAGAGGGAATAACTCTGATCGGGACAACAACAGTCT
>OY757544.1:2776619-2789119 GCA_963584105.1 Alviniconcha strummeri
AAATAGATGTTATAGGAAAATATACCGTTCATAGGCGCGTCCGTGCCTCATTCAGCCCGGAAATGTTACAAGCTGGGGCAGTGAAGGGGTAAATAACACTACTCGTGTGTTATAGTATTTTATGCAGTTACAGAAGGAAAAAAAACGAGTGTGTGGTAAATGTAAATGAAACAGCATAGCTGTAGTCGCCTAGTTCCCGTTGTCAGTGTGCCTCTGTAATTTTCAGGACTTCGTTTAGTACTCAATCCGATGGAGAAAAAAAAAAAAATTTGATGTTGATGATAACAATGGCGATGACGTTGAAAACGAATTTGCCGAAAGTGCTGTACACTGAACATCTTAAGATCGTTACCAAGCACGTTGCGATAGACCTATATGTGTGTGTGTACACTCCGTGCACTGAACGTCTGAAAACTGTTACCAAACACACTGCGATAGACCTACGTGTGTTTATGTGTGTGTGTGGGGGGGGGGGGTGCGTGCGTGCGTGCGTGCGTGCGTGTGTGTGTGTGTGTGTGTGAGAGAGAGAGAGAGAGAGAGAGAGAGAGAGAGAGAGAGAGAGTGCACGCGCGCGCGTCCGTGTGTGGTAGTTTACATTGCATAAATGAACTTGTTACAGTGTTGAAGTTAACTTTATAACTTTCACACATGGCTGACTGTAATGTTTTGTCTGCTTTTTACGCGCTGTACGATGGAACGTCACCAAGACAAATTCCTGAGTACATTTAACTGTCACTGACGAATAAATATCCTTGTGTACACCATGTACACGAAACGCACGAATACCTTTACATAAACACAGTGCAAAAGAGCGGGGCAGAAAGGGCCGTGACCTTATTCCGTCGTCGGTACATTTATGTCTGTTGACCCTGCCCACTTAGAGGCCTATGTCGCCACCTGTGTCGCCCACAGGAAGGGAGATAACCACCAGTTACTGCGCCAAGCTCGCGAGTAAGTAAGTAAACATGGTGCTTAACGTCCACATAAACCATAAGGTTTATTACGGACGGGGAGAACGGGGGAACGGGGTATGGAAGTGGGGGGAGAGGGGGATTATATACCTATCGCTACACTGTCACCACCAGAATGACTCCTGCATTAAGGTGGGCAGTGATGAGAGCCATTTCAATGTTTCATAATAATTGTGAGGGACAAAGTGTCAACAGACCACAACTTTTGAAGAGAAAAGAGAGCTGAAGTGTATTCGAACCGAGGTCCCTCCGCTTACCAGCCTAACGCCTTACCGCTAGGCCAAACCGGCTCACACTCGCAGGTAGCCTACGCGTTGGACTCATTGTCGGGGCTGGACTCGCTGTTGGTGGTCGGGTTGTCACGCCGAGTTGTCTCCAAAGAGGTACCGGCGGGGACCGAGATCCCACGAAATGGGAGATACAGGCAAACAGTTACGCTGACGCAAACGCTATATGACATGTAAGTGTGTGTGTGTGTGTGTGTGTGTGTGTGTGTGTGTGTGTGTGTGTGTGTGTGTGTGTGTGTGTGATTCTTTTTTCTGTTATCATTATTTATAACTCTGTATATATTTTTATATTTAACTGTTATGTATAGTTCCACTTTTGGAAAGGGGTAGGTGGGTATGAGGGCATGTCCTTTGGTAGTTTTAGCTTGCGAGAGCTTACATGTATGCACTGTGTGTATCTGGCGCTGTGAACACGCAAGGTTTTGTGTGGAAGGTTTTTATGCGCTATATATAAATTTTCATTCATTCATTCATACAACAACTGAGTATGCATTTGCCTCAAGATGGACAGCAATGTCAGCTAATCGTTATTCTAATTGTTCATCTCTGATGATGATGAGTTGATGCTTAATGTCCTCAGATGTCAGTTGACACATTAGGGACAAGTTGTGACCAATGCCGAAGCACGGTTCAATAAATCTTTACGTCCACGGAAACCAGAAGGCTCGTTAGGACGGACAGCCCAGGACGTCCACCTCGACTCCCACACAGCTCCTGAACTATGGTTCATCTCTCTCTCTCTCTCTCTCTCTCTCTCTCTCTCTCTCTCTCTCTCTCTGTTTTTATAGGGGCAAGGGAAAGAGGTGAGCAGGAGCGGATTCGAACCTTGGTCCTGTTTCCAGCATAACAGCCGAGCGCCTGGCCATAGAGCGTCCACGCACACTGACACTTCGCTCTCCCGGTAAGGTCAGAACAGATGGAGCGTGACGGAGTCAAGACCAGCCATCTGCGGTGGATTTGCCGTGCAAACCACGCAGTATTTTAAACCATTGAAAAAAAATGTCGATGAAGAAAAGATGGTGTAATTTTTTATTCAACAGAAATAATAGTATACTGGCAAGGGTTTGGTCTCTGCCCTCCCACAAAAATGCACTGAGCTGCGTCCACCTCGACTCCCACACAGCTCCTGAACTATGGTTCATCTCTCTCTCTCTCTCTCTCTCTCTCTCTCTCTCTCTCTCTCTCTCTGTTTTTATAGGGGCAAGGGAAAGAGGTGAGCAGGAGCGGATTCGAACCTTGGTCCTGTTTCCAGCATAACAGCCGAGCGCCTGGCCATAGAGCGTCCACGCACACTGACACTTCGCTCTCCCGGTAAGGTCAGAACAGATGGAGCGTGACGGAGTCAAGACCAGCCATCTGCGGTGGATTTGCCGTGCAAACCACGCAGTATTTTAAACCATTGAAAAAAAATGTCGATGAAGAAAAGATGGTGTAATTTTTTATTCAACAGAAATAATAGTATACTGGCAAGGGTTTGGTCTCTGCCCTCCCACAAAAATGCACATTTCGGACTGACAGATCTACACTAGAAGTGTCTGGCTATCCATGCATGCAAACAGTCAGCTTTACAGACCAGTTTCGTGCAGTCTTATTTCGCTGTGGGTTTCTTTCCGTCAACTTCGTCGCCATTTCTCTTGCAAGGCCAAGCGATATGGCCCGAGTGCTGTTCGTATCGTCTGCCTCTTTCTGATCAACATTCCCTGTTATGATATGCAGTCATGCAAAATGTTGCGTGCTTCTTCTTCTTCTTTCTTCTTCTTCTTCTTTCTTCTTCTTCTTCTTCTTCCTTCTTCTTCTTCTTCTTCTTCTTCTTCTTCTTCTTCTTCTTCTTCTTCTTCTTCTTCTTCTTCTTCTTCTTCTTCAGTATAGTGTCCAACTTCAGCAATCTGAAGACTGGGTTATTTCGGTGTTTCCATAATCCACCGAACTCTGATATGGTCAACAGGATCTTTAACGTGCGTATGTGATCTTTTTGCATGCGTATACACTGACACGGGGGACCTCGGTTTACTGTCTCTTCCGAAGGACCTTTTGTACAGACTTGCACAGATTTTGACTCCGGAGAAAACCTCAGGGCTGGCACAAAACCTAAAGCCCGTTCTTAGTTGGGCAAATGTTTGTTCGCGAACCTAGTTGGAAGTATTCGGCGAACCTAGTTGGTTCTTAATTGGGTGAACTTTTGCTTCGCGAACCTAGTTGGGAGTATTCGTCGAAGTACGTCGAAGCTATATTCGGGGTCCAAAAAGCTTCGCTCAACATGTTCTGGGAACATTCTCCCTATTCGATGAACGTTGCCTCTGAATGGATGAGAGCAGAGCTCTCCTGTGGATGAGGAAGAAATAAATTAAAATGGATGACGGTGTCGCTAGGTTCTTCATTCACTTCGGAGGGAATTTGTTTATTTGTTGACTTGTGGGAGGCGCAGCCTTGTCTCGTGGACCCAGAACGAGATATTAGTTAGTTGAATTACCCTGTGAGGGAATGGGATCATTAACGTATATTGACTTGACTTTAGCCTTCATTTTCGATCATGCTGTCTGCTGCGCGTCTGCCGCAAGTTCGGGCCGAAGCTTGCATCTCATTACAAGCCAGTTGAGAACGAAGTAAAGTTCGTCGAACTGTCCGAACCATGTTCGGCGAACTAAAAGTTCAATTGAGAAACGAATCATAGTTCGTCGAACTGTCCGGAGTATGTTCGGCGAAGAAACATTCGCCCAGTTAAGAACAGGCTTAACACGTAACGGTCACACTGACATCCATTTAACTGGTGATCACGCTCAATCATGCTTAACTTTGGCCTGGTGGTGATGTAGAGCTTCATGTCCTCGGATGTCGGTTGACATATTAGGGACAAATTGTGACCAATGCCGAAGCACGGTTCAATGTTGCTTTACGTCCACAGAAACCGTAAGGCTCATTAGGACGGAAAGCCCAGGACGGCCACCTTGACTTTCACACAGCTCATGAACTCTGAACTTCGGCTTTCGAGAGCGAACGCTCTTTCTCTGCGCTACTGACTCATACGGCTAATGCAAATTTGAGCGCCATTTGACCGCAAACATCGTGTAGGGTCTGACATTGTCCCCCTGAAGGTCAAACTCCAAACGTCGGTTTATGACAGCCTTAATTCATCTTTGGAGGAAGGGCTTCGGAAACGAGGCTCGGGGTGAGCCTCAGGGTCAGACCAGAACAGCTCGAGCGTGACGGAGTGCTTACAAGTCTAAAATCAATCATGTGCGTCGACACTATAGGGTCCCCGTCTCTAATAAGCCTTATGGTTCCTGTGGATGTTAAGCACCATGTTTACTTAATTACTCGACACTAACTGCTGTGTACGTACATTCCGAGCCTCGCTTTCCGGCAGCCTTCCTCCAAACTCTGCCGTAACTGAAACAGTACGAGTCCCAGAGCGCCAGAATCAACAAACAAGGGAGACAATTATCACTCGAAAGACGCCGCACAAACAATCAACAAGGACCTGAGTCACCTACTGTAACTCTACGAAGACGGACACGCATGTCAAGTAAGAATTACCGTGGGTGACTCAGGTCTTTGCTGATGTGTTTGTGTGAGTCTTTCGAGCGCTAATTGTCTCCCTTGTTTGTTGACTGCCGTTACAGGTTATGTCACTGAAGGGGCTACAGGTTATATCACTCCTTATCTCCTCACATCTGTCCTCCGATGCTGTCAGCGCCTTCCGAAAGGTCTGTTGGGTACTAATAAAAGTAAGTAAACATGGTGTTTAACGGGGGGCGGGGATAGCTCAGTGGTTAGAGCACCGGACTCGTGATTGAAAGGTCGCGGGTTCGAATCCCTGCTGGAACGGCGGGAGAATTTTCTTCTCCAGGGTCGATTTTCTGTGCTGACTCTTATTTCGGTATCCGTTCCACCCCCGTGTTACCGCAGTAGCACGTAAAAAATCCCGGTCATTCTGCCAAAAGTGCAGGTGGCAGGTTACAGCTAAACACGCATACACCTTACGTATGTGGATTTTACTGAACCGTGCTTCGGCATTGGTCACAACTTGTCCCTAATATGTCAAATGACATCTGAGGACATTAAGCATCAACTCATCATCATCATGGTGTTTAACGTTCACAGAAACCATAAGGCTTATTAGGGACGGGGAGAAGGGGGTATGGAGGTGGGGGAAGAGGGGGATTATATACCTATCGCTACACTGTCACCAGCAGAATGACTCCTGCATTAAGATGGGCAGCGATGAGAGTCATTTTAATGTTTCATTAATTGTGAGGAGCAAAGTCACAAGACTGTCCACAAACAACAACTTTTGAAGAGAAAGGAAAGTCGAAGCGGATTCGAACCGAGGTCTTTATGCTTACCAGCCTAACGCCTTACCGCTAGGCCAAACCGGCTCACGGGTACTAATAAGACTGTGGAAGCAACATAAAGTCGATCTCACATGTAAACACAGGCGCGTCCGTCCAGGGTAAAAATATTAGTTCCGGCTCGACTGAAACGATTTCGGTTTTATTTGTGCCGGCGTAAGCAGTGTGGGCGGTTGTAAAAGAAACGTCTGATATAATCTGAGTTGTCTGTTACAGACTTACTGCTATATGAGCACCAGGGGAAACTGTCGATTAGCCGACAGTTTTCAGAGACATATGACGTCATCAGTTACGTCAGTGGTTGGAGGACGGATGTTGTAAGCCAGTGCTTGGAGTTTGACTGCCGAACCTCGCTTTCCGGTACCCTTCCTCAAAACTCTGTTGTAACTAAAAAAATAAAAATAAAAAACTGAAAAAAGAATGACTGCTAGTGCTCTAAAATAAGATCCAGACATATAAGAGGTTCAAAAGAACTATTCAAAATAAACAGCGTTCTTTCGGACCTTTTATGAGTTTGGATCTGTCGTAACTAGCCTACAAACCTTCCGTCACACTCCGAGCCTCGCTTTCCGTCACCTTTCCTCCAAACTCTACTGTATCCTTTCTGCAAGCCTTCCGAGCCTCGCTTTCCGGCACCCTTCCTCCAAACTCTGCTGTAACCTTTCTGCAAGCCTTCCGGACCTCACTTTCCGTCACCCTTCCTCCAAACTCTACTGTAACCCTTCTGCAAGCCTTCCGGGCCTCGCTTTCCGGCACCCTTCCTCCAAACTCTACTGTAACCTTTCTGCAAGCCTTCCGGGCCTCGCTTTCCGGCACCCTTCCTCCAAACTCTACTGTAACCTTTCTGCAAGCCTTCCGGGCCTCGCTTTCCCGCACCCTTCCTCCAAACTCTGCCGTAGGCTAACTAGCCTACAAGTACAAGCCTTCCGTCTGCTGTTAGCGTGGTGAGTATGGTTCTGGCGCAACTTGGACTGCCTCCTTTCCTGTGGACCACTACAACCGGTTGTGTTTTGCCAGTGAGGGGACTAACTCTCCTGTCCCGGTTCCTTTGTATTTCGGGTTTAGCTTGTGTACTGTTGCGGTGTATGAAAATGGCTCAATTAGTGTTACGGCTTTTTGTTCAAACAGGGCGAGAGCCGAGCGAAACTTGCTCTTGGCGACAACACAATGGAGCAGGCCAGGTATAAGGCACCACGCTTGTTTGGTGGCACTGCTGGGGCCAGTCTGGAGAACAATTAATCCCTGGTCGTCTTGACTCGGTGACGAAACCGTCACCATTCCCCCCCCCCCCCCCCCCCCCTACCTTCATGCTGGGTCAATATATACCCCTCATAATACACACACCGAGACTGGATTACGAGCGAGCTTTCCACTTGTGCTTACTGCCACAGTTGGGGCATATTATCCTGTATATAAATTGTCGTAAGTGCCTTTTTTAACCTTTGACCAATGCGCACCTGGAATTCAGGATAAACTATTTCAAATGTGCACCCTCCACTGAGAGAGACAGACAGACAGACAGACAGACAGACAGACAGACAGACAGACAGAGACAGAGACAGACACAGAGAGACAGAGACACACAGACAGATGCACAGCGACATAAACAGAGAGAGACACAGACACAGAGACAGAAACAGTGAGTGAGAGAGACAGAGACAGAGAGAGAGACAGAGAGAACTCGAACTCGAAAACTTTAATACTCAAGGATAGTAGCGTTTGGTCCATTTTGATCTATCGGCCAGTCAGAGAGAGAGAGAGAACTCGAACTCGAAAACTCTATTTTACAAGGATTGTAGTTTAGGTTTAGTCAAAAACCTGTCTAACAAAAAGTCCTTGCTAAGCTACTGATGAGTAGATACCAAATTGCAGGCATTATTTATATACATATAGGCATGAATGAGTGAGTGAAACGTTATATATGAGAACTACCACACGTGTTGACAGCGTCAGATGAACACATGCCATACGTCATTCAGTTACATATTATGAGCATACAACCAGCAAATGAAGCAGCAGAACACCTGATCGATTCATAATTATGACTAATATCGGAAAAGAAAACAGAAGCAGTCAATGCTGATCTTATAACAATTTTTTTTTTTAAACAGTAAGGGAGAGGGAGAAGAAAGAAAAAGAAAAAAAAAGGGAGGAAGAGGGATGGGGGGGGGGGGGGGGGGGGCACTCTCGCAAGTAGTCGGAAGGACTGGGTGGAGTTTTATGGGTGTATAAAATTGCAATGGCAATCACTCGAAAATCCAGTCTCTTTCTCTGTTTGAACTCGAGCTCTAAAACTTTATTATACAAGGAGAGAGAGAGAGAGAGAGAGAGAGAGAGAGAGAGAGAGGGAGATATCAAAATAACAAGATTCTTAATTTACGAGGGTATCGATCCAGAGAATAGAAAGAGTTAAAAAGAACGCTAATTTAATATTACAATACAAAAGATTGCGAATTTTCGGGGTAAGCCCCGCTTTCAAGCGACAAAAGAACTGCGCCCTTTAAAATGTCTGGGTACCAATAAGACTGAAAGTAACAGCACTGCAGTTGCTTGTTGTTCTGTCGCTTGAAAAAAGGGCTTGCCCCGAAAATTCACACGTTTTGTATTGTTATATTAAATTAGCGTTCTTTTTTAACCTTTTATGTGCCTGGATCTTGTTTAAGAACGCTAACAGTTATCCTTGTTTGAATTTTGTCTACGCTGTTAGCACCAGAATGATTAATTTCTGCATTAAGACGGCCAGCGATGTAACCTGTTTTAATATTTCATTAATTGTCAGGGGCAAAGTCACAAGACAGTGTCCACAAACCACAACTTTTGAAGACAAAGGAGAGCCGAAGCGAATCTAACCGAGGTCTTTCTGCTTCAGGCCAAACCGGCTCACAATGAATAAACGTGTTCAAAAGCGCAGTTTATCAACCAGTCAAATAAACGATTACGTGAACAACGCGCTAATTTCCATAACAAGGCACGACATTTCATCTACAAAGCGTAAAACACAGGAACACAGGCACTTACCTTTCCAGCTCTCTGCTTTAGTCATGTTGACAACAGGCAGACCACTGAATTCTGGTCAGTTTGGTCACAACGGAGGTGAAACTGTTTCTCTTTCAGTCCCGCGGGCACATTTTGTTTTAAGCTGTTTGTAATTTTCTGAGTTCAGGGATGTCTTTTGTTGAAGTCATTACACGTAGCCTACAGCAGTCAGAAATACAGCAACCAAGTCCTTATTTGCCCATTTTCCGTGCATGGCTAGAGATTGTAAGTCCTTCTTGCTAACACTGTCGATGGTCTTCAGAAACAGGCCCCGTTCTTTGAAGGGTAGTGGACAGTCTTCAAAAACAAGCTCAGCTCTTTGAAGTGTTTCACACAAAGCCGCTCCAAAAGCTGGCTCATTCTACCGTTTCCTGATAGCGCCCAGTCGACAGTTGACACGCCGGTGGCAGTAGAAGATAGCCGACAAGTGGCAGGCACCAAACCGCTCCGTGGAGAGCCAGCCGTGTGTTTGTGGTCTACACACTGCCAGAGAGGTTCGGACATCAATTTGCCACTCGCACATCCACCAGCCTGTTGTCACTGGCAACCTTGGGAAGCTACCCGATCGCTCGCTCGGCTACCCTGAAAGGGACAAGCAATTGTGTCAATCATCGACTGTGTGCCAATCTCAGTGGGCAGGAATCTTTTGTGGGCGGGTTTAGAATCTTTTGTCTGCGAGAGAAAGGGGGGAAAAAACGAGCCCTCGTTTCTTTTTAGTGTGTGGAGAGTTCATTGCACTGCGTCAACTGGCGACCTCTCAATTGTAAAAGAGTGAAAATTACCCACGCCTCACGATTTAATTTACTTCACCCGTGAATAGAGAGCTCTGAACGCGCACCTCAGCGCTTAAATCCTCGGGTAACAATGCACTGGGCAGATCAGGCTTCAAGTGAAGTGAAAGTGAGAGAAGAAAATGGTTATTGTGCACATTCATCGACCGAAAGTCTCGGCAGGTCGATATACTGTAAAGTCCTTCCCCTTTCGTCTGACCGTATACAAATACGTGATAAACAACAAATTTGACTGAACTCGCCGACAGGAGGACAAACTGACATAGGCGTCTACAGTCTGGGCACCTTAATTCTTTCTCCACTTACTTTTTCAACACACTTCGTCAAAACTAAGAGCAGAAACCCAACTGTAAAGAGAGAGAGGACCAAGAGTATGAAACGAGAAGTGTTCACTTATACAGGAGTTGATCTCTCTGTCTGTCTCTGTCTCTGTCTCTCTCTCTCTCTCTCTCTCTCTCTCTCTCTCTCTCTCTCTCTCTCTCTCTCTCTCTCTCTCTCTCTCTCTCTCTCTCCACGCGTGTGCTCACCGTCATTCAAGTATCAATTCAAATCTAACTTGGGTTGCCTATCAAGACGCAGTAAGCAATGAACACAAGAGATATACACAACGCTTTACCCTAATCTATGTATAAATTAAGTCTCCATAGGGCGCGCGGCTGGTCGAAGTGGAAGCTATAAAGGCCAACATAAAATGGCTGTCGTATGCAAACCACTCTAGGAAATGTACCTATCACATATCCGTCAAATATCAGGCAGCTGGTTTAGTCCTTTTTGCTGTCACATCTGGTTCATAAAAGCTCGCAGTTGACAAGAAATGAACCGTTGCGTCCGTCATTGTTGGCTTCGTGTTACTCTGAGAGTTCGCCAAGGTTTCCAGTCAAGCATAACGCTCTTTTGCTCTCTTCCATCGTCTTCTGCGGATCATTAAATTAAAAAAAATGCTTACAGAACATACGTCGCCGGTGGTCTCGAGCCAACGACAGGGCTGTGCTGTCAGTGTTCGCAATAGAAAGCGCCACACACACCAGTCGCTAATTTTTCAGTGAGCAAAGCCTTGTGCTCATGCACGCGAATGCTTTGAAATACGACTCTGTTTTATGATATTCAAACAAGGATTCGTCTTGTGCTGGTTTGTACTGCTATTTGATCTAACGTATCTCCCTCAATAGCCCTCCACCGGGTGTCACGAATGCTCTAATGGTGAACGTTTCACCCGTTATCAGTTCTACTTCAAACTGTCAAATGAAGTCAAAGTGCTGGTGACGTGCCAAAAACATGCAGTGTGGCGCGTTGGCTCGGCTCGTAACGTTTTTCAACTTATGCTATTGCAACACACACACACACACACACACACACACACACACACACACACACACACACACACACACACACACACACACACACACACACACACACAAAACAACAACAAACAAAAAAACATGCCACTTAGCACTGGAAAGCCCGAGTGTTTGGGTGCATTGTCAGCGATTAGCCATTCAGATCGGCACGGCTAGGTGTTAGGGAACCACTCCTGTGTCAGCCCGGATAGCGGCAGAAAGTAACCACCGATGCGAGAACAAGAACTCCCGTGTCCCTAAACGCCATGTCTGTGAATACTGTCCACATGAAACACTTTTATTCCCCCGTCGTCACCCCATTTGAGGGTATTACTGCATGCATAATTATACACAAGACAAAGACGAGTCAGTGCTTGTTTTTCTGTTTTGTTTTTGTTTGTTAGTACTTCATTGCCCCTTGCGGGAAATTCGGGTCGCCTTACCTGCGTAAGACACAGCAACCACAAGAACAACGCTACCCAATATTTCCCTGTGTCCAAACAATGGTATGGCTGCCAGTGTTTGGTTTTTTTTTTTAACGTACTCACAGATGTTGGTGAGTGCGATTGCACACAGGGGCTGTACGGACACCGTAAGAGAGTCTACACTGGAAGCTGACTCTGGGAGAAAAATCCCTTGCTGCACCTGGGAAAAGTTGCACATTTCCATGATGCTGGTGTTCACACAGAAATTCACACACAGGGAAAGTTGCACATTTCCATGATGTAACACAGACACATACACACAGGAAAAGTTGCACATTTCCATGATGTGAGTTAACACAGACACATACACATAGAAAAAGTTGCACATTTCCATGATGTGGGTATTGGAGCAGCCGAATAAAAAGGGGGACTGGGACGGCCGGAAAATATAAGCTGCACTTTGATTTGCACCAGCAATAGGTGATAGCATAATTACAGAGCTGTCGGCCAGTTAACCAAGCAACCAACCAAGCACCAAGCAAGCAAGCTGCCGGGTTGCGGTGGAACGTCGTCTAAAGATAAAACAAGCCCGTGTCCCTTTGAAACAAGTCCCGAGTGTGTGTAGGCCTGCGAAAACATATATATACACTGACATAAGTTTAAACAGCCCCATGCGGAGTGTACTTACCGCAGTGACCGCCATACCCTCACACCACGCGTTAAATTCGCTTCCGCGGCTTTCTAAGAGCGGCCTGATCATGCAGTCGTCGGCACCATTGTCGGGTGGGCGGCCCGAGAACTACCCGTGCCTGTGTGCGGGGACGGGAAACAGCACACCAGTGGAAAGAATCGAATGCGTGGGGAAAACTGCCTTCTTCTACTGAACCTACCAACCAGAACTTTTTCAGTTTGAACACCTTGACGGCAGTGCCCCTCCCCAGCTCAACGTCATCAACGACAACTACCCTCGGTATCGACCGTGGCCGGGTTCACTTGGGGGGGGGCAGACCAACGACACGGGGCCCTCTTAGGCACGAAGCCGTGGTTCCGTGTGATACTACGTAATTACGACAGCGATTAAACCGTGGCTCTATAGGTCCATGGATTAAACCTCCCCACGACCAATTGACTTTCAGTGGCGGGTGACGGTAGGCGCGTCTCTTGGGAAGCTCGTCTCTCGGTCTCTCAGACTTACTGTGCTGATCGGCGTGAAAGCGAGTGGAGTCGGGCACAATGCCGGAGTGCCGCTGAGCCTCTGTGGCCACAATGGGAGGGATTGCTGTACCTTACAGCCGTCGTGTTCC
>OY757544.1:2791619-2792942 GCA_963584105.1 Alviniconcha strummeri
GACGGAGAGACGGAGAGAGGGAGAGACGGAGAGAGGGAGAGACAGAGACAGAAAGAATGCAGGAACTGAGAAAACCAATAGGAATAAGTCTTGTACCCACAACAGTTCCCCGATTCCCTAAATCTTTGCCCCATGGACCAACGAGCTGCTGTCCCGGCGGGTCTCGAGATCGAAAGCGAGGAGCACACAAACTGTTGGAGTGTGCAGAAATGACGAGAGCATGCAGGCCTAGAGAGTTTGTCGTTTGCACCGTAGCCGCTACACTCCTAAGCCTCGCTTTCGATCTCGTATATCTTGTAACCCCACTTCATGATTATTCATCGGGAATTATCACACTATATTGCATTGGTGAAAGGCATCGCTATACTTTTAACGGTTATGAGTATTTGACACGTGGAACTGAAACCAAATGCAGGAAAATTGATCCGTTGGAGTGCATTTAGCGTGACTCAGTATTCAATGTCCTTTGTGCATTGGAATGCTTTTGGCGCTGGTTTCCCTGCCGAAGACGGTGCTAATTTGCCACGTGCGCGAACTGAAAGCTTTACTACACACGCTATAAATCTGTGGGCACAAATTAAGACTTTGTTTGTGAGACGGTTTGGCCTAGCGGTAAGGCGTTAGGCTGGTAAGTAGAAGAACCTCGGTTCGGATCCGCTTTGGCTCTCCTTTCTCTTCAAAAATTGTGGTCTGTGGACATTGTCTTGTGATTTTGTCCCTCACAGTTAATGAAACATTAAAATGGCTCTCATCACTGCCCATCTTAATGCAGGAGTCATTCTGGTGGTGACACTGTAGCGATAGGTAAACTATAGGTATACTAGTCTCCCTCTTCCCCCACCTCCATAACCCTTTCCCACCCCTTCTCCCCGTCCCTGATAAGCCTTACGGTTTCTGTGGACGTTAAGCACCATGTTTACTTACTTACTTAAGACTTTATTCAAGATAGTCTTTCGCCGGTGTTAAGCCCGTTCTTAACTGGGCGAAAGTGAAGAACCTAGCGACACCGTCATCCATTTTTATTTTTATTTTTTCTTCATCCACAGGAGAGCTCTGCTCTCAGCCAATCAGAGGTAATGATCCTCGAATAGGGCGAATGTTCCCAGAACATGTTGAGCGAAGCTTTTTGGACCCCGAATATAGCTTCGACGAATACTTCCAACTACGTTCGCGAAGAAAGTTCGTTCAATTAAGAACCAGCTAGCTTCGCCGAATAGTTCCAACTAGGTTCGAGAACAAACATTCGCCCAATTAAGAACGGGCTTTAAAGGGGAAAAAAGGTGGCCCTGGAATAAAGGTCCGGCGGTCAGTTGACAGGCCTGC
>OY757544.1:2793142-2895963 GCA_963584105.1 Alviniconcha strummeri
CTCCAGGTTAACGGTAAGTATTCTGTGAGCTCTCAGGGCACCGATGAGCGTATTGCTGATAAAATAATGTACCTTATTGTTATGTGTCTAGGCTCATTTTCTCTCTCTCTTCATTTTCTTCTTCTGTTGACCGTACCGTCAAATCCTGACGCGTGACGTCATTGACTGATTGACGGGTGATTAGTGACGTCACCGCCGACTCGGGCCGCTGGCTGGGGCGCGTGAAATTGGCGTACACATTGAGACTGACTAGCCGGTGAGACTGATGGACCTCTGTTGAATCACTCAGTTCACTTAACGTCAAGTTGAATCTTTCAGTTCACTTAGCGTCCCGTTGAATCACCAGTTCACTTAACGTCCCGCTGGCCGCTTAACTGCAGCTCCACAGAGTCGCCGTGACATCTTTTGCCAGCGTGTACACAGAAAACTTACCAATTAACCTTTCACATTGTCATTGGTAGTGTCATCCGTCTGTGTGTGTGTGTGTGTGTGTGTGTGTGTGTGTGTGTGTGTGTGTGTGTGTGTGTGTGTGTATGTGACGGTCATGTGTGTGTGTGTGTGTGTGTGTGTGTGTGTGTGTGTGTGTGTGTGTGTGTGTGTGTGTGTGTGTGTGTGTGTGTTTTCAGTGTTTACGTCCGTGTGCGTGCGTGCGTGTGTGTCAGTCACGGTCTTAGTGTGTGTGTGTGTGTGTGTGTGTGTGTGTGTGTGTGTGTGTGTGTGTGTGTGTGTGTGTGTGTGTGGTGTGTGTGTGTGTGTGTGTGCGTGCGTGTGTGTGCGTGCGTGCGTGGCGTACGTGTGTGTGTGTGTGTGTGTGTGTGTGTGTGTGTGTGTGTGTGTGTGTGTGTGTGTGTGTGTGTGTGTGTGTGTGTGTGTGTGTGTGTGTGTGTGTGTGTGTGTGTGTGAGGAGGGGCCGCGGGGGCGTGACTGAGTGTGTGTTTTAGTATTGTTTTCGAGTGTCAGTTGATGTTGTTTTCTCAGTCCAGGTTTTGTGGGTAACTGACAAAGCAAACTTGCTGCCAGGCTCAGTCTTAACCTTTTCAGTAGTCTTGTAAGTGGAAGATCAAAGTGATGCACGTAGCGAATGACCACGCGGGCGTCAGTGTGACGAGCCCGCGGTCAGCCGACCTTTTCAAACAATAATAATAATAATACATTTTTAAAACGCGAACAGCTAACAGAAATAGCGTTCAGCACAATGTAGTTAATTTTTGCCGGCGCCCTACATCGGAATGCACCGAATGATGTAAACTACACTGTCACGCCGGCAACTACTCCGCACCGCTCAGTGTACTGGGTGGCCATGCCGCAGCCAGTCCCGCGGGACTGCTCACTGAGTCACTGAAGCAATTAATTCCGACAGTCACAAGGAACTATAAACAGGCAAAACCTATACTACACTCCCACCCCCACCCACCCAGCCACACACACACACACACACACACACACAAACTGCAAGGAGAGCACTGAGCGCACTTAATATTACGGTTAACATCAAATGAAAAATCCGACTTAAAGACCCGTCCGATTGCATAATTATAAAAATAAATAAACTCCTACTGGTCACGTAGCACCCGGTTCTAAAATGACTCAGCTGGGGTGGGGTGGGGGGGAGGAAGCAGAAGAAAAAGAGGGGGGGAAAGGTAATAAATAATTTCAGTCCCAAAATGTCCCCAGCCAGGGCCTCAAAAGTCACATGGTCAGGCGCCATCTTGTCAAAGAAATATTCGTTTGATCGTGTCAACCATCAACCACTGAGTCGCGGAATTGGGTCATTTTTGCATGTAGCTTTACAGTTACGATCTCCAAACAATGGGTAAGTGTATTGCGATAAAGTTTCTTATTCCGTGTCTCTGCTAGTTGCATGTTGTGGTTTGTTTCGGCGGTTTGTTGTTTGCGGAAGTACATCCTCGAGTCACCGAAACGGAACTTACAGATAGATTTTTCTGTGAACCAAGGCTGCTTTCACTTCCTGATTGTCTGTGTAATTTCCCTTTACTTGTCTTGATTTACAATTACGCGAGCGTGGGTGCGTCGTGTAATTTATCTGACCTGTGTAAATATTTTGTATTTGACCTGGAAATGTCTGAACTAGGCCTGTCGGTTTGTTGCCGAGACATGCCCCAAACATGCCAAGCGGAAGGAGGGAAGATTATCCTTGTCGTCTGCTCGTCTCGCAATTTGCTTTGTCAATGAAATTTAGCTCTTGAACATTTGTTTTGTACTCGGTTTGCAACAGCATGTTTTGTGACATCATACTTGTGAAAATTATTTTGTTTTTGATCTTACTTTCTTCAAAATTTATTTTCAATCGTAAACCGTCAGTGCAAGTGCCTGGAGTTACTTCCCTTATGTCTAACTAAATGAATGAGGAGGTGCCCTGAGGGTGCTCTAAATATTCAATTTTTGTTACGGTCATAGCAGTCACATATGTGGTGAATATTATGGGCGTTGCTCATAATGAGAATTTGGCTTGAATTTTATTTCTATGTTTCAAGTTTTGGTAAA
Organism: Alviniconcha strummeri; assembly: GCA_963584105.1. NCBI lineage: Eukaryota > Metazoa > Mollusca > Gastropoda > Provannidae > Alviniconcha > Alviniconcha strummeri. Next base: position 2,795,648 of record OY757544.1, read on the forward strand.
TATGCATCCATGGGTTATAATATTAATTGTAATTTGTATACAAAAGCTCTGTAAATCATTGTATTATTCTTTTATTGTAAAAATTGTTTGCTACTTTTTAATTTACCATAATCATTGACACCCAGTGCACTGCACAGCCCTTAGTTAAATATAAATGGCTGTTATTACAGTATTAGTAGTCATGTTTATTTATGCAGGTATAGTTTATACTAATTATCTTTAATACTATTACTAGTAATAGAAACAGCTTGTACTTCACTCATGTCTTAAGGTACTTTTCTGATGCTTTGTCCTTGAAATATATGAAAGGTTAAAAATGCTGCTTATTTTGACAAAACACAACATGCAAATTTTTGGGGTAATCCCCATTTCAAGCTACAAATCGACACTCAAACAACAACAAAACAGTGAAAAATGAGATGTAGGGTACTTATCTGTTTTGGCTTGACCTGTTTGCCAGTTTGGTTATGTTGGTTTGTGTTTAGCGGGACTATTCTCCTAGTTCTAGTAGCTATAGGCTATATAATGTGCGCGCACACACACACACACACACACACACACACACACACACACACACACACACACACACACACACACACAAATCATGCATGCATTAAACCTACATGTATTTGACAGGAGTCAGATATTGAGATAACACTAACTCTGTAACAGTAGGAAGAGTTTTGTGCAGACACATACTCATAGTCATAGATCTTGTTTGAGTTCAGTGTTGAAAAAAATAATTTAGTTCTGAAAATTGATGCGAGTTGTTACTTGAGTAATACATGTTATGTCTATAAGAACTGTTTTCTCTCTGCCTGGAATTCATCTTCACTCTCTTCTTCTAAGCCAAAACTGAAAACCCACCTCGTCTCTTCTGCATACTGATCTGTCATTTTCTTTCTTCTCATTCTACCAACCCATCACCAGCAATGCATTTATGTGTAGTGTGAGTGTGTGTATGTGAATTTTTTGTGATAAAATGAGTGTACCCTTATGTCTTTGTAAGCACTCTGGGCTCTTACAAGATGGGGCACCATAAATAATATATTAAAAGTATTATTATTTTATCATTATTATAATATGTGTCTACATGTAATAGCACAGGAGTTTTAACTTTAAGAGTCTGTGTCTTCATTGTGAAGCCTGTTCTTAACTGGGTGAATGTTTGTTCGCCGAACATACTTCGGACAGTTCGATGAACTATGATTCGTTTCTTAATTGAACTTTTAGTTCACCAAATATGGTTCGGACACTCCTAATTTTACTTCATTCTCATCTGGCTTGTAATGAGATGCAAGCTTCAGCCTGAACTTGCGGCAGACACGCAGCAGACAGCTTGATCAAAAATGTAGGCTAAAGTCAAGTCAATATATACTTTCATCAACCCTCACAGGGTAATTCAACTAACTTCTATCTCATTCTGGGTCTCCAAGACAAGGCTGTGCCTCCCACAAGTCAACAGATAAACAAATTCCTTCTGAAGCGAGTGAAGAACCTAGCGACACCGTTATCCATTTTTGTTTCTATTTCTTCTTCATCCACAGGAGAGCTCTGCTCTCAGCCAATCAGAGGCAATGATTGTCGAATATGGCGAATGTTCCCAGAACATGGTGAACGAAGCTTTTTGGACCCCAAATATAGCTTCGACGAATACTTCCAACTAGGTTCACGAAGTAAAGTTTGCCCATTTAAGAACCAACTGGTTTCGCCGAATACTTCCAACTAGGTTCGCGAAGAAACATTCGCCCAATTAAGAACGGGCTTAAGACTAATCACTAAAAAGGAACGTGAACCTTGTTACTATGTTAGTAACACTAACAGAGATAGTTGTGACTGTGACTTGTGAGTACCATCCATCAGTGATGAATTTGAATTTTGATGTTAATAGTTTTAGGGAGATAAGAAGCACAGAAGAAATCAGTTTTGTTTATGATTGGTTTGCTTTGTGCCTTGTTTCTGACCATTTTGTGTTGTGATTGACAGCGGAGGCGGTGGTGGAGTACAATTATGAGGCAGAACAAGAGGATGAGTTGACACTTCATGTCGGTGACGTTATCAAGCATGTCATCACTGCCGAAGGGGGCTGGTGGGAAGGTGAACTCAATGGAAAGAAGGGCATGTTTCCAGAAAACTTTGTCAGGGTAAGCTGAGATGGTCAATTTTGTTTGGCATTATTTAATTTTCAAGCTTTATACATCATTACATGTGTGTGACTGTGTCTGTGAGCTTCATTAGTAGGATTTACTTACCCAGTCAGGATTGTTATTGTGTGTGTGCACACAGATGTGTAATGCACTCACTGATGCCCTAGGTGCTCACAAAAAATGTGAATCTAATTTCTAAATATATACATCACATCAAAATGACTATTTACGTATGCATTAGGCACAAGAAGGGGGGATATTGGTTTTAGTTAAAGCAAAAGTATTGTGAAGAGAGGAAGGTTTTTAACTTTGTTGTGAAAGATAAATGAGACTGAGACAGTGAGAGGGAGCGAGTTTCAAATTTAACCCAGTAAACATGCAGGATCCGATTTGCATCCGGTCCAGATCACCTGGGAAGCATTGGCCAGAAGTGGGCCAGATGGTTCTTGCACACTGGCTTGCTTCCAGACTGGATCCATTTGGCCAAAACCTGACACAATCAGCCAGAACTAAATCAGATCTGGGCTGGTTTTGCACAGTATTATCTTGGATGTCTGCGGAAGAACAGAACCGAGACTGAAAGTGGGAAACTGGTAGTGGACTGGTTGCATCCTGCCAAAAACTGGGCCAGGTGATTCTTGCACACCAGCTTGCTTCCAGACCAGATGTGTTTGGCCAAACCCTGACCAGACCATCCAGATCAGGTTCAGGTCGGTTTTGTGCAATACGATCCATGCCTTCTTTGGAAAAACGGAACTGAAATGGATGAGGGAAGTTGGATCTGGCATATATGTAATATACAATCTGGGCCGATTCTGGCTGCTCGCTGGCTGTAACAGCCATAACTGGCTGTAACCAAAACGCTTCCAAATCAGATCCAGTATGTTTAGTGGGAAGGTCCAAAGTGGAAAAAGGATAAATAAATATAATGTGCAAAACCAAAAGATGAGCAAAGCATAGAGGATGGAGTGTAGAAGAAGAATGAAAAAGGTGTATTGTTTAGATAATGATTTGCAATATATGTCTCCACATGTGGAGCAGATTTTCACATATGTTTCTTGGGTACATGTGTGAATTGTGTAATAAAACATTTGATGGCACTGTGCATAAGGTGATGCAAATTTTCACTGTCACTGTCATTGTGACCCCTGGTTGACTAGTTTTAATTTTTCTGATAAAATAATAAAGTAATCATGAATCTTGAATCAGAGTTCAGACCCAGCTCAACTTTTCAGGTGCTGAAAACATGCACTGAACTCTGAAGAGATCTTGTTTTTTGTTTGTTTATTGCTTAGTGCACAACACCAATTTAACAGACAGGGAGCAAGATGGAAGAGAGCAGACTGCTGAGGTGATGGTTATTGACCTTTCTTTTGTTGTCTGCCAGTTAAAACCGAAGGAGAGTCTTCCCAAGAAGGAGGAGAAGCGAGAGGCAACACAGAGGAAGTCTGTGCGTGAACTAGCCAACAAGTTCAAAGATGGCATGCCTATGCCAGGAGCCCAGGGCTCTGTCATGCAGAAAAAGAAAGGTACAGCCGTTTCCTGTGGAAAATGAGTGCATCACTGTCAGCCAGTGCCGAAAGGGTGCTCCACCGAGTGGGACAGTTGGGGTAAAAATTGAGTTTAGGAGTTATCTAGTCTGACTGGTAAGACAGATGTCTCAAGCGCATGTTTCTGCCGTTTCCATGTGGAAGGAAAGTGACAGTACATGTGTGGGCTGACCTGCCAAGTTGGAGGTAACAATGGACACAGCATTTGCTGTTACTGTGCAGATTTGCTGCTCTTTAGTTAAGAACTGATTATGAACCTGTATGCTTCCAAAAAGCAGTATCATTATTATGGTAGGAGCATTTTTTAAACAATGGGGTAATCTGCCTATCTTCTCACTGATTACATAATAATAATTCCTCCAAATTTAACTCATTTAAAAAAAATATAATTTAAAATGTTAACTAAAAAGAACACAACAAAGAATAGTTAAAATTAATATAATTTTTTTGTTCCAGCCCTTCTGTTCTAATCTTTTGTTATGAAGCAGAAAGCAAAATGGGCAAGAACAGCAGTTTGTTGTTGGAGTTGACAGTAAAAGGCGGGGAGTGGACACATGACATAACTAACTAGTGTTATTTCAGATCAGATGAAAGCTGAAAGTAAATCATTTGCAGTTTAAATTGTTTTTGTGTTTCATGTAATGTTAGGTAAAAGTCAGATTCATAATTTTTTAATGTGCTAGAGCCAGTTGTAACAGATGTGTTGTGGATTTTTCAGAACAGTGTTACCTGCATGTTGGTAGAACCAAATTTGACTGATGTGTTTGTTCTTTGCTTACAGAAGTAGCCAAAACCAAGAAGTGTAAAGTTGTGTTTGACTACAGCCCAGAGAATGATGATGAACTGGAGCTTGCTGTTGGCCAGATTATTGACTTCTTGAAAGAGGTGAGTGAGTGGGAATCATCATTGAGAATTCTTTTTGTTTGTCTTTTTTAGAGAGGATGCTGATATCTGTACTTACTTGCAATGTACTGTGTAGATATTATAACAAGTTGTATTTGATCTCACTGTTGTAGATTACTGACTAGCAACATCAGATATATATCAGTCATTGTTATTCATGACAATGTTTGTATGGGTTAAATAGGTAATGTTCGGGTCACTTCATTTCAGTACATAATCTGTTGTGTTCAAGCCAGTTTATTTAATGACAGGTGTGTGTTATCACTTCTGGACCCTTGTGTAAAGCACTACAACCGATGAAACACAAGACTAAGCACTATTTGACCAGCTTTTGTCCACAGTTGTTTGTTTACTGTTGAGTGAATTAGGCAATAGAGACATGAACAGTTTTTGCTGGAGATTCTGACATATGACACCAGTGGCTGCAGTGGGCTGTTTGTTACACTGCTGAGATTCATTTGTCCAGAGCTTTAATAGTTCTACACCCCCTGTGTTTGTTAAGTCAGAACTTTGGGCAGTGACTTTGGTTCGGCTTGGATGTGTCATGGCTGGGGGATTAAAGGGGACTTTAGCCAAGAAGCATGACAGACTTTGTCAGAAGAATGGAATAAAAAATAGAATCAGCCTCGGTCATTTCTCACTTGGTTTATGGTCTAGTTTGTTCAAATAAACATTTGAAAGTCACAAAACCAGGGCTTTCTTTGCTTTCATGTTGCTTAACGTCCACGGAGGTGAGATGGCCTGTTAGGGACGGGGACAGAGTGGGAAGGGGACGAGAGAGAGTGATTGGCTCGACCGCGGAAACCGCCCGAAAAAGACCGGAGAGACTGTAGACCGCCGCCAGAACAATGGAAGTGTTAAGGCGGTGTCCCCTCGCCATTGCCCAGCGACTTGTGCACTGTGCAATTGCTCTTTCAACTGCTGTGCTGGACAGAGTCACTAAGACAATGTCCGTTGCACCGCTGTTGACGAACAACTTGGACAACTCGAAGCAAAAGACGTCCAACTTGCTCAGCCCAGCTCCACCTCCCTCTTCTGGGCAAAAGTGAGGATCCAGCTCCACCTCCCTCCTCTAAGATCTCTTGATCTTTTGATCTCGCCTGGAACCCTGTAGCCAGGAGTGCTGCCATTTTGTGTCTGGTAGTCTTATGTGATGTCATGATCAAGGTGTGATGTCATGATCAGGGTGTGATGTCATGATCAGGGTGTGACATCATGATCAAGGCTTGCATGTGTGCCACAAGTGTACAATGCATCATAAGCCAAACTTTCTGCTCTTCACTTGTAAAGAGCCAACCAATATGGCTGCTTCCTGCGGAGATCTGGTTATAAGCAGAAAAGTACTCCTTGGTCAAAACCTTCAACTACTGAAATAGACACCCCCCCAAAAGTACTCCAGTGGTGAAAACCTTCAACTACTGAAATAGACCCAAAAAAGTACTCAAGTGGTGAAAACCTTCAAATTCAACCAGGGGTCGCGCTGCCTTTTAGAGATTTGCATCAACTGACACAAAACATCACGTATTTTGCATCAATGGCACGAAAATTTTGTACAGTTTAACCTAGAATTAAGGCACATTACAAAGCCAAAATGATGAAGTAACGTGTTTGTAGCTCACGGTCTATAACATGAACAGATGAAAATAGTAAAAAGAAGGTCTATCCGTGCACAAAAAATGTGGTAACGTGCAGTAAATTTGCTGGTCACAGAAAAAGTTTGAATAGATCAGAACATCGTACACGGCATCATTTTCAAGGAAGAACTGCAGCAGACAATGTCGGTAAACCCAGTTCTTGTCTACCACGGGATTTAGTAACGAGATGAAGTTGAAGTCCAGACTGCCGCCATTTTCTCTCTTTCCTATTTGGTGTTGACGCGTGTTTTGTTTTCAATTTCATGGTCTTCTACCTTTGAGTAAATTCTGATAATATTACGCGATGACAAAGTAGGCATGCTGCTTGGTTCCAAATTCCATATCTGGGATCATGTCCTCTGTCAACTGACTGGAAAATATCACTATCAGTTCAGCAAAATGTCTGGCCAGTCTGATACTGGAACCGATCTTCTTCCAGATCTATATGGGTGCGTAAGGAATTCAGTTTCAAATTAATCGTTTTCTTTTTTCAGAAAATTATGCAAATTTTATTCACAAACTGGGTGCTACCGACTATAAGGCACATGGATAAGATTTTAGGAAAAGTTTCACCGTCGCCCAATAGTCCAAAAATTACAGTGGCTAACGGGAAGTTACGCATTTATTTCGCTGTCCAGATTCCACCCTTCACTGTCTGGACTTGAATGGCTGAGGTGACAAGTAGATCCAGTGTTGAGTGATGCGGCATCCACCAGTGAGGCATAACTTGTTTAATTGGTGTTATCATTTTGCATACAGTGACGCAGCGATGTGGCTAAAATGCGTATGGCACCTGAAAAATGCAATATTTACACAAAATTTTGCAATGAGCGCGACCCCTGTCAACTAATGAAATAGACAAAAAAAGTACTCAAGTAGTGAAAACCTTCAATTAACTCATTCAAGACACCACAAAAAGGCGTGCTCGGCTCCTGTAGACACTGTTTTTGCCCATTTAAAAAAAGAGAGTAAATAAACTACTAGGAATAATACAATAAACATATACATTTTTAGAAAGCTTGGGTTGTGTACTAGTCAGATAAATAATCCATAGAGTCATATAGTATACCTTTCTTTGTCACAGCAGCAAAGCGGGAAGTAAGAAAAGAAAGTTTTATTCTACTGGTTGCATGGATCCCAATGATTAAAATGAAGATGTTATTATAGGTAGCGGCAGCCTCTCATCGCCTATGCGGGAACATCGGAACTTTGCTCAATTTTACTGTATTTCAGTCACTAATTTCTCCACAGTCTCTGAATGTATCCTCTTGGAAATTATATGAATAAAAAGAATGTTTTCTTCGCATTCTTATGGTTGTTTTTATGTTTGCATGCAATGTACCTCGAAAAATCGCCAGTTGATTTTCTATGGGAGGTATTTGCCATTTGTCCGGTGCCGAGCACGCGGTCCGAGAATTGAACAGAAACAGTCGATGTGTTTATCCGTTCGGTGACAAAGCGATACGCGTTGTACACAGCTATATGTGGTATCACTGGATTGGAAATTGAATGCTGATTCCAGTGGTGTAAACGCCGTGGTCGTTTACAAACATCTCTGGTCGCTAGAACGCATTTTAGTTGGAAACTCGCAAAAAAACTCAATTTTAAACTGCAAAACGCCCTCAAATGTCTAACATATCCCCCCTCAAAATGAAGATGAATCCGTACCCTTTCGAATGAGGTATGGGCTAATGGATTGATGACCTGTGGGTCTTTCACAAGCCAATAAAAGACCGCAATAAAGGCGCTTTTTTCAAATTGAGTTCATCCAAGATGGCATCGACCGCGTGGAGTTTTTTTGACTCGATTGCCGAGTTTTGGCACATGATTTGTGAGTATTCTCTTCACCTGGCTCCAGTTTACTGAATTTGGTGATAGTTTATCTCATAATTTAGCATTTTTATATGATACTTTGATTCATTCTTGCTGCCTAAAATCTTACGATTTCCTCGACGGACTCATAGTTCTGTCTTTGTTTACAAATATGACTAACCGGAAGTTGTCGATCACTCGCTTGTTCTCCTAAATATTGCCAAAATACGCCAAAGTTTCACAAAAATAGTCATTGAAATACATTCTCTGATGTCTTCTGGAACAATATTATTTTGGGGGGACGAACCTTTGACGTAAATTCATGGCGATGGCTGTTTTCGTCATCGAAATTCTTCATCAGGGGAGGTAACTAAGATGCTGAGAAAACACAGTCGACTTCATAACTTCTGTACTTGAACTCTGTTAAAAGTCTTTTTCGTTTTTCAACGATCATAATTAAATTCTCAAACTTTAATAGGATGTTGACCAGCATTTCTAGTTCAAAATTATAAGTGGATTTCTGCTTTGCTAATGGTAGCCAGTCTGATACTGTGATAAGTGATGATAAAATCATAACAGATAAGAGTTAAGGCCTGAGTGATAATGATTATTATTAATTATGCTGTAGGCCATAGATCATTCTGTCAATCAAGATCAACAGAAACAACAAAACTGTGTTGTTGTTTTCCTGCAGATGATGACCAGTTTTCCAAACTGAAGGCTGTTTTCCTGGCAACTGGGAGAGGATGCCAGCAAGACCTTCCTCTGGTTGAAGTGGACAACCGACTGTTAGTGCAGCTGCTTCTCCTGAAAGATGAGGGATCCAAGACTTTGGATGAGACTGCATTCTTCCAGCAACTTCTCAGGCCAGATCTGGTCAAGACAGTGCTGCTTTCTCGTCTGCGGTATTTATGGTCAACAGACTGAAGGAGCTGTTTGGAGGCGAGCCACTTCCAGAACTTCCACCTCTTCACGGCCATGGCGGCTGCCAGCAGCGATGTCAACAAGTGGAAGAGGAATCTGACCCAGGAGATGTCGACTGAACCAGAGGATGAATCAGAACCTGATGAACCTGAGTTTGAAACCAGCTTCAGATTTCAACAGGAGGGTGACATTGTGGCAGTCTACAATGTAGAAGATTTCTTTTTCAGCAAAGTCACCAGGATCATCAGTGAGGAAGAGGCAATAGTCAATTTCTTGGAGAAGGCGGCAGTAAAGATGCAGTTGTTGTGTACAGGTGGCCATGCTCTGAAGATTACACTCAAATCTCCTCCGCAGTTGTGTTTGCTAAGAATCTGCAACTTGCACCTTCACCATTGTCTCCAGGGACGTTCGTTCTTTGTTGAATCTCGCAGGAATTTATTTGGCAGATATCAAGCACTCAGGTGCTATTTACAGTAAAATCACCTGTAGACCGTGTCAACTGACTCCAAATCACAGCCTTGTAGGCCTGTATGTTCATGGATGATAAAGGTGATACTGCTGTACCATGTTTTCTTTAGCATACATGTCCTTTTTCTGCTGTGAAAAGTGAAGATTTTGCAGACTTTAAGACTCTAACACTCAAAATAAGTGCAAATGCTGCTGCAAATGTACTTCACACTTAGTTTAATGTACATGCAAAGTTTCATGGCTGTATCTGTAGTGGTTTTCAAGTTATGAGTTAAAGTATGAAAACCATTAGATTTGTCCTTTTTTTCCGCTGTGAAAAGTGAAGTTTTTGCAGGCTTTAAGATCTATCACTCTCAAAATAACTGCAAATGTTGCTGCAAGTGTACTTCACACTTAGTTTAATGTACATGCCAAGTTTCATTGCTGTATCTGTAGTGGTTTTCAAGTTATTACCAGTTAAAATGTGGCAGCCCACATATTTGTGTTTTTTCCGCTGTGCAAATTGAAGATTTTGCCAACTTTAAGACACTGTAACTTTAAAAGTAAGAGTCAGAGCTGCTTAGAAGTGCAAAGACTGTGATAAACCCTGCTTGGAAATCCATTGGGAAAGCTGTCATTGCCATATGTTACCCACTGTGTGGTGTCAAAAGTGCTCTTTCATGCAAATTGGCAAGCTCGGAATTGCTTTTTGGAGCAACTTCAGCCCTCTGCCTATGTTTCATCTTTTTTTGCTGACCATATGATTTAGCTGTGACAAAGTGCAACTAAGGTATACTTTTGAAAAGTGTAAGTATTTGGATTCTCCCATGTTCATGAGAACCACTATGGGGGGTAAATTTGAGAAAATGTAATAAACTGTTTATTGTCGCGCAAAACTGTGTTTTCGAATGGCTATATCTTTGGAACTAATTAAGATAAACAGTTACTTTTTTCTTCTTCATTTTTTCTTCTTCTTCATTTTCTTGTATCAACATGGCCTGTCTGAAAATGCATAAATTAAATTGCTGTTGTAAAATTTAAATTTTGGCTGCCGCTACCTAGTTATTATTGCTGTCACTCGAGTCCACCTCGAGATCTACTGGCACAAACTCCTCGCCAGAATCAACAATGTTCTATTCAGAACCACTGTCCAAGACATCTTCTAGAGCTGAGGCTACATTCAGTACTAATTTCACAGTTTACCTTGCTGAGTAATGTACGTTCACTCTGTGCACTGCCATTTTGAAAAATACAACTTTCGTCATTTTGACACACGTGTTACAAATGCCAAAACTAGACAAAGGAACACTCGACTAGACTAAGGGGGATTACCAAAAGTGTCCGAAATTGATGCAGTTAGTGTAATATAATTGCCTTTAGTCAACTCAAAAGTTGGTAAGACTGTCAAAAATCTTTAACTCTTATTATGTCCAAAAACGTGGATCGTTGTCAAGCGTACTGTTAAGCTACGCGTCTTAAGCTTAACTGGGCGAATGTTTGTTTGCCCGAACATACTTTGGACACTTCAACGAACTATGATTCGTTTCTTAATTGAACATTTAGTTCGTCGAATATGGTTCGGACAGTCCAAACTTTACTTCATTCTCAACTGGCTTGCAATGAGAGGCAAGCTTCAGCCTGAACTTGCGGCAGACGCGCAGCAGACAGCATGATCGAAAATGTAGGCTAAAGTCAAGTCAGGTCAAGTCAGTATACTTTAATCATCCCTCACAGGGTAATTCAACTAACTACTATCTCATTCTGGGTCTCCGAGACAAGGCTGCGCATTCCACAAGTCAACAAATAAATTCCCTCCGAAGCGAGTGAAAAACCTAGCGACACTGTCATCCATTTTTATTTTTGTTTTTTCTTCATTCACAGGAGAGCTCTGCTCTCAGCCAATCAGAGGCAATGATCATCCAATAGGGCGAATGTTCCCAGAACATGTTGAGCGAAGGTTTTTGGACCCCGAATATAGCTTTGACGAATACTTCCAACTAGGTTTGCAAAGAAAAGTTGGCCCAATTAAGAACCAACTAGCTTCGCTGAATACTTCCAACTAGCTTCGCAAAGAAACATTTGCCCAATTAAGAACGGGCTTTAAGACGCAGAAAGCCTTGAAACAGTTAATGAAACGGACCCCAAAAAAGTACTCAAGTGGTGAAAACCTTCAACTAATGAAATAGACAAAAAGTACTTCAGTGGTGAAAACCTTCAACCACTGAAATAGACCCCCCAAAAAGTACTCCAGTGGTGAAAACCTTCAGCCATTGAAATAACAAGAAAGTAGTGAAAACCTTCAGCCACTGAAATAACAAGAAAGTAGTGAAAACCTTCAGCCACTGAAATAACAAGAAGGTAGTGAAAACCTTCAACTACTGAAACAGACAAAAAGTACTTCAGTGATGAAAACTTTGAGCTACTGAAATAGACAAAAAAGTACTTCAGTGGTGAAAACATTCAACTAATGAAATAGAAAAAGTACTTTAAGTTTCGATATTCTTCTGACTGTGTCATACATTATATTCTGTTTTATGTGCACTTGCTGTTCACTTGCAACAAACCAAGTTGTATTTGTGAGTGTATTATGTGTGTGTGTGTGTGTGTGTGTGTGTGTGTGTGTGTGTGTGTGTGTGTGTGTGTGTGTGTGTGACACTGACAGTGTATCACAACATATAAGCCATTGGAAGTGAATACATTTTGGTATTAATTGGTCAAAAGAAAAAAGGCACCCCCCCCCCCCCCCCCCCACCCATCCCCACCTAAAAACAACAAAAAAGAGAGAAACTGGGAAGGAACCGAGGAACAAAACTGGAAAGAATAAACAATAGGAGCAAACAGGCCTGAACTTTCATGTATAATAGGGAACTGTAGTGGTAGGGAACAGAAAGGTTTAGGGAAGTGATGTTTCACTTCCAGCTGCTGTTACAGTGTTAGATTTTTAAAAAAATAAAAAAAAGCTTTCAGGAAGAACATGTGATTCTGACTTCCTGTTTGTTGTTGGTGATGATAGAGTCATGTGGTGTATAATTTTGTCAGTGAAAGATTCTTATTGTTAATCCCTGGACAGAAGAGTTCAGTTTTGAAAAAGATCCAGGAGCTAATGATTTATTGGCTGCTTCAGTTCTTGGCATCTGCAGTTGTGGAATACATCCTTTAGCAGTTCAGGTCAACACAGTAAGTTTACACTTTCTGTGAACTAGATCAAACCTGGAAGAAGACTGGGTTAAGGTGATTTCTTTGCATGAGTTGGTGTTTATGGCACAATGAATTGACACCAACTGGGTTGAAATGGTTTTAGGCATGATTTTGACAATTACCGTGACAGTGAATTGATGTAGCCATGGGTGAGATTATCCTGTGGCATGATTTTGACAGTTATTGTGACAGTGAATTGATGTAGCCGTGGGTGAGGTTATCCTGTGGCACGATTTTGACAATTATTGTGACAGTGGCTTAACATGGACTGGGGTACGGTCATCCTTTGGCATGCTTTTGGACAGTTATTGTGACAGTGACTGAGCATGATTTTGACTGTTATTGTCACACTGAAATGACATGGGCAGGATGCCAGATGGTTTCATGGCATGACTGTACATTGCTACACAGTGAACTGACACAGAGGTGAGAGGGTTTCATGGCATGACTGTACATTGCTACACAGTGAACTGACACAGAGGTGAGATGGTTTCATGGCATGACTGTACATTGCTAAACAGTGAACTGACACAGAGGTGAGATGGTTTCATGGCATGACTGTACATTGCTAAACAGTGAACTGACACAGAGGTGAGATGGTTTCATGGCATGACTGTACATTGCTAAACAGTGAACTGACACAGAGGTGAGATGGTTCATGGCATGACTGCATATTGTTACACAGTGAATTGACAGAGACAGAGGTGAGAGGGTTTCATGGCATGACTGTATATTGTTACACAGTGAATTGACAGAGATAGAGGTGAGATGGTTTCATGGCATGACTGTATATTGTTACACAGTGAATTGACAGAGACAGAGGTGAGATGGTTTCATGGCATGACTGTATATTGTTACACAGTGAATTGACAGAGACAGAGGTGAGAGGGTTTCATGGCATGACTGTACATTGTTGCACAGTAAATTGACTTAGATGGAAATGAGGTAGTCCTAAGATACCTGTTGTTACACAGTGAGTTGACATACGGAGGTGAGATGGTTTCATGGCATGATTCATTGATTGTACCTGTTCACACAGTGAATGGACACAGACTGTGAGTGTACAAGTAGCACAGTGGAAGTGAATCTTGAAAGGGTTGATGCAGATGCTGATGTTGGGTGTTGAAGCAGCGCAGTGGAAGTGAGGAGATGGTTGATGGAGATGCTGATGTTGGGTGTTGAAGCAGCACAGTGGAAGTGAGGAGAGGGTTGATGCTGATGTTGGGTGTTGAAGCAGCACAGTGGAAGTGAGGAGAGGGTTGATGCTGATGTTGGGTGTTGAAGCAGCACAGTGGAAGTGAGGAGAGGGTTGATGCAGATGCTGGTGTTGCAGGTGGAAGAAGGTTGGTGGGAGGGGTCACTGAACGGCAAGATTGGAGTCTTCCCGTCCAACTTTGTGGAGATGATTCAAGAGGGCGATGGGGAGCAGCCAGGTGGGGGCACTGCTGGTGATTGGTTTCCTTTCTCTCCTGCTTCAGTTCGTTCTCTGTGTTGTTGTTGTTGACAGTATTCTGCTGTCTGTGTGTGCATGCCTGTCTCTTTTTAATATCTGCCACTCTTATTTTTTGCACAATCTGTTACTTTAGTAGGATTCAATAATTGGCTGCTTTTGGCAGAAGTGTGATTAGTAGGATTCAATAACTGGCTGGTTTGGGCAGAAGTTTGATCAGCTTTCTCTCTGTCTTTGCTTTCCTTCTGCGTGTGTGCGTGTGTGTGTATACATGCATTAGTGTTTGTAGTTTTGAATACATTTGTGTGGTCAGCTGTAGGCCATAGGTCTGTCACTTGTACATGTCTACATGTTATAGTTTGCTACTCCCTCACTGCCTGAGTGAAAAAGATCTGTAATCTACCTCATTCTGTTAGACAAAATGCAGCTGCTTCAAGAGCTTAGCACAGTACATGTGACCAGACCAAGCAGGAGATTGTGCAGACATGCAAAGCTGTCAGAGGAGGAAATTGTGGAGACCCACAAAGCTGTTAGGGGATTGCGTAGACATTCAAAGCTGTCTGTGCAGACACACAAAGCTGTCAGGGCAGGAGATTGTGCAGACACACAAAGCTGTCAGAGCAGGAGATTGTGCAGACACACAAAGATCAGGGGCAGGAGATTGTGCAGACACACAAAGCTGTCAGGGGCAGGAGATTGTGCAGACACACAAAGCTGTCAGAGCAGGAGATTGTGCAGACACACAAAGCTGTCAGAGCAGGAGATTGTGCAGACACACAAAGATCAGGGGCAGGAGATTGTGCAGACACACAAAGCTGTCAGGGCAGGAGATTGTGCAGACACACAAAGCTGTCAGAGCAGGAGATTGTGCAGACACACAAAGCTGTCAGAGCAGGAGATTGTGCAGACACACAAAGATCAGGGGCAGGAGATTGTGCAGACACACAAAGCTGCCAGGGCAGGAGATTGTGCAGACACACAAAGATGTCAGAGCAGGAGATTGTGCAGACACACAAAGCTGTCAGGGCAGGAAATTGTGTAGACACACAAAGCTGTCAGGGCAGGAGATTGTGCAGACACACAAAGCTGTCAGGGCAGGAGATTGTGCAGACACACAAAGCTGTCAGGGCAGGAAATTGTGTAGACATTCAAAGCTGTCAGTGCAGACACACAAAGCTGTCAGTGCTGGAGATATACAAAGATCAGGGGGCTGGAGATTGTGCAGACACACGCAGATCAGGGGACAGGAGATTGTGCAGACACACAAAGCTGTCGGGGCAGGAGATTGTGCAGACACAGTCAGGGCAGGAGATTGTGCAGACACACAAAGCTGTCAGGGCAGGAGATTGTGCAGACACACAAAGATCAGGGGGCAGGAAATTGTGCAGACACACGCAGATCAGGGGACAGGAGATTGTGCAGACACACAAAGCTCTTAGAGCAGGAAATTGTGCAGACGCACAAAGATCAGGGAGCAGGAAATTGTGCAGACGCACAAAGATCAGGGGGCAGGAGATTGTGCAGACACACAAAGGTCAGAGGGCATGAGATTGTGCAGACACACAAAGGTCAGAGGGCAGGAGATTGTGCAGACACACAAAGGTCAGAGGGCAGGAGATTGTGCAGACACACAAAGCTGTCAGGGCAGGAGATTGTGCAGACACACAAAGCTGTCAGGGCAGGAGATTGTGCAGACACAGTCAGGGCAGGAGATTGTACAGACACACAAAGCTGTCAGGGCAGGAGATTGTGCAGACACACAAAGATCAGGGGGCAGGAAATTGTGCAGACACACAAAGATCAGAGGGCAGGAAATTGTGCAGACACACAAAGATCAGAGGGCAGGAAATTGTGCAAACGCACAAAGATCAGGGGGCAGGAAATTGTGCAGATGCACAAAGATCAGGGGGCAGGAAATTGTGCAGACACACAAAGGTCAGAGGGCAGGAGATTGTGCAGACACACAAAGGTCAGAGGGCAGGAGATTGTGCAGACACACAGCTCTCAGCCCCCTTCAGCCAGATCACAGTATCCAGGTTCACTCACAACAGCAGACTGATCCTCACTTAGCTCTTGGCCCTGCCTCCCCTAGTTATCTTCCACAAGCTTTTGATCCAACCAGACCAGACCAGCATGTGGTTCATACTACAGTACTGTGTTGCTTCGAGTAAATAAAAACAACAGTAACACCATACTATGTTCATTTGTTTTCTTTTTTAACCTTTGTCAATGAAGTGAGACTGAAGAGTGCTGAGCATCACAAATACATATGTAAACACAGTACTGTGTTGCCTGATGGAATGCTTGACATTTCAGGTCTTATATATAAATGAAATTTGCTGCTTTTCATTTGCAACTCAACTGGTGATTTGTCATCATCAGTGAATAGGCGCCATTACATGTTTTGACGGTTTTGGTCAGACTCCACCAGTGTTTTTTGCTTGGTTGCTAAGCTTTGCCTCAGCTTGTGGCATTTGTGATGTTCTGATTGGCTGAAGCTGTTTTTGGTGCTTGGCGGCCCAGAATACTTTATAAGGCATGGCTGGAGCTGTTTTTGGTGCTTGGCGGCCCAGAATACTTTATAATGCATGGCTGGAGCTGTTTTTGGTGCTTGGCGGCCCAGAATACTTTATAATGCAACTGTCACCTGTTTGTGTGCATGTGTGTATGTGCTGTTGCAGGGGATAAAGACCCTGACTTCCAGGAGATCAAGGGGAAGAAGGTGATGGGGGTGGGGCTGGGCAACATCTTCCAGGGTGGGCCCATCAAACTGCGGAACACCAACAAGAAGCCAGAGCCTGGCAAGTCCGGTACGAGTGAAAAGGTGGGTACAGCTCTTGACAAGAACTAGAAACTGAGCCCTTGGCCTCCCAAGCCCGTCACCGTCACCTGATAAATTGCTGACCACACTGTCCTCCACACATGCAGTCCATGCTACCCAACATTTGCTGACCAGACTGTCCTCCACACACTCAGTTCAGGCTACCCGACACTTGCTGACCACACAGTCCTCCACACATGCAGTTCATGCTACCTGACACTTGCCTGGAATGAACGTCTGCAGTCCACGCATGTGTGAATGTTCTATGGAACTGTTTATAATTTAGAAGAGTGTTTGCAGGAACTTTGCCTGAGGCAGGTGGTTCAGGAATACCAAACAGAAACAGAATGATGCCAACAAACTGTCCATGGTGCAAGACTGTGGATCCAGTTGTTTTGTTAACGTCAGCAGAATTTTGCATGAAGGAAATAACAACACAAAATAATTGGCATGCCACACTGAATGGTGTGATGCAGAATTTTAAGTGAACAACTTCTATCCCAAGTCCAGATTCAGCCAAGTGTTCTCTGCATTAGTTTTTTTCCATGTACTTGTCAGCCCCAAATCTGTCTCTTCCTACAAGTAACAAGAAGTGGAGAAGAAACCACTTCAAGGTTCCGGGTGAGATCAAGAGATCTTAGAGGAGGGAGGTGGAGCTAGACCTTCAAGATAGCCCACAAGAGATCATGAGTAGGGAGGTGGAGCTGGGCTATGAAAGTTGGACTTCTTTCGCTTCGAGTTGTTCGTCAACAGCAATGCAATGGACATTGTCTTTGTGACTGCCCAAACACAGCAGTTGAAACAGCAGTTGTGTAGTGCACGAGTCGCTGGGCAATGGCAAGGGGACACCGCCTTAACACTTCCATTGTTCTGGCAGCAGTCCACGGTCTCTCTGGTCTCTTTCAGGCGGTATCCGAGGTTGAGCCTTCATTCTTTCGTCCCCTTCCCCCCCCCGTCCCCGTCCCTAATAAGCCTCCTTGCTTCCGTGAACATAAAGCAACATAGAAGAAGAGACCGCTTGTTTATGAGTCTTGATTTGTGTCACCTTCAGCTAATGTAGTGTGGACTTGATGTTCAGGATGCTGTGGTGTCAGGTTTTTGTATTGATTTTTCAGGAGAGCGGAAGAAGCAAGCTTGCATGACTGACACCCCTCCCCCTTATGTGGCTAACAGCTAGGGAAATGTGCTCTGATACTGTGTTGCAGATACAGGACAGCACTAGCAGAGAATCCAAACTCCCAGCACCAAACCCACCAGATGTAACAAAGAGGGAAAAACAAAGTGGTAAGGATTCTTCTCTCATGATAAAATTCTGTTCCAAGTCTCTGTGAACTGGTCATACAGTTCAGGCCAGTTCAACATGGTGGTTGGAAAGTCCCATTTGCCCTCCACCCTGTCTCTGTGAACTGGTCGTTCAGTTAGTTCAAAATGGTGGTTGGAAAGTCTCATTTGCCTTCCACCATGTCTCAGCGAACTGGTGGTTCAGTTCAGGATGGTGGTCGGAAAGTCCCGTTTGCCTTCCACCCTGTCTCGTGAACTGGTTGTTTAATTCAGCCCAGTTCAACTTGGTGGTTGGAGTCCCATTTGCTCTCCACCCTGTCTCTGTGAACTGCTTGTTCAGTTCAGTCCCATTCAAGATGGTGGTTGAAAAGTCCCATTTGCCTTCCACCTTGTCTGTGAACTGGTCGTTCAGTTTAGTTCAAAATGGTGGTTGGAAAGTCCCATTTGCTCTCCAGCCTGTCTCTGTGAACTGGTTGTTCAGTTTAATTCAGAATGGTGGTTGGAAAGTCCCATTTGCCCTCCACCCTGTTTCCGTGAACTGTTCATTCAGTTCAGTCTAGTTCAAGATGGTCATTGGAAAGTCCCATTTGCTCCCCACTCTGTTTGTAAGATCTTGTAGCTATGGATAAACCTTGTTGATTACTTGTTGGTGCCCTGGCAACTCTTTTTGACTAATGAGTGTTGGCCATCATTTCAGTGCTGCTCTTTCAAAAGCTAAACAAAACCACTTTTCCTTTGTTACACATTAATTACTCCAGAACTTGCCATGAACACGCCATGCTTGGCAAGTTAGGTTTTGTGAAAGGAAAGACAACACCCAGCCACCTACCAAGCATACACAAGATACAGTTAGTATTTACCTATCTACCAAGCATACACAAGATACTGTTAGTATTTACCCATCTACCAAGGATACACAAGATACAGTTGGTATTTGCCCATCTACCAAGCATGTGTGGCCCAATTTTAAGTGAAGGTTTCCTGTAGTGGATATATTGATGTTGTGATGTATGCATGTTATTTAGCGGAGAAAAGAGAATGCACCTTACAATGTTGGTGTGTTTGATACCTTTTGTGTGTGTACCAGCTACTATGTACAGTCTAACAGTTTGCATGAAATGGCTCTGGTGCCAAAATGGAGTATTATTTACACCCTGCCTTTGACGTTTCTGGAGAGTGACCAGGGCTGAATAAGACCTGGTATGTAACAACTCTTTAACCACAAGCATTTCATCTAAGTGACCTGGGCTGAATAAGACCTGATGGATAATCACCACCCTTTTACCATCAGCATTTCATTTGAGTGACCAGCTTTGAATGACCAGGGTTGAATAAGACCTGATGAATAATTACCACTCTATTACCATCAGCATTTCATCGACTGAATAAGGCCTGATGAGCAGTGACCCTCTGATACAGTGGGCTGCACCTTTGCCAGATTCATGACCACAGGCAGTCAGTTCCCTAGTAACCCAGACTGTGGTAAAGTTGGGATGGGGATGACTGTGAAGTGTTTCTCAGCGTGGGGGTGAGCGACCAACTGATGGCGGTGTGTCTGCTGCAGGGGAGCGGGCGGTGGTGCGTTACTCCTACATTGCCGAGCAGCCCGATGAACTGACCCTGAAGGAGGGGGAGGTGATTCGCGTCTTGGACAAGCACCTGGAGGATGAGGGCTGGTGGCGGGGGGAGGTCAACGGGAAGATTGGAGTCTTCCCAGACAACTTCGTGGAAATTCTCCCTACTCAGGAAGAGGTAGGCTGCAGAAATGCAGAAATGATATTTAAGATTTTTGTGATGGTGATGGATGATGAGGTCATCCTTTTCTGTAGGAGGTCAACAGAAAGATTGGAGTCTTCCCGGACAACTTTGTAGAAATTCTCCCTACTCAGGAAGAGGTAGGCTGCAGAAATGGTATTTAAGATTCCTGATGGTGATGATGGATGGTGAGGTCATCCTTTTCTGTAGCACATCAGTGACAGAGCCCAAACCAGAAGGAACCAGGTGAAATTGGTGGTTAGGTTCTTTTTACAGATTTGTCTTTTTTGACTCTGTCAGCACACTTCCTAAAGCCATTTTCAAACATTCACCCTGGTATGACCTACAAAGTTGACTGGGTTTTAAAAATCCATCACTTACTTAGGCATCAGTTAGTGGTGATTGTGGTGTGCCATGACGTGAGTGAAGTTTGATTGTGGTGTAAAATGTGATTGGTGTGAAGTGTGACTGGTGTGAAGTGTTACTGGTGTGAAGGGTTATTGCAGTGTGACTGGTGTGAAGTATGATTGTGATGTGACTGGTGTGAAGTGTGACTGTGGTGTGAAGTGTGACTGGTGTAAAGAGTGTGTGTGGGGGGGGGGGGGGGGGGGGGAAGCAAAGGGGTTTGGTGGTGTTCTTGGACCACTACAGTTGATAGCTCCTGGAGAACATGCTTGGTCGTTTGTAAGAAGAGAGGGCCTGTTGAAACATGAACACTGTAAGAAATTTCAGTGCATTTCAGTCAGTCAGTCAGTCATTTGCTCGGTTGGTCAGTCAGTTGCCCAGACGACGTGGGGACATGTGATGCAGTGTATTGGTGGTTTTATGTTGACAACATGCCTAGAGTGGTTTGAGAAGAGGTAGTCCAAGCTTCTACATAATTTTGGATAAATCAGACAACCAAGCAAACAAACCCAAGAGGAGAAGCAGCCTTTAGGTTTTTGCTTTGTCATGGTGAAAGTTGGTTTTCTTCTGCAGCCTTCAAAAGCACCAAAGAAGCCTCCACCTCCGGTGGGCAAAAACATTTACCCCAAGCTCCCAGACAAAGCTTCTTCCTTTGATGACAAACCCACCAGTGCCAAAAAAGATCAAGGTATGTCAGACTTGTTCATTTATAGTGTTTTTATTCTGTATCAGTTTTATATCTGTGTGAAACAGACCAATTATTTGTGTGACAAACTGATCCTGTGTGTGTTAACGTAGTGATCATGTATTTGTTACAGTAATGTTGTACTTTCATACTGGTGCTTAAAATCATAAAGGTTGAGTTCTTATTATGTATTGTGGCTCAGCTCAGAGATAATACTTTTTAATTGTTTTCATTTTTATTTGTTTCATTTTATTGCTACTGCAGTTTAATTTTCCTTATTTTTTATATATTTTGTTTCCATTTATTAAATGATTAATTTGCTTGTGTATTCCTTGTGTTTGCTGCATAAGCTGAACATATGCAGGGTATATCACTTCTGCAAGATACTGGGGTATAGACAGTGAAAAACACTTCTTCAAAATTGACAAAGGTAAAATAATAGAAAATAAACACCTGAAATTCTGCTTTAAAAAGTGGCACAATATGAGAATGTGAAGAACCAGAAAGTCTGTTTGGGAAAGTGACTGATTATGAAAGAACAAAAACCAGAAACTAATTTGGGAAAGTGACAGCAGTGGTTATGAGATAACAAAAACCTGAAATTAACTTGGGAAGGAGACTATGGTCATGAGATAAGAGTCGGAAACTTGAGAAAGTGACAGTGGTTATAAGATAAGGTGAACCAGAAACTAACTTGGGGAAAGAGGCTATGATTATGAGAGAAAAGACAGCAGGAAAAAAAAAAAAAAAAAAGTCTGGGAAAGTGTAATTATGGTAACAAAAATAATAATAATGGACATTTCTATGGTGCATGATCCCTCGCAAGATCTAGGGCACAATGCGCCGTACAAAAAGATGCAGAAAAATATAGAAACACATACACTGGGCAAAAGAAAAAGGTTTCAGGCCACACGACCACCAGCCATGCAAGAATTTACATACAGCAGTTTCAGTAACCAAACATGACCAGACTCTGATCTGAGAACACATGGTACAAGTAGATATGCTGCAAAAAAAATAATTTACAGCAGGATATTGCAAACACTAACTGGGGGAAAAAACATACTGGGAAAACAACAACAGTAGTGAGAGAATGGAAATCTGAAACTCTTGTTTGCAAAGTGACTGTGGTTATGAGAAGAAAAAAAACAGAAGCTAACTCAGGAGAGTGACTTTGTTAGGAGAGAACCCCAAACCAGAAACTGACTTGGAAAATGCGAGTGGTTATAAAGTAACAGAAACCAGAAACTAGTTTGGGGAAGTTTTTATGACATAGCAAAAATTAGAAATTGTTATTATTATAGGAGAACAAAAAACTGAAATTAACGTGGGAAAGTGAGTGGTTATGAGATATAAAAAGACATTAATTTGGGAGAGTGATGTTGTGGGGGAACAGAAAACAACAGCAACAGAAATTAACTTGGGGGAAATGACAATGGTTGTGAAATAACAACAAACGGACACTAATTTGGGAAAATGATATGAGAGAACCAAAAACTCTGAAATCAGCTGGTGAAAGTGACAGTGTTAGTGACAGAAACTAAAAGCTAGAAGGTCTGGTGGGAGAATGTGACAGCAGCTCAAAAAACAAAAAACAAAAACACCAACCAGAAAATGGATGCAAAGACTTGATAGTAACAGGGAAGTAGAACCCAGAACATGTGCTTTACAAAGTGATGGTGATAAGTAGACGGTGAAGACCACAATGGGCTGCAGCCAATGATGAAGATAATGTTGTAGTTTTGATGGTGATAAGTAGACCTTGAAGACCACAATGGGCTGCAGCCGATGATGAAGATAATGTAGTTTTGATGGTGATAAGTAGACGGTGAAGCCCACAATGTGTTGCAGCCAATGATGAAGATAATGTTGTAGTTTTGATGGTGATAAGTAGATCGTGAAGCCAGCAGTGCTGCGGCCAATGATGAAGATAATGTTGTAGTTTTGATGGTGATAAGTAGATCGTGAAGCCAGCAGTGCTGCGGCCAATGATGAAGATAATGTTGTAGTTTTGATGGTGATAAGTAGATCGTGAAGCCAGCAGTGCTGCGGCCAATGATGAAGATAATGTTGTAGTTTTGATGGTGATAAGTAGATCATGAAGCCAGCAGTGCTGCGGCCAGTGATGAAGATAATGTTGTAGTTTTGATGGTGATAAGTAGATCGTGAAGCCAGCAGTACTGCGGCCAATGATGAAGATAATGTTGTAGTTTTTCTTTGTGACCTCAGCTCGCAGAAAGAGTGGACTGACAAAGCGTAGGTCAAGGGAGGAAGGTGAGACATGACCGTGATGCTGCCTCCGGTGTTGCTTGTTTGGGCTGTTTCATGTTCAGTTGTCTGTTTCCTCTGGACACTTGATTCAGATGGTAACTTGTGACCGGATCACCCTGGCAAAATCACTGCAAAGCGATAACTGTTTCTCATTAAGACAGTAGTCTCATGGAACACACAAAGTTTTGTTTTTGTCAGGGGTTGGAAGAAATTTTTACTCAGTTTGTTGTTTTATGTTTCTTGTTGGGTTTTACAAAAATGTGTATTTTGATTTTATGTAGCCACTTTCTTTGTCAGTTGTTTCAGTAGATATTTTGGGACCGATTTTGCCAGGGCCCGTCACATGGCTAGATCTGCTTCATTGCCTTGAGTGAGATTGTTTGTAAAATGCATGACAGTGAGTCAAGTAAATGCTGTGATTGGCTACTGATCAATCTAACATGAGAGTTTGGTTGTGCTAGATGAGATTAATCAAACCAACTGGTTTCCTAAGCATGTTGTTGTGACAAAATGTGAGTACCATGTGCACCGATATTTGACTCGCCATTACTTTTGAAGCAGAGAGAACAGATTCCAATGGCTGTATTGGTTTGCTAGCTGCTTCAACTTTCTGACCTGCGTGTGACATTTGCGTGTTGAATGTCTGTACTGTGATTGTTGTTTCTTGAGACCCAGTGTTGCTCTTTCAGAAGCAGTTCCAGAAAAAACCACACCCGTTGCTGGGCCGAAAAAGCCCGTGGCCCCGCCTCCAGTGGGCAAAAAGCCGGGCGTGCAACATAAGGCGGTGGAGGCTCCCAGCAAGCCCGAGCCGCCCAGGTCCTCAGACCCCTCTAGGGTGGAGTTGCGCAGCAAAGACCTTAGCAACAACCACCACCCTCCGTCAGAGTTGAACAAGACAGAGGGTCAGTTGTTCTCCTCTCACTGGGGGAGGCTCACTCTTTTTCATTAGCTTTATGTTTCTGATTATGCGCACAGTGTATTTGTTTGGGATGCTGACGGCGTTTGTGATGGAGCCACGTGTACATGGTGTGGTCGCTTCCTTCGCCAACCTGTTGCGTCGTGTGTCTGGCCTGCATTGCCCGGTTGTCTGTGCGTGTAGTCCTTTTGCATCCATAGTTCAGTGGCATTATGCCTGTGTAGGAGTGGCCTGGACCCCAGTACACCAGCATTGCTGATGTTAAGGAGGCTGTATGTTTTCTTGTTGCTCTCAGGCCTTGCAATGGTATCAGACTTGCTCATTCATCAGTACTGTTCAGCATCCTAGTTGTATCCGGTAGGTTGTCGTGAAGATGCTTTACATTTCACAGTTGTGTTCCTGGCATGCCCACTGTCAATTTCGGTGCTGTCCCACCCATAGGACTGCCTGCCTGTGCCTGCCTTGTTGAGCACACATGCTGGTGATGATGGTGTGTTCACCCACAGTACTGCCATGCCTGTGCCTGCCTTGTTGAGCACACATGCTGGTGATGATGGTGTGTTCACCCACAGTACTGCCATGCCTGTGCCTGCCTTGTTGAGCACACATGCTGGTAATAATGGTGTGTTCACCCACAGTACTGCCATGCCTGTGCCTGCCTTGTTGAGCACACATGCTGGTAATAATGGTGTGTTCACCCACAGTACTGCCATGCCTGTGCCTGCCTTGTTGAGCACACATGCTGGTAATAATGGTGTGTTCACCCACAGTACTGCCATGCCTGTACCTGCCTTGTTGAGCACTTACACTGGTGATGATGGTGTGTTCCACCCACAGTACTGCCATGCCTGTGCCTGCCTTGTTGAGCACTTACACTGGTGATGATGGTGTGTTCCACCCACAGTACTGCCATGCCTGTACCTGCCTTGTTGAGCACTTACACTGGTGATGATGGTGTGTTCCACCCACAGTACTGCCATGCCTGTGCCTGCCTTGTTGGTGATAATGGTGTGTCCTGCACATTTGCTCCTGGTAAAGGTGTCACACCCATTAAAAGTACTTTGTTGAGCATGTTTACTCCTGATAATGGTGGTGTCCAACCCACAGTACTGCTCATGCTCCTGATAACAGTGCTGTCCCATCCATTGTACTCTACTGACCTCCCTGCTTTGTTGAGTACATTCACTTCTGATAAGCTGTCCCATCCATTGTACTGTACTGACCACCCTGCTTTGTTGAGTATATTCACTCCTGATAACAGTGCTGTCCCATCCATTGTTCTGTACTGACCTCCCTGCATTGCTGAGTACACTGGTGCTGTCCCATCCAGTGTACTGTACTGACCTCTTTGCTTTGTTCTGTGGGGTCACTGCTGGTGTTGCTGGCTCACCCACTTTCTTGCTTTGTCCAGTTTGGTCATTTTTGATGTTGGTGTTGCCCCACAGTTGATACCTGCCTAGTCTGCATTGTCCAACATGGTCATTGCCAATGTTGGTGTTGGCCCACTGTATTGCCCTAGTGGACATTGTCCCACATTGTTGTTGCTAATATCGGTGTTGTCCCACTGTCTTTATTGACCTAGCGGACATTGTCCAACATGGTCATTGCTGACATTGGTGTTGTCCCACTGTCTTTGTTGCCCTAGCGGACATTGTCCAACATGGTCATTGCCAATATTGGTGTTGTCCCACTGGCTGTACTGCCCTTGCCTGTTTTGCTGGACATGGTCATAGGTGTTGGTGCTGCACTCAGAGTTGGTGTTGGTGTTGTCCCATCTGCAATGCTAACTGCCCATGTATGCATTGCGTATTAGCCTTGTTGTTACTTGTACAGTGCATGATAAGAATCGGGCCTGGCTTTCATAATGCTTTTCAGAGCTCAGAGAGAGTGTTATGTGTAAAAGGGGTAATGTAGATTGTTTGAAACTGTCATATTAGCATCGTTGCTTCCTTCTGAATTTGCTGGTTCCTTTCTTCTTGCAGTCCATACTTTTGATCTGCTCTGTGGTCTGAGTGTCTCTCTTCAGTCTTGCATGCTGCTGTTATACACCTCCCCCCCCCCCCCCCCCCCCCCACACACACACATGCACATGCACACAGACTACTCACACACACACACACACACACGCATGCACACACACACACTCACACCACAACACAGTGCAATGCAATACAACTTTATTGCCAGGTGACAAAAGCACAACAGGCCAGCAGTCTTCACTCCACTGCAACTCCAAATTTGAGACAACATCCTTACAGCAATAATAACGAGGACTTGTCAGTCTTCTCAGTCCACTTTTCTCATTTTATTTGTCACAAATAACGCTGCGGATCAAATCCAGAATGAACATTTTTTGAGGAGATGTTCAAACGATTTGAAGCATTGATAGTCCACAAGGGAGTTAATTAGCACTCAAAAGACGTCGCAAGCACAAACAACAAAGACCTGAGTCACAAACTGTAACTCCTTTGGCATGCGTGTGAATACAAGGTACATAAACTCCACCAGAGGTTCATCCTCTGTTTTATTTTTATTTTTTTATACATTACTCTGGGGTATAGCAGATTCTAGCATCAAATAAAAAATCTGATCAATAAAACATCTGAAATTAATTACTGACTATAAAACAAAAATAATAGATGATTGTTCAACATTATTCTGTGTTTAACACCAAAGTGGTAATAAAACTAACAGCAGTTTGTGTGTGGCAGGCACTTTTCATGTTGAGGAGTTCGTGTGTATCGGTTGTCAGCACTTGCTAACGTGACATGTAGCAGTTGTTTAGGTCTTAGACAGTGGCAGCGAGTTTATCTTTCCAAGTGAGTAATGCTAATTAAAGTCATGTCATGCGTGATTGTTTTTGTTCTTGCACATTTGCTGCTGTTCAAGCTCATTCAACATTTCTTTTGAAACTTATGTTCATTTGTTTTTACATTTGTTTCTTTGCTTTATGTTGATTTGTTTGTTTACTTTCCTGCCTTTTTATTTTGCAGTAGTTGTTCTGAAGTCCTCTCTTTTTATTTAGACAGTACACTGGTATCCTGTGGAGGGATGAATTGCGTATGTGATCATTTTCAAGTCCCCTGGCTCTTGGGCCGCTGCATTCCATCTTCAAGGGTTGACCCAGTGTGTGCTGTAGTTTTGGTATATTGAGACAGTGGTGTGGCAGCCAGAGCTTGGTATCTTCGTTTGACTCACTCACAGATGTTAATGCATGCGATTGCTTATAGTGGGTTTACATACACTGTAAGAGAGTCTGCGCTGAAAGTTGACTGGGAGGAAAATCCCTTGTCATATTGGGGAGCTGAACCTGCATCAGAAGTACTAGGACCCAATGCACTGAGCCTCCACCACCCCCACCCCCCACTCCTTTTTATTATTATTGGGTATCTATTTACTTTTCATGTTTGTCACTTAGATGGGGGCAGATATATATGTGTGTATGTATGTGTGCATGTATGTGTGTGTGTGTGTGTGTGTGTGTGTACATATGTGTGTACGCGCGCACATGTGTGTGTGTGTGTGTGTGTGTGTGTGTGTGTGCATATGTTTACGCTTTTGTGTTCACTAAGCATACATTTTCAGTGATTTTGGCAGTAACTGAAACAAGTGATAGTGATATTGACTACTTGCTGTGGACAATATGTCTACCTAATAATGACAGAATCCATGTACTTGATATGGCCATGTCCATCTACTTCATATGGACAGTATCCATGTACTTGATATGGCCATGTCCATCTACTTTATATGGACAGTGCCCATGTACTTGATATTGGCAGTGCCCATGTACTTGATATGGCCATGTCCATCTACTTCATATGGACAGTGCCCATGTACTTGATATTGGCAGTGCCCATGTACTTGATATGGCCATGTCCATCTACTTCATATGGACAATGCCCATGTACTTGATATTGGCAGTGCCCATGTACTTGATATGGCCATGTCCATCTACTTCATATGGACAGTGCCCATGTACTTGATATGGGCATGTCCATGTACTTGATATAGGCAGTACTGCTGAATGAATAGTGTCTCTCTGCTTGACCTGTCTGTCAGTATCACACTCAGTTCATCATATCATCTCATGTTGCCGTTATGATGGAATGTGAAATGAAATTATGATAGCCTGTAAAACTGAAAACAGTGAAATCTAGTTGTGTAGGATCATATATTTTTATTTTTATTTTACATATTTCTAATGTTTAGTTTTTACTATTTTAGAATGTCTGTGTTAATATTACATTTAATAAATGATGTTATATATGTAACATGCATGTGTACACTTTTTTTTTTTTTTTTTTTAGTTGTGGGGGAGGGGGGATGAAAGTTCAAGAAGACAAAATGTTGATTTTTATAAACTGTGTATTATGATTAATGTTTTGAAAAATGAACAGACTCACTCCATTTTGTGTGTACCTATTTATTGTTACCATCAGTAATGTTTGCACTGAACTAGATTGTTTTTCTTTGTCTTCCCTTGATCTTACAGTAAAAATTAAACTCACGTTTTCTTCCTTCTCTCTCAGTCTGTGTTCTCTCCTTTTATATCAACACTTATGTTTATGTCTACCAGAGGGCGAGGAGGTGGGCTTTGATACCCTGGAGTCGTCATCGCACAAGCTGGTTCACCTGACAGCGTCGCGAGCCAAGGGGCCGAAGAAACGCCCTCCCTCCACGGTCCTCTTTCCTAGTGTATGCATGCTGCACGGTTCTCTGTTGGGGACCAGTCCTATAACACCTCCTGCTACCTCTTCCACTCTGGCTTTTGTCGCCTCTCACCCTCGGCCTTCTGTCTCTATGTGGTGCTGTATGTTCGTGCTGTGAGGGCTGGGTCCAGCCCACTTGCTCTGCCTGATGCACATGTTGTGTGTATGTTTGTGTTGCAGAGACTGAAATGTCAGTCATTTTCTGCTGTTTTCTCTATGTTTGAAAAAAAGCAGGAAAAAAAAGCATGCATGTTGCACACAGCAAAAAACAAGAGTTGAATTTTTTTCTGGGGGTGGGGAGCAGGAGCGCCGGGGTTAAAGAAAAAGATGGGGTTCTGAAAAGAGATTGGCTTTCACTAGTTTCAACCTGAAGCCCTCAGTGGTGATTTCAGTTAGCAGGATGCTCCCTGGCAGTTTATTCCGGTGTCAGTTGGTGGTGGGTGGGGGGCTACCATGCACCTGATAGTGTTTGTATGTGGGTGTTAGCAGCTGATGAAGGGAAAGCCTGCATCTGGCCCATTTACCCTTACTGTTGTCGGTCAGTAGATGTGAGAAGGGGTGGCTGTCCTTCCGTTGACCTCCGCTGGCTTCTGGTCTGTACCAGTACCAAGCGCCACCATATAATATGATGGACACATTCAGTGGTCTTTGGCTTCTTTTTCGCAAAACAGTTGCTGTTCTTTCTGCAGTACAATTGGGATGTTGGCTGTTTTGGTTTTTGACTGACTGACTGCTGCTTGATGCTGTCTTGGAGGCAAAATGGAGCTTAGAGAGCAGTCAGCAGTTGCTTGTGTGAAGTTTCTTCTGCCACATGTGACCAGTGACTAAATAAATGACCTCTAAAACAAATAAACAAATAAAATTGGATTGTAATTGTGACTGGGGTAGCACATTGTAGCAAAACAGAGCAATCGAAGCTGAGTGTGCTATTAGCTTGACCACTGTCTTCATCTTCCATCATACACACAAAGTCTACAGGCAGACCATTACTCATGTTTGTGGCAGTTGCTTGAAGGATATAAATATACAGCGAGAGAGACAGAGACAAAGAGAGAAAACGAAACACATCGGGGGGTGGGGTGGGGGGGGGGGGTGTACAGGAGGAAGGAAAGAGAGAAAAAAAGGCTGAATTTAGAGGTGGAGGTTTAACGCCCTTGTGACAAAGTGTCAGAGGAAGGGGCTTCGACCATCTCTGTGCTGAGCCAGGCAGGAGAACTGTCTACAACCCAGGTGGCATCCCTATCTGACTGCAGGGGTTGGAAGAGGAAGGTGCCAAGAGGGGTGCCAAGGAACCCAGACAGCTTCAGGGGGGCAGTTCATTCTCCAGGCACTGCGGCCATGGCCTGCAGACAGTACAGCATTGGATCTGATAGTAGTTGTGGTTGTGGTCTTTTCATCCAGTTTGTATGGCCGTCAGCTTTTCTCCCGTCTTGTCTGTCCTGGGGTGGCCCTGTGTGGTTGACAGGACATTCACATCCAGTTACTACTACTATTACTACTACTCGCCTGTCATATTCCAAATGGTTTTTTGTAGCTGGCCAAAGACTGCTGTTCTGCTGCTGTTTCTTTTGTGTCCTCTGCCCCACTGGGCTGCCTGTGACTGTGTCCACCAAACCTTCAGTCCACTGCTGTTTTGTGTTCTCTGTGTCATCAGGTTGTCTTTGTAGATTATGCTGATGTCCACCAAACCTTTAGTCCATTGCTGTCTTTGTGTTCTCTGCTTCACCAGGCTGCGTGTGACAATGTCCACCAAACATTTAGTCCATTGCTGTCGTTGTGTTCTCTGCTTCACCAAGCTGCCTGTGACAATGTCCACCAAACCACTAGTCCACTGCTGTCTGTTGTCTGTGACAGTGTCCACCAAACCTCTAGTCTACTGCTGTCTGTTGTCTGTGACAGTGTCCACCAGACCTCTAGTCTACTGCTGTCTGTTGTCTGTGACGGTGTCCACCATATCTCTAGTCCACTGCTATCTGTTGTCTGTGACAGTGTCCACCAAACCTCTACTCCACTGCTGTCTGTTGTCTGTGACAGTGTCACCAAACCTCTACTCCACTGCTGTCTGTTGTCTGTGACAGTGTCACCAAACCTCTACTCCACTGCTGTCTGTTGTCTGTGACAGTGTCCACCAAACCTCTAGTCTACTGCTGTCTGATGTGTTCTCTGCTCCATCAGGCTGTCAGTGTAGATGGTGCTGATGTCCACCAAACCTTTAGTCCACTGCTGTCTCTTTTAAGTTGCCTGCTGCAACAGGATGTCTGTGGGTAGTGCTGATGTCCACCTTTACTCCACTGCTGTCTCTTTTGCGTGCTGTGCTTCATCATATTGTCTCAAGCCTGCTTTGACTATTGTCTGAAAAAAGAAGAAAGAAAAAAATCTCTTGCATAAGCAAAAAGTTGAATGTTGTTTTCTTTTGGGGAGCAAAGGATGGGAGTGGGGGCAGTAGACACAAACACTGGCAAGGTAGGTAATATTCCCCAGTGTTTGGGTGATGAGATCATTCTGTGGGCAATGGACCCATTTTTCCTGGGGAGAACCAATTTTCCAAAGGATGAAAGGTGCATGAGTAAAAACAAATACTGAAAGGGCAAACAGACATATAGAAACTTGGAACCTTGTTTTATTCATTGTTGCTGTTGAAGTCTTGGCCTTGTTGCTTGGCTGTCCTACTATGGTTTGTTTGCTGGCTGTTATGCTGGGGTTTGTGTGTGTCTGTGCTGGGGTTTTGTGGCTGTTATTCTGTGGGTGTATGAGGTTGTTCTACTGTGGTGTGTGTGTGGATGTCCTACTGTGGTATGTGTGTTGTTGTTTTTCTGTGGTATGTGTGTGGCTGTTCTGCTGTGGGATGTGTGGCTGTCCTACTGTGGTACGTGTGAAGCTGTCCTACTGTGGTGTGTGTGAAGCTGTCCTACTGTGGTATGTGTGTGGCTGTCCTACTGTGGTGTGTGTGTGGCTGTCCTACTGTGGTATGTGTGTGGCCATCCTACTGTTGTGTGTGTGTAGCTGTCCTACTGTGTGTGGCTGTCCTACTGTGGTATGTGTGTGGCCATCATACTGTGGTGTGTGTGTAGCAGTCCTACTGTGTGTGGCTGTCCTACTGTGGTATGTGTGTGGCCATCATACTGTGGTGTGTGTGTAGCTGTCCTACTGTGTGTGGCTGTCCTACTGTGTGTGGCTGTCATCCTGGGGTTTGTGTGTGACTGTCATACTGGGGTTTGTGTGTGACTGTCATACTGGGGTTTGTGTGTGACTGTCATACTGGGGTTTGTGTGACTCATATGGGAGTATGTGTGTGGCTGTCATAATGTGGTTTTAATGTGGCTGTTACATCAGGAGAAAAAAAACATGAGTATGAAAGAAAAAGAGTAAGTGAAGATGATTTATGTGAAGAAGTTAGCTGTTTATGAGAGCCCCTTTGTTCTCTAACATTGCAGACCAAAGGACTTGATCAGGTACTTGTGAAGGTGACAGCAGGCTGCCACCCACCACAGGAGAGGGGAGAGAATGCATGCTGTGCACTAAGGTGGAATCGTACTGTAATAGAAAAACAAATCCGACTGCACGCATCACTGACTAGCGCAGTGTGCTCACTTTCCTTCTCTGGGTTAGGCAGCGACAGCTGAAGTACGGCGGTGCTGTCTATGACCATGTGGTCACTGACGTGCACAAACCACTTCCTTCCTTGTAAGAGCGTTGCACAGCATGGCGTCTCTCCCTGCTCCTGTGGCTTTGGCTGCTTCTTCCCCTTGAGTAAACCCGTACACTGCTCAATTCAGACATACGGACAACAGGTGGATAGGGGACTGGGGTCGGTCATTCACCTTCAACAGCCTGTTTCAAAATTGTTGCTGCAAGAGAGGCTTCCCTCTCCATGGCCATGAAGCCTCTATGCAGTTGACCAGACATAACATCCAAGTGCTGGACCCACCCCCCTGTTTAAAGGGGCATTTTGTCACATTCTCAAAATAACCCTTTTCGTCATTTTCTCTTGAGTCACCATGCTGACTTTGAGATAAAGAATGTGACATGACTTTGCTGGTCCACATGGGGACAGAGGAGTTGATGTGACTGTCTGCTGGTCATTGTCGAGTCAGGGGATTTGACATAGTTATGTGGCTGTATCTGTTGGTCATTGTTGAGAGAGAGGACTTAGGCGACTGTATCTGTTGGTCATTGTCAAGACAGGATTTGACATAATTATGTGACTGTATCTGCTAGTCATTATTGAGACAGAGGACTTGATTTGGGTGACTGTAATTTGCTGGTCATTATTGAAACAGAGGACTTAGGTGACTGTATTTGCTGGTCATTGTTGAGACAGAGGACTTGACTTAGGTGACTGTATTTGCTGGTCATTGTTGAGACAGAGGACTTAGGTGACTGTATTTGCTGGTCATTGTTGAGACAGAGGACTTAGGTGACTGTATTTGCTGGTCATTGTTGAGACAGAGGACTTAGGTGACTGTATTTGCTGGTCATTGTTGAGATGGAGGACTTAGGTGACTGTATTTGCTGGTCATTGTTGAGACGGAGGACTTAGGTGACTGTATTTGCTGGTCATTGTTGAGACAGAGGACTTGACTTAGGTGACTGTATTTGCTGGTCATTGTTGATACAGAGGACTTGACTTAGGTGACTGTATTTGTTGGTAATTGTTGATGAATTAGAAGGAGATGATGTGACCATCTGTTGGTCATTGTTGAGACGAAGGAGTTGATCTGGCTGTCTGTTCAGTGTTGAGACAAAGGAGTCAGTGTCAGTGTATCTGTTGTTGACCAGTGGAAGGGTAGAGCTTTTAACCTGCAGCAAAAGTGTGACTTGTGTAACCTGCAGTGCCTGTCCCTTCAAGAACCCCCCCACCCCATCCCTGAGCTTCAAGCTTTTAAAACATGTTGTATCATTAGCAAACTTTGCATTTTACTGCTTGCTTTTGGGGGGTTCCAGTAAACCAGGTTCTTGTTTTCTAGTTGATATGGTTGTTTTTATAAATGCTGTTTGAGGCGTTGGCTTGTATTGAAGGAACCAGCAAAAACCTCTACGTTAGCATTTTTGTGGCGGCTGTTCAAGTACAATGATGAAAACTTTGCTTGATGATACCCAGCATGGAGGTTTACAGTGTTACGCCAGTTTTAGTCGCAGTGGCACCAAACACGGGAAATTGTGTCTCTTGACAAGTTTTGATCTGGTTACATTCCAACTTTGTATGATCTTTTACATAGTGAAAATGGTCATGAACGTAGTGCTTTAAATAACTTTTGCTTATCTCTAATGGAAATAGCAAGTGCATATTATAGATTGTGTTTAACAGGAATGGTTTTGTAAGCTTTTGTTTCTTTGTATTTTTGCATTTATTGATGGTTTGAAACAGCAATGTTTTTGATAATGGTGGGATTGTGAAGTTGTAGTTGGTAAGGCTGTAGGTGAAAAAGTTCACTGATTTTGCTGTCAGGTTAATGAGCTTTTGTCAAATCTTGGTCACAGTTCTTACTGTATGGTGATACCTCACTGAACATCGAATATAGCTCTGTCCAATGTAAAATCATACCTCTTGTTAGCGCTGTCAAATGTGGTACAGTACCACAGGTTAAAGTGTCTGTGCCTTATCAGGCATGTCTGGTATTACACTAAGGTTTGTGTGCAGCTGTGGTACAGGTGTCCACAACAGTTTCATGTGCCATGTCTCCACACATGGATGCTGCCATGTTTGCCTGTAGTTCATTGAAGTTAGTGGTGTTGCGCTCAGTTAGTTTTATGCTTTCTTGCTCAACTACTTTTCTAGAAGCATCGCCCATGAAATTGGAAGACTTGCCCATTGTTCATGGCAATTCTTTGTTCAGTGTTATGGTTCAAGAAACAGTGTGAACAGCACAGTTGATTAGATTCTTGTCTAATTCTCACTCTTGCTTGTTCTGTGCTTGTTGAGAGTGTGCGTTGAGCAGGCGAGTCTTTGTGAAGTTTCTGTTTAACTGGGCGAAACAATGAGCAGTGGATATTGTCCATGGAATTGTTTCCTTTTGTGCTAGGGTCTGTGACACTTACAATGTTGTGACCTCATCACAACTTTCTACTTTGATTGTGTTGTCATGCCATTATGTACACATGCTCTCTCATTTAAAACTTGTAACTGAAATCCTGCAGTCTTGCACAAGTGGCACATCCCTCAATCTCAACAGTGCTGGCTTTGAAAAAATAATGATCTGGATTTAACTCACTAACAGGTTTAGTTTTCTGCTCATTTGCTTTTTGCCTTCTGTTCTGTCAGTTTGGTGATGCTATAACAGTTACAGCATAACAAAACTGACCTTCAAGTATAATCAGTAGTAGCCGTTTAACAGTGGATTTAACACAACTCAGCACTAAGCATAACCTTCTGCTTGTTGGTAACCTTTGTACCCAGTAAGTATGGCATACTGAAGCATTGTAGTATTAAAGGAGTTAGACAACAGCATGGATTCTGTCTGTAAGAATAAAGGAGTTAGACAACAGCATGTATTCTGTTTGTAAGAAATGACACCCATTTGCATGGTTTTGATTCTCCCTGATATAACCGCAATGGTTGACTGGGTGTAAAACACCAAGTTACTATTGGCAAACAATAAGTAATAAACTGCACATCTGCGACAGAACTGCTGATGTTAGATGTGAATCTATATTGTACTACTCCCGTGTTGGGGATAACCATATGTTGCACACTGACGCTGTGAGCCACCATGGCTGTTGTCAAGGCACATGTATGTCTCATGTTCACAGTGTAAAAGATGTGATTATAACAAAACTGCCTAAATTAAAACACAGTTGCAGTGAACTAGTGTCAAAGGACCTTCCACAAGGTTCTTGTGTAGCACAGTGTACCAGGTAGTATTTATGAAGACAAGTGTTAGTACAGTGTGGTCTGACTTGGGAGTGGTTACTGTAGTACAGCGTACCAGGTGGTATTTGTGAGGACGAGTGTTAGTACAGTGTGGTCTGACTTGGGAGTGGTTACTGTAGCACAGTGTACCAGGTAGTATTTATGAAGACAAGTGTTAGTACAGTGTGGTCTGACTTGGGAGTGGTTACTGTAGTACAGCGTACCAGGTGGTATTTGTGAAGACGAGTGTTCCTGCAGTATGGTCTGACTTGTGAATGGTTACTGCAGCAGGTCAGATGAAGGCATTTACAATGATAACTGATATATATATACTGGCAAGCATCGAGTGTCATCACAGTCAAATGGTGTGATGTCTCCCCACCCTCCGCCCGTCCCATCCTCCACACACACACACACATGCACACTCACTGAAATGGCAGAGTGAAGACTTCCTGAATTTTCTGTGCAAGTGATGGGTGTGTGTGTGGGTCTAGCCTGGCATGCTGGCATGCAGGGGGGGATGCATGAGGGTGCATTACATGCACGACTGTCTTTTTTTACACCACTGTGGGAAATGTTGACAAGTATTGATGTAGAGATCCCACCTGCTCCGGTCCTGTCACCCCTGCTTTTGCTGCCTACCCACAAACCCGTCAGCAGTCAGCTTTTTCAAACAAAAATAGGTCATAAAAAGGGTGTCAGCTTTGGGCTTTTTCAAACAAAAATAGGTCATAAAAGGGGTGTCAGCTTTGAGCTTTTTCAAACAAAAATAGGTCATAAAAGGGGTGTCAGCTTTGAGCTTTTTCAAACAAAATTAGGTCATAAAAGGGGTGTTAGCTTTGAGCTTTTTCAAACAAAAATAGGTCATAAAAGGGGTGTCAGCTTTGGGCTTTTTCAAACAAAAATAGGTCATAAAAGGGGTGTCAGCTTTGAGCTTTCCCAAACAGAAGTGATCTTGGTGAATGTGAAATTTGAAGCCTTATTCTTTATGGCTTTAGTAGATTCAGAAAAATATAGTGGCAGTTTTTTTAATTTAAATTCTTGAACTTTTATTTAAAAACTTCTTGAAATGTCAATAGATTTTACATTGAATGTTGAATTTGCAGTTGATTTGAAAGGTGACAGTTGCTTTTAATCAGTGAAATTTCATAAATTGTATGGGGGGTGGGGGGTGGGGGGAGCTCACAGAAAAGTAGAGGTGGAAAGGTTCTGTACATTTTATAAAATACAGTTCAGGTATTTGTATACAAAAGTCAAAAGTGAAATAACCAGTTAAAAGCTTTCCGCACAACATCATCAGTTGAGGAAAACATCTGCTTACCTAATTCATTTCTGATTTTCATATCACTTAATAACAGCATTTAGAGATTAAGGGGCAGGTTCAGACTGATTTTTACATTTCATGATGCAGAGGAACAAGTATTGATGGCTTATGTATTGAAGACTTATTTTCACTTTCCTTGTGCAGGATGTTGATAGAGTTGGGTCACCAGTGGACGAGGTCAACAGAGGAAATAACCATGTACAACCAGAGAAACCTCCACCCCCTGTCAGCATCTCCAAAGAACACAAACATGTAAAACACTGTACCTCTCTCTCTCTCTCTCTCTCTCTCTCTCTCTCTCTCTCTCTCTCTCTCTCTCTCTCTCTCTCTCTCTCTCTCATCATTTTCCAGTGTGCTGTACCTTGTCTGTCAAAACTGTGAAGCCTGTTCTGAATGTCCACTCTTCAATTGTTTACCGATGTTTCAAACAGTTTGATGAAAGAGCTTTTTTGATGGATTTGCACGTAATCCCCTTTAAAAATGTGTACAATTTTAGCGACCCCAATGTGGCACTGTCACACTGGATTGACTTATTTCTTGATGTTATTAATAAGCATGCCCCCCTCAAAAAAAGGTGGGTGAAACAGCAAACCCTTCCACCATGGCTGAACACTGATATAAAGCAAGCCATGTTACTGAGGGACAAGTGTAGGAAGCAAAAGAAATTTGTAGAATATAAGCAACAACGGAACCGTGTAAATTACCTTGTGAGGGAAGCCAAGAAAAAATATTTTAATGACCTTGCCGGAAATAAAGCAGATATATCATCCATGTGGAGAGCTATCAACACACTCACTAAAGGCCACAGCCCTGCAAACAATAATCTTCCATCGGAACTCACACCAGATGTCTTTAACGCCCACTTCGTATCTGTAGTCTTGAAGTTTTTACCAGATGATCAAACCGATGGGTCTCAGTATAATTGTCCTAATAGGTTACTAAACTTTTGCAGAGATCGAATCTCTCAAAATACCACATTTTCAATTCCTCCTATATCTGTATTCGAAGTAGGAATATCTATCTTAAAGCTGGATAATAAGAAATCTACAGGTTGTGATGGTATTAGTGTTAAACTTCTAAAAATTGCCCTTCCTTACATAGCTGAGACACTTACATACATTTATAACTTATGCATACAAAAGAATGTTTTTCCAACCGCATTCAAGAGAGCTAAAGTAATTCCACTCCCTAAAACAAAAACTATCTCCACCGATCTGAACGATTACCGCCCTATCTCGATCCTGTCTGTTCTCACAAAGCCACTAGAAAGACACATTCATAAACATTTGACAAACTTTTTAGAAACACACCAGCTTTTCCATTCCTTTCAGTCTGGCTTCCGATGTGGACATTCTTGTCAAACGGCAGTTACCCGTTTAACTGATATTTGGCTCTCAGCTTTCAACAACCGTCAAATGTCAGGCGCTGTATTTCTCGATTTTCGCAAGGCTTTTGACCTGGTTCATCACGATATTTTACTGAAAAAACTATCCACGTACAACTTAAGCATCGCAAGTATAGCTTTCTTAAGATCTTATTTACAGGATCGTATACAATGCGTGCTTGTAAATGGCACATACTCCCAAGAAACGTCTATAACAAGTGGAGTGCCTCAAGGGTCGATCCTAGGCCCACTTCTGTTTTGCATCTTTATTAATGACTTGCCTCTGTGTCTTACACGTGCGTCAGTCCAATGTGATTTATTTGCTGATGATGGTACCCTTAATACAGCTAATGACAACATAGATAATATACGAGGGGATTTACAACAAAGTCTATATGATGTCTCTGGATGGTGTTGTAGAAATTGGATGGCACTAAATCCGACGAAAACAAAATGCATGTTGATGGCGACGAGACAAAAACACCAGAAAAAACAGCTCCCTTTAAATCTAAAGTTCGAGACCACGCCAATAGAGCAAGTTTCAAAACATCGCCTGCTTGGAGTGACTGTAGACAAACAGCTAAAGTGGCAAGCACATATTAACAACATGTGCAAAACCGTTTCTAGAAATATTTTTCTTCTTTCGAAACTGAGCCAAATTGTCAGCCAAAAATCCAAATTAGCATTCTTCTTCGCACACATTATGTCACATATGAACTATGTTTCAAATGCATGGGATGGATGTGCCGGTGTGCACATGAAGCAGCTGTATTCTCTCCACAAACGTGCCGTAAAATTCTTGATGCCAATTCCTAATTTAGACTACAAACAAAAGTACTGTGCTCTCAAACTACTCCCTTTAGACAAACAACTATTGCTCAACAAATGTGTTCTAATGCAAAAGGTTGTTCACGGCAAAGCCCCGCAGTATCTGAAAGATCTCATGATTCCATCTGAACATCTTCATGTTCATGGGAATAAACAGCTTTTGTCCAGAACAAGGATTGATATCTTTAAAACGAGTTTCTCCTTTTCAGGCTCCTTAGCGTGGAATAGTTTAGCTCATCATCTCAGATACCCCATGGAATTAAAAACGTTCAAAAGGAAAGCATTTCAGGCACTTGCTAAGCCACCTTGAATACTTCGTTATACTTCTTCTTTTTTTTCTCTTTTTTTTTTCTTCTTTTTTCTAGCGCGTCAGACAGCTTGACACGAAATGTATAGAATGCTGTTATTGTTTTCCCTCCCTTGCTCTTGTAAAGTTTTAGATTTGTGTGTGTGTGTGTGTGTGTGTGTGTGTGTGTGTGTGTGTGTGTGTGTGTGTGTGTGTGGTATTTTCATGAAATATTTACCTTTGTTTTCCTCCTGGTCATTTCCCCCCCCACCCCCCCCTCAAATTTAATGTTTGCATATATGATTGTGGGTGTATGTGATGTGCTTTGATTTTGGTTAGGTGTGTATAATGCATCATCGCTTAGCTTCCAATCCTGTTAGATGTGATCTTGTCTTATACGAAGATAGAAGTCATTATTCTGTCGCTTTCTTTTATTTGTTAATATGTTTTTTTGTCATTCTGTCTCTCTCTCCTAAAAAAAAAATAGTTTGTATTGGTCTTTGCTTTATTATTGCTCTGTTCGTATGATGTGATGTTTTAGACAGAAATTAGTTTGTTTTGTTTTTAAAGTCGTTTTTTCTCTAGCGTATTTAAGGGAATTTTGTTTGATGTATTGAGTGTTGCTGTGATTGTCATCAGGGACAGATTTGAAAAAAAGCCGACACGTGCTTAAATCTTTATCCCTGTGTAATAAAGTATTATCTTATCTCTCTCTCTCTCTCTCTCTCTTTCTCTCACTAATATGTGTAGTATCAGTAGAATTAGTCCCACATGGGCGAGGGCTGGATGTAAAAAGAACCTGTGTCTACTCCACTACCCTCGTAAAATAAAGTTTATTCATTCATTCATTCTCTCTCTCTCTCTCTCTCCATTAGTTTGCCACAATTATTTTTGTTCTTGTTTGAGATAGTGAGTGTTCGTTGCCGTGTTTGTCATCTGGGGCAGATTTGTAAAAAAGCTGACCTGTGCTTAAATCTTTATCCTTGTGTAATAAAGTATTACCTTCTCTCTCTCTCGCTCTCTCTCTCGCTCTCTCTCCCCCCCCCCCCTTTCCTGCCCTCTGTCCATTCTTACTTCCTCTCTGTAAACCATTTTAATTGTAAAATTGTGTGAGCAAGTGTTGTGTGCATGTTGTTGACTAAATGTAAAGTACAAACCGTTGTAGAGGTGGTGGTTGTCCAGCAGCAGAGAGAAGAAGAGGCAGGGGAGCCTGTCCAGTGGACTGGTTGTGGGAAGGTACTAAGTCAGTGGGCACGGCCTTTTAGGAGTATGGTCCTTCCTGGGTAATTGTCACCATTTATTTCTTTGCTTCTTGGCTGTGTTTTTTCCCCACACAACATGTGGTGGTTTCTTTTTGAGATCATGTCATTTTTGTGCAGTTTTTGTGAGGCTGTTTGGAATAAAAAAAAAATCTCCGTACAGTTTGTTTAGAAGTGGTTTTTGATGTTTGCCTGCAGATATCAGAAGATCGCGCCTACCGACACCCTACATCATCACATGATTCCCACATCGCCAACACCACACGAGATTCACATGAGTCGCGCAATTCGCACACATCAGGGCCACCACCACGACCACCTGAGCCTAGCCGCCACTACGAATCTTCCACTGGTCAGTCTATCTGTGTAATCTGTCCTGGTCAGTCTGTCTGTGTAATCTGTCCTGCTTGGTCTCTGGCTGCATATGTAGTTTAGCAATAGGAATGCTGGTCTACCCAGAAAGTGTGTTAATGTTGGCTTTTTGGGGGCCACTGTGAGGGCAGGATCTTTCATACCAGGAATAGTGTTGGCCTTCATGCAGCTTTAAGTTCTCTGTGACCAGTTTTTAGACTTGGTCTGTTTTCAAGGCCACAAGGGTTTCACATGCTCTTCTTGGTTTATTGTTACATATTCACTTTGATAGGCATGAGCCATTTGTCTGAAATCAGACCCTTGTCAGAACCTGAAATCCTGTAGAGCTGACTATTAGGACATGTTCAGAAAGGATTTTACAGTATTTCAGACCATTTTGATTCCATGTCCATGACAGTCTCATGCAGGTCCCGGTGTACCCTTTAAGTAGTTGAGGAAGCTGAGACTGGTGATGTTATTTTGTTTGGGGTTCTTGCAAGTAGTTGAGGAAGCTGATGCTAGTGATGTTTGTTCACCTGTGGTTCCCTTTAAGTAGTTGAGGAAAATGATGTTATTTTGATTGGGGTCCCCTTTATGTAGTTGAGGAAGATGTTGGTGATGTTTGTTCACTTAGGGCCTCTGGATGTAGTTGAGGAAGCTGGTGGTGATGTTTGTTCACTTGGGGTCCCTGTAAGTAGTTGAGGAAGCTGGTGGTGATGTTTGTTCACTTGGGGTCCCTGTAAGTAGTTGAGGAAGCTGGTGGTGATGTTTGTTCACTTGGGGTCCCTGTAAGCAGTTGAGGAAGCTGGTGGTGATGTTTGTTCACTTGGGGTCCCTGTAAGCAGTTGAGGAAGCTGGTGGTGATGTTTGTTCACTTGGGGTCCCTGTAAGCAGTTGAGGAAGCTGGTGGTGATGTTTGTTCACTTGGGGTCCCTGTAAGCAGTTGAGGAAGCTGGTGGTGATGTTTGTTCACTTGGGGTCCCTGTAAGCAGTTGAGGAAGCTGATGCTAGTGATGTTTGTTCACTTGGGGTCTCTGTAAGTAGTTGAGGAAGATGTTTGTGATGTTCACTTGGGGTCTCTGTAAGTAGTTGAGGAAGATGTTTGTGATGTTCACTTGGGGTCCCTGTAAGTAGCTGAGGAGGCAGAGGAGTAGTGTGTTAAACAGTGCTGTGTGCTGGTCCTGCCTGCAGACTCTGTGGGCCTGGCGCGCCTGGTGGAGGAGCTCCAGCGAGAGGTGCGCGACATACGCGCCCACAGCGTCAGCAAGAACGACTATAATGACCTGCGCTCTGACTACCTGCGCCTCAAGCAGGACTTTGAGGTCTTCAAAGCCAACCACTCCAAGAAGCTGCGTGAGCTCATGATGGAGGTGGACGATGAGAAGAAGCTGCGACTCAACACCCAGGTGGAGATGGAACGAGTCAAGAAACTGCTGGCCGAGACTCACGTCTGATGATTGACTGATCGTGTGCATGTGTGTGTGTGTACGTGTGCGTTATGACTGTGTGTGTGTGTGGGGGTGAAGGTGAGGGGGTATACTGTAATTGTCTGCTTCTGTCAGAAAAAGAAAAGTCCAAAATGTCACTTTGTGAAGCATCTGAGTTTCTTCTTTTTCTTTTCCTTTTGTAGATTTCTTTTACTTATAATGGAGTAGAATATGAGTGTCATAATCATATCTTTTACTGAAAGTAGAACCTCAGAAATGACCCCCCACCCCACCAAAATGTATACAAATAAAAAGAACTATAGAAGAATGGGGTTTGGTGTAAGCTGTTTGATAGTGTAAGAAAAGAGAAGGCTGGAGGTTCTGGTTTGATAGTGTAGGAAAAGAGAAAGCTGGAGGTTCTGCATTTTCCATCTCAGCCCAAATGGGCCAGAGTGTTACACTGTGTCTAGTCGATGTGAAGGTGCAAGTGAAGTGGCATCCTGTGTGGAGGGACTGTAAGTTAAATGTGTGGCGTGTGTCAGGAAAAGGTTGGGTGAAGGAGTCACGCACCGGCAGGTGGCGGTGGGAGGCTTTGCAGGAAGACATGGAGCTGCAGACTGTGGGCGTGTTTGTGGGGAGACTGGAGCATCACCACGCTCACCTCTGTGCACCATGTGCCGTCTTCAAGGAGGCGGCCGTTGGAGTGAAACACAAACACAAGTTGCAGTATGTGTACCGTAAAACCTGGATGTGAGACCAGCCCTTTGAAAAGCCACCTCTCTTTGACAAGATCACCTGTTGGTTACACTCTTATGCCTTTATTAGTAACTAGGGGATAAACCTGAATTTGTTGTTAGCCGTGATATAACCCATTGTGGTGGACTGGGCTCAAAGCACCAACTAAGTTTCCATTGAGGCAGACCCCTTGTTAGAGCACTGCTGTTTTAAGACTTCTTTTCGCCTGGTTTGGTGGGGGCAGGGGAGGGAGCAGGGGGCTGTTTTTGCCGTGTGTTGCACGGCGCTTCTCACTGGAAGGCTGTGGCAGGCTGCTATCTCCACAATGTCCCTTTTCGCCCAGGGCTGGCCCTGGGAGCTGCAGTCTTCAGGGGACCGTTTTGTGGGTCTTCTTTGTACCTGGTGGTTTAAGGCTTTCATGGAACTTTGTATTACCTGGTAGTTTAAGGCAGGTTTCATGGAACTTGTCCTGTATGTCTAGTGAGAAACCTGCAAGTTATGGGGCACGGTCAAGTAAATGGAGGGTTAATAATGTAATAATTACTAATAATAAATATTTGTAAAGCGCAAACCTCTAGCATTAGAATAGAGCGTGGCATTCTGTACAGAAATCAGATTGAAATATGTGCCAACACTGAGACAGCACAAGCAGAAAGGCTATAACAAACGTTGATTATCTGGGGCTGAGAGACGTGAACACTGTTGTGAGTGCAAAGAAACTGAACAGAAACTGTGCCGCGTTGGCTGTAGTGTTTGGTGACAGTTTTAGTGTCAGCATTGCAGTTTGCTTTTGACATTTCGTGTTGCTTGTGCTTGACAGCGAGTTTGTGAACATGGGGGTAAGTGGTCTTGTGCTTGAAAGCGAGATTGTAAACATGGGGGTAAATGGTCTTGTACTTGACAGTGAGATTGTAAACATGGGGGTAAATGGTCTTGTGCTTAACAGTGAGATTGTAAACATGGGGGTAAATGGTCTTGTGCTTAACAGTGAGATTGTAAACATGGGAATGAAAATGGTCTTGTGCTTGACAGTGAGATTGTAAACATGGGGGTAAATGGTCTTGTGCTTGACAGTGAGATTGTAAACATGGGGATAAAAATGGTCTTGTGCTTGACAGCGAGATTGTAAACACGGGGGTAAATGGTCTTGTGCTTGACAGCGAGATTGTAAACATGGGGTAAATGGTTTTGTGCTTGACAGTGAGATTGTAAACATGGGGATAAAAATGGTCTTGTGCTTGACAGCGAGATTGTAAACATGGGGGTAAATGGTCTGCCAGAACAAAGTGCACATAGGTGAGTTTGGCGTATTGTTGTTTTCTTTGACTGCTTCCTTCCTACGTTCGGGTGTGTTACAGACTTTGTCCAC
The DNA here is from genome assembly GCA_963584105.1 of Alviniconcha strummeri. NCBI lineage: Eukaryota > Metazoa > Mollusca > Gastropoda > Provannidae > Alviniconcha > Alviniconcha strummeri. The sequence goes on from OY757544.1 coordinate 2,840,372, forward strand.
TTCAGGTTATCATAAGCGTGACTGGAAGCATGAGGAATGTGTACTAGTGTGTGCACATTTTGCATGTAGTATGCCATTTAGCTTGTAGCCTGTAGGAAGGGATAGAGAATGTTGTGTGTGTACCAGTTTATTAACTACAGCAATGTCGTGGAGTAAGTTGTGCTTGTATGACAGGCATCATTGTCCACATCCTGCCAGAAGCTTTTGTCCCAAGTTCTCTGATCGTTCGGCTTGAAAACATTTCACTTGACAGAAGCTCATTTTAAACTTCTATCAGCCAGCGTCCATTCTGCTGATGTTCTGGGTTAAGACCTTGAAGTGGATGTCCTGAACATTGTATCCTTCTAGACACAGTGGTCAGAGATTCTGGTGGACCTAAAGCAGTTATGATATGTTTTGCGCAGTGAATTTCTCATTGCCACTAACCTGCTTTTGTACTGATTCATATTTGTACTGTAATGGTCTTCCTTCTGTGATGTGTGACAATGGATTTCCTTTTGTCAGTGATGTTAAACCAGAAACATGACATGCACAGAATTGTTTTTCTGCTTCAGTCTTCAAAGATTATGATGGTGTCTGTTAAACTCATTGTTTCTATTGACTGGGCGTAAAATACAAAGTTACTTACTTACTTACATTGTTTCTGAAGAAAGAAAAAAAGGTCACCTTGCTTTAGTGTAGTTTAAACAACAAAATATGAAAGGTTGTGGGCATTTTGTCAAAATTGAGGTGTGTGGCACAAACTAAACACCTACTTTTGATTTGATTGGTAGATTTATTCCATTGCGTGAACCTGATGTGGTGTTACGTGAATGCGATAAAGTGTGTACCCTTGTTTGGAAGCATGTTACACTGAAACATTAGCTTCTGTGGCATATCATGGCACGAGGAAGCCTGCTATCATCATTTGTTGAAGTTTTACTTTGCACAGTTCAGTGTCATCAGTACTAAAGCTTTACTCCCCAGTGTTGATGTTAGAGCTTTACCACAAGCCGCAAGGGTCAGACAGGGTGGTTGTCTGGACTCGTGCAGGGCTGTTTCACCACATTCCTACTTCTTGCTTCTGTTGAACTTTTCACCACTGGCGATTGATTAGCTGGTTTCGAGTGTTCGTGGTTTTTGCAATAACTCTCCCTGGCCAACCCTGTCCCCACTCTCCCCTACAGGAGATCCCATATGGTGAGGACATGTTTTTTCCTCTTTTTTTGTCCCCCCCCCCCCCCATCTCTTCTCAGAGGCTTTTTAAAGACTTGCCAATCAGGGTAGTCCCATGGGAGGTGGGCCTGGTTCGGATTGTCCCATAGGAGGTGGGCCTGGCTAGGGCTGTCCCATGGAAGGTGGTCCTGGTCAGAGCAGTTCCATGGGAGGTGGGCCTGGTTCGGACTGTCCCATAGGTGGGCCTGGCTAGGGCTGTCCCCTGGGAGGTGGGCCTGGCTAGGGCTGTCCCATGGCAGGTGGTCCTGGTCAGAGCAGTCCTGTAGGAGGTGGGCCTGGTGAGGGCTGTCCCATACGAGGTGGGCCTGGCCAGGGCAGTCCCCTGGGAGGTGGGCCTGGTTAGGGCCGTCCCCTGGGAGGTGGGACTGGTCAGAGCTGTCCTGTGGAAGGTGGGCCTGGCCAGGGCTGTCCCATGGGTGGTGGGCCTGGCTAGGGCTGTCCCATGGGTGGTGGGCCTGGCTAGGGCTGTCCCATGTAATGTGGGCCTGGCTAGGGCTGTCCCATGGGTGGTGGGCCAGATTAGGGCTGTCCCATGGGAGGTGGGCCTAGTCAGAGCTGTCCTGTGGGAGGGCCTGGTTAGGGCTGTCCTGTGGGAGGTGGGCCTGGCCAAGGCTGTCCCGTAGGAGGTGGGCCTGGCTAGGGCTGTCCCGCGGAAGGTGGGCCAGGTTAGGGCTACCCCATGGGAGGTGGGCCTTTAAATTCTGATGGCCCCTGGCTGCCTTCTGGCTGTCTGTAGAGACAACACTGACAGTAGTGACAGCACTGTACTGGCACTGGTTGCTTCCCTCTGTGGCACAGGGGCAGGCTACCCCCATCCTTGCAGGGAGCTAACTGATGGGCATTTGAACTTTTTTCCTCTTCTTCTCCAGTGGTGCTGAAAGCTGTCTAGCACAGGCAAGACGTCTCGCCACATTCCATTTCCAAACCACAGTTCTCTTTACTGTCACTGATATTGCCCTTTGCTTTGTTGAGTGTTCTGTACACTTGCAAGAGAAATTGAGAATGGCTGTGTACATAGCTTTTTTGGGGGGCGTAAAACGCTCTTTGCACAAATAGGTCGATGTCGCCTGTACAGACAGCCGAGACTAAGTTGGCGCAATAAAGCTGTGGACTGAGATGATGTGATTGGTGTGGGTCATTGTTGTTACCTCTTATCATCCACCTGCATGATTTATTTAAGCACACTTAATTGTTAGGTGCTGTTTTGTGGTTGTTGTTGTTGTTGTGTTTTTTTTTTTTGGGGGGGGGGGGGGGGGGTACAGTAAGATTTGGTCTTATGAAGTACAACATTATGAAAAGTGTTTTGTTATTGCACCTTCATTTACATTTTTTTATATATATATTGAGCAAGTGAGAAAACTTTGAAAACTGTTGTGTCATGCTCATGTTTTTTTCCTACCTCAGGTCAAATGCCTTTTCCATGGTTACTATTCTTCTTCTTCATTAGAATTAATATCAGTGGGATTGAAAAATGTTTTTGTCCACATTGTGGTGCTTTGATTGGAGCTGTTATAATGTCCAGCTTGCTTATATTGTGTTTCGTGAAAATGTTCTCTACCTTCATGCGTCTGTTAAATAGAAGATATAATCTTTTGCTGGTGTGGGAAAGAAGGCTGTATTTTTTGTTGTTATTTAACAAACCGAAAGAAAGGAAAAAAAAAGCAACAAAAAACTTTACTGCAGGTATAACAACAAAGCACACACACACACACACACACACACACACACACACACACACACACACTCACACACACACACACACACACACACACACACACACACACTCACACACACACACACACACACACACACACACACACACACACACACACTCACCTGTGGCGTTAAAGTTCTGTCTTAAGTCAGTTTTCTACCCAAGGGCCTGATCCACTGTGATGAAATAACGTGTACCAAATACATGCGTGGTAAGTTGCTTTAGAAGTGGACAGAATTTGATGTGACTTTAGAGCGTGGTGTCTTGGAGGATTGCGGCTTGCTGCATTCTCACCTGACATAAGATAGCCAATGAAAATCATGTTGGGTATGTTGCAGGTATTGTTGGTAAGCAAGCGCTGTAATGCTGTTTCCATTGAAGGCTGCAGCTTTTTGGGCCAGCTGGGGACTGTCCCCAAAGTATTTCAGTTTTCTTAACATCATCAGTGATATTATGTTCTTATGAATGTAATGTAGCTCCTAGCTTCCATTCATTCATCCTAGCTCTGACAAGGAAATCATGATGCTGCCAACGCTGCAGTGCTTTCAGCATTGGTATGTACCATTCAGCAGAGGCTTTCAGCCAGTCACTTTTCTGTGGAACGCTGCATCAACATGTATGTACCATTCAGCGGTGGCCAGTCACTTTTCTGTGGAACGCTGCATGAACATGTATGTACCATTCAGCGGTGGCTGACAGCCAGTCACTTTTCTGCGGAACGCTGCATGAACATGTATGTACCATTCAGCGGTGGCTGACAGCCAGTCACTTTTCTGTGGAACACTGCATGAACATGTATGTACCATTCAGCGGTGGCTGACAGCCAGTCACTTTTCTGCGGAACGCTGCATGAACATGTATGTACCATTCAGTGGTGGCCAGTCACTTTTCTGTGGAACACTGCATGAACATGTATGTACCATTCAGTGGTGGCTGACAGCCAGTCACTTTCCTGTGGAACGCTGCATGAACATGCGGTGCTGCAGGCTATCTGAAACTAGTAGCTGACCATCTACATCCTGCATTTGCATATTATATGCCATTGGTCAAAAATGGATCAGGGCCTTTATGCAACTGATGCATGAAAATGTAATGAGTAACCATTCCATGTGAGAACTGTACAGACGTGTCACCTCTATTGAAATGGATGTGCATGTGCAGCGTCTTCACCTTCCGAACACGCACTCTCAGCCAACCCTGCTTCCGGTTTTGGCTGTGGTTGCTTATGCATAGGCTTGAAAGGTTTTCTCTCGGTGGGTCTGTTCACACCCAGCCTTGAAAACTGACAGATACTTGTTTTCCCGTGGTGTGGGTTTGTTTATGCATAGCCTTCAAACTGACGGATAACTGTTTTCCCTCAGCGGAACAGTTTATGCCTGGCCTTGAAAACTGACAGGCAAGTGTTTTCCCTTAGTGGATCTGTTCGTGCGTAGCTTTGAAAACTGATGGATAACTGTTTCCATTCAGTGCACAGAAGAAGTGTGGACTGGCTGTGACGCAGCGTGTGGGTGGTGGTGGGCCCAAAGTTACTGTCTGCATGTTTTTTCATGCAAGTAGAGAATCTCCATTTTTAGTGACAGCATAGGTTTCCCACCAGCATTATTTTAGTTCTGCATTCTGTTTGTAGTTGCTGCACTTGGGTGTGTGTGTGGGTGTGTGTGTGTGTGTGTGTGTGTGTGTGTGTGTGTGTGTGTGTGCTTTTAAGTCTAGGTCTAGTCTTCCGTCAGGGTGAGACTCAGCATGGTGGTCTCACGCGACACTTGTGATATTATCATACACTGAAGTAGGTGGGCCAGGGGGAGGGGCTGGTTCAACTGGTGTGTGCCTGTTGTAGAAAGCTGAGGTGTGATGGTAGCTGTAGTCAGCCTTAGTATCGACAAAATGCACTGGGTGCATGGCATTCTGAGGCTGTGGCTTCTTCTTTCATGGTGCTTTACATCCACGGAAACCATAAGGCTTATTAGGGATGGGCAAAGGGAGGCAGGGAAAGAGGGAGGGAGGTTATATACCTGTCACTACACTGTCGCCACCCAAATGACTCCTGCATTAAGATGGGCAGTGATGAGAACCATTTTAATGTTTCGTTAATTGTGATGGACAAAGTCACAAGACATTGTCCACAGACCACAACCTTTTTGGTGAGAAAGGAGAGCTGAAGTGGAATCGAACCGAGGCCCTTCTGCTTACCAGCCTTACTGCTAGGCCAAACCGGCTCACAGGCAGTGGCTGGCGGGTCAACCCTTTTATACCACATCAGCAGGAGGGCCATCTGTCAATGGGTATAATGTGCCCAAGGTGCTGAGTAAAAGACAGAAAAACCGACTGGTCTTTGAAAGGAGTTGTCATCAGCCGTCTGTTGGTTCTGCTTAGTTTGTGTGCAAGAGGTAGTGGTGCTGAGACAGGTCTGCCCCCAGTGACCCCGACTAACCAGTCGTGTGTAGTTAACACTATTAACTGTTGGCTTTAAGTTCACTCCTGCTTCAGACATTTCCTGGGTGTTTGTTAGAAGAGGGCACCTGTTGTCAGGTGTTCTGTGGTGTAACTAGATGACAGAAAGTCCCTGCTACTGGTCAAAGGTCCAGTGACTAACTGAGGCTTCTGACAGGTTCTGCAGTGCAGATGCTGGAACTATGGTAATGAAAGTGGTGGGGAAACACCTCCTCCTCACAGTTCCCTGATCAGATAGACCACTTAGATGGTTGAAAAGCAACTGGTCAGAGACAGTTACTTCTAAGGCCGCATTCACAGAAATGTCAAATTGTACCTGTGTAAGGAAAGCTTTCAAAAGAGGCCTCAGTGAACATGCCTTTAGCTTTGTCTTGTGATGTACATGATCTGGTGGTGTGCATGCATGTACTTAAAAAAGGCCCCTGAGTGAAAAAACTGTTTATTTTTGTTTTTTCTGTGTAACTTTACACTGCTTTCACAGTGCATGCTCTGTTGCACAAACATTTGTTTTTTTAAGTCTGCGCTTGTGACAGAGAAGAGTACTGTTGTGAGATTTTATTGGCCTCTTGTAAAAGTATTGTGATATTCCTCTATTTTTGTGTGGGTCACCCTGTGTCCGACTTGATGTACCTTGTGCGTGCTTGTCAAGAGAGACGTGTACTCAGTCCTCTTGTAACAGTGGAAGGCTTCCGTGGTGGCAAGGGAACAGCCTGCTTAGCTTTTCATGTGTGCAAAAGCCTTATGACTGGAGAGAGAGATCTCCGGCGTGCCTACTGTGAAAGCTTTTGCTTTGAATGTCCGCATCGTTTCTACTTCTGCAGCAGATGTAACAACAGGGTTTAATGTTTGCAAAAACTATTAAGACACAGCAAAGTGTATCAAATGCTGGTTGTTGTTGTTGTTGTTTTGGGGGGGTGGGGAAGGCTGGGTTTCTTGTCCTCTGTTCAAAGTGCACCAAGCAAGCAAGTAAATGAATTAATGGTAGTTGTCCTCTTACGTTTGCCCCTCCTCCCCCCCCCCCCCCCATGAAAAAAAAAAGCAACTAGTAGGTGCAGATAAGATCAGGATGATTGAGATGATGTAGGGTCATGCCAACTGGGCTTTTGATTTTGACAGAGAAGATCAGTTTGAGTGGCAGTGCACAAGAATGTGGGAGGGGCTGCCTGTTCCATTCCAGGTGCATCCAGTTTTTCTATCCATGCATGCTGCAGTTGGCAAGTGATGATGGGCCAGAGTGCAAGCAGTCACTGAAATATGCATTAATATGGCTGTGGGTTCTCTTGACTGATCTGGCTGTGGATTCTTTGTCTTCATTTGTAAAGGACTGACTGATATAATTATGTCCTCAGCTGTGAACGACTGATTCACGTGTTCGTGAATTGTGTCATCAGCACTGAGGACCGAATTGCTGTGCTTGTGGAATCTGTGTCATCGACTGCGAAGGATTGATTGATATGACTGTGCGTTCTCTGTCGTTGACTGTGAAAGACAGATCGATGTGATTGTGAATTCTTTGTTGTCAACTGTTTTGAGAAAGAAATGTGCTTGTGGATTTGTTGTCATTGAACGTTGTGAGAGAAACGCTTGCATTGTTTGGTGGGCTTGCTGATCTGCTGGCTGTCCGCCTGTGGGTGCAGTCTTGCAGAATGGCACGCTGTAGTGTTCTCATCTTTATGTCGACCGTTGATGTGTACCTTGCCTGTATCTAGTATATCAAAAAAATTTAAAGGAGTAAATGCCCTGTAAAAAAATATTTTTGCATTCCAAACCATCCTGATTTTTTTCACACACTTATGTATACAATAATTAAAAAAAAATGTCAGCTGCAAAGGCATTCGCATCAGACTGGTTTAGCTGCTTAATTTTGTTAGAAATACTAGAAGCATGTTAAGACTTTTGATGCAGTGCTGCGGTCTCCTTGTAGGCACCAGTGGCCCAGTGGTAAGGCACACAGTGGGGAAACAGTTAAACCCAGGTTCAATCCCTGCCTGCCTGTGGCACACACACTCTGCAGCTGGACCGGGGGACTAGTGGCCCAGTGGTAAGGCACACAGTGGTGAAACAGTTAAACCCAGGTTCAATCCCTGCCTGCCTGTGGCACACACACTCTGCAGCTGGACCGGGGGAATCTCTCCCGTTTCCAAGGCTTCACTTTCCACCTTCAAGTGGGATGAGATGCTGCATGACTGTACACAAAACAGGTGCATGCATGGAATGTGTGCCTTGAACCTGTACAGAGGTGTAGGAAAGCCCAATTCAGTGCCACGGGAACGAGATGAGATTTTGTTAAATGTTGCGTCTTCAGCTTCTGGAGCTGAAATGGGAAAGATTTGACCTGCTCCCAGTGAGGCGCTGGATAGGTGATGCTTCTGTGGACTTGGGTCCCGATTCACATGCCCCTGCTGGCCAGTGAAGGCTGGGTGGGTTGGTCAACAGTGGAGAGGAATGGATAATTTGGTCAGGGGAAGAGAAATGGATAGTTGGATTAGGTCTGGGTAATTTGAAGATATGAGAGCATGGTGAGGACTGGATAGTCTAATGAATGGATAGGTGAGTAACGGATAGTTTGGCGAAACTAGTTTATTGGAGATTAAAGAGGTTAGTGATGGGTGAATATGAATCAGAATCTTTGGGCTAGACTCGATTTGTTTAAATTTTCAAGTTATCCTAAACAAGCTTCGGGCATCTTCTTCACTGAAACCATGCTCCTGTTTCAGCCCCTAACATCCACTGTTGACAGTGTGATTCTTTTTGTCTTGTAGTCCTATTTACCCATCTCGTTGCACAATGTACAGGCCTGTGGTGAACCACTGTAACCACTCGTGTACAGATTTATCTATTTGTTAGATTTGCTATAGGATGTATGGGCATTCGTGACTGGTCACAAAACATTATCACACTGTATGCCATTTTGTTGCGAGTATTAAGGGAGCATTTTCTCATGAATGTCCACCATTTCTCAATGCAAATTTGGTATGATTCCTAACACTTTATTGCTTCATCTGGAAAATATTCCCTTTTGAGAAAATATTGCTTCATCTGGAAAATGTTCCCACGAGAACAAAATGAGTCTATACCCCCCAGGAGCTACCAAGTTGTGCAGCCCACTGAGTTCTAACCATTCCTGATATATCTGGGTGGTTTTCTTGTGTGTGTACAGAATGTGCTAGCCACCCCCACCCCGCAACCCCTTTAAAAAAAATGTTTTTAAACTTTTACTGCTATGTAGTCTTCTAAATTGCTGTGGACGTGTAATACACCAGGTTGCTGGTCGTTCCGGAGGGACTGGACAGGCTGCAGAAAGGTGCTGTGCCAATCAGAGGTTGAGCCACTTGTAGCCTGTCAGTTTCCAGCACTGGCCACCAGGCCTTCCCTCAGCACTTGCCAAGAATCTGTGCTGACTGCCACTAGTGCAAGTCTGCCTTTACAGTACCATCCGTTTGGGGGTTCTGGCTTACAGATGAACAGATGTGAAGCCATGTAATGATCAGTCCTTCTGTTACTAGTGCTAGGCTGTCCAGGCTAAAATAAAAAGCTTGAAGAAGGAATTTTCATGGTCTCTGTAAGTGTGGGCAGTGCCACATTTTCCATAGTTGTAGTACTTCACACAGCCATGTCAGTTTTAGTGACCTTGACAATATTTCAAGGTCATAGCTAAGCATCATCTGACAGGTGCACAGATTCCGAGCTGTATATGTTGGTATAGTTTTATCTGATCTACATGAAACGCATAGACTGCACAGAGCATCTGCTGCTTTTGTTGACTTTGGCGGTCTTAAGGAAATACCATTCCTTTTCTGTCTTGACAGAATGTTGCTTTCAATTTTTCTGATGAGATCTCAGATGGTAAAGTAACCTTGTATCTTCAGAAACTGTTCTATGCAGGTCTGTCAGTCTTCACAGGAATTTTGTGGGCAGTAATATCAGTCAATCCTTTGAATGCAATCCAAACGCATAAAAGGTTAAAAAGAATGCTTGTTTAATATGACAATATACAAATATTAAATAAACATTCTTTTGAACCTTTTGTGTGCATGGATCAGGTTTTAGAATACCAGCAGTCATCCTTGTTTCAGATCCATTGAATGCGAGTCATTTGAGTATTTGCCATACTTTTTCGCATTCTCTTTCTGGCGTCATGATAGGTAGTCAACGCACAGGTAGTAATTACTATAACTTTCATTTTCCTTGATGAAAGCACTGCAAATGGGATAGTAGCTTTTGTTTTCCCTGGGTGAGTGGTCACACAAACAATTTGCAGGTTTTGCTTTCCTTATACTGATAACATTAACAATAGATTATTTACCAGTTTTTGCTTTTCTTATAATATTAATAATTATAATATTTATTATTTATCATCCTTAATGATCCTTTCCTTCAGGTTGCATCCATTCCTGTTTCCCACTCTGCCATGTGATCCACTTTGCTGGCCAATGTTTACTGAAATGAAATCAATTGAAAGGCCACAACTGAAAAAGTGTGGCTGGAGTTATTACAGTTTGAACTGTTCACCAGTTAGTGATATGTACCGAAGGCATACCATTAGCCTTGGCTCTCCATGTTCTGTGGACTGCCCTGTGTTACAGTGCAGCTTGGTTAGCCATGTCTGTGAGCAGGAATTGTTTGCAGATGTACAGAAAAACAAATGTGGGAACTAGAAATCCCAAAGGAAGAGGTATCTTACAATTAGGATGACAACCTTTTCATAAGTAAATGTGCCAGCAGACGTTCCATATAAAACATGAAAAGGTTAACATTCAAATTAACATTTACACATTAAAGTCTCAATCAGAGCTTCTTGCCATATGAAAGTATCTGTGGTCATGTTTGTGAATTGCATGATTGTCAACTTTGTTTTCCTCAATGCTTCCATTATGTACATGTAGACTTGAGAACTAGGTCCATCTTGCATCACTCTGGCATGTCCTCTTGCCACCAGTCATCAACAAACATGAAGCGATTTCTTGCTTTCTTAAAATGGAAATGGGTTTATTTTAAATTTTACAACTGCAAATCATTCTCAAAGTCTTTGCTTGAATTCCATCCCTTTTTGTTTATGTATGAGAGGTTGACATCCTTAAGCGTCATTACCATGTAGCCATGTTGTATCAAGTGCATTGTTTGGTTGAGAACATCACAGTAACCTGTGTACTGTATATAAACATGTATTTGTATCTTATGAATTAAATAAGGAATTCCACACAGTCTGCCTTGTCTCTTTTTGTCATCAGTTTTACTTTGACATGGATTCACCAGGGTAGGAGTTGCTGTCAATCCCTTTAAGTGGCAAGAACAGTTCTGGTTCAGATGCCCTCAGTGGTCCACAGACAGATCTGGTGAAAGAGGAAGGCTCTATAACCACAGACAGATCTGGTGAAGGAGGGAGGCTCTATAACCACAGACAGATCTGGCGAAAGAGGAAGGCTCTATAACCACAGACAGATCTGGTGAAGGAGGAAGGCTCTATAACCACAGACAGATCTGGTGAAGGAGGAAGGCTCTATAACCACAGACTGATCTGGTGAAGGAGGGAGGCTCTATAACCACAGACAGATCTGGTGAAGGAGGAAGGCTCTATAACCACAGACTGATCTGGTGAAGGAGGGAGGCTCTATAACCACAGACAGATCTGGTGAAGGAGGGAGGCTCTATAACCACAGACAGATCTGGCGAAAGAGGAAGGCTCTATAACCACAGACAGATCTGGTGAAGGAGGAAGGCTCTATAACCACAGACAGATCTGGTGAAGGAGGAAGGCTCTATAACCACAGACAGATCTGGCGAAAGAGGAAGGCTCTATAACCACAGACAGATCTGGTGAAGGAGGGAGGCTCAATAACCACAGACAGATCTGGCGAAAGAGGAAGGCTCTATAACCACAGACTGATCTGGTGAAGGAGGGAGGCTGAATAACCACAGACAGATCTGGCGAAAGAGGAAGGCTCTATAACCACAGACAGATCTGGTGAAAGAGGAAGGCTCAATAACCACAGACAGATCTGGCGAAAGAGGAAGGCTCTATAACCACAGACTGATCTGGTGAAAGAGGAAGGCTCTATAACCACAGACAGATCTGGTGAAAGAGGAAGGCTCAATAACCACAGACAGATCTGGTGAAGGAGGGAGGCTCCAACTTGCTACTGGTCTGGGCCCATATGTACGAAGGCAAACAGACCCTGTAATCACATTTATCTTCTAAACAGTAATGATTTAGAAAAAATACAAAAAACAACATCAACAAAAAACCCAGACAAGTAGTCCTCTGGCAGCAGCTGCAGTAAGCAGGCTTCATTTCGCTTCCTGCCTCCTGCGGCACCTACATATCATTAATAATAATGAGCGTTTTAGTCTCTACATCTCTGAATTTTACAGATGAAAACAGTCAAATAAGCAGCATTATAATTAAAATCTGGAAAGCAGACAATGCATAAAGTTACCACCCCAAAAAGAAACACTTCTTCCATGTACAGTACCAGGTTCACAGGGAAAGTTGCTGGTTCAGCAATGAAGTCTGGAACAGGTTGGGTTTGCCTTAGCTTTTGTCTTTAGTACTGTTGCTTGTTCTTGTAATACTCCTACTGTAGAGGTGAGCGAACTGTTCTTGTGGCACAGGTGGGCGGGTGACAGCAATGTACACATTTCCCATTTGTTTTCTTCCGGTTTCGTGTTGATGTGATGATGTGGTGGGTGAGATTCAGGTGGACTCAACAACCCACAGGTGAACCTTCTGGTCCCCTCCTACTGCCAGCACTGGGAGAGAGCAGTGCCACGTCAGTCCGTAGGCCACAGGTAATGATGATGACACATGGAGCTGAACAAAAAGGAAAACATTTAAAAATAAAATAAAACATTGCTGAAAGGAAAATTAATGAGTCCTGGGTCATCAAATTATTTCCTTCAGAAATAAAGAATTTCAGTGTCTAGGCTGACACTGAAATTCTTTATTTCTGAAGGACCACCATGTTTAAAGAAACTGATCAGATACAGCTTTGGCATTTGCTTGCTCTACATAAAAAGTGCACATTTAAATAGAAAATACCTTTGTGAAAACAACAACAACAAAAACAGAAAAAACAACCAGCAACCACCACCAAATACATATACACAAACAGCACACAAAATAACATAGCAAAGTCAGGTGGGAGTAACTCAAACATACAAAACTAGGAAAGTAAAAAACAGTGACAACGGTTTACAAAAAGTAAAAAAGTAAAGGGTTGTCTGTATGTGACAAGAATGTGGTTTGTGTGACAAAGGGTGTTCTACAGCTGTGTGACAAAAAGTGGCTGGTTTGACTGGGCATAAAACACCAACTTGCCTACTTACTTGTGCTACAAGAATGGATTGGTGTCACAAAAGGCAGTTTGCATGTGACAAAGGGTGGTTTGTATAACAAAAACATACTTGCATATCTGACAAAAGGTGGTTGATGTATGACAAAAGTTGGTTTGGTTGACAAAAGGTGTTTTCAGAGTGTCAAAGGGGGTTTTGTGTATGGAAAAAGGCTTGGTTTCTCATGTAAGTGTGGTTTGTGTGTGATGAAATGAATGTGCAAAATAACGTGAAGAAATAAAACTTCACCTGTTGGTGACGAGTATTGAAGACCTTGATCTGCCGCTGAGGTCGCCCCAGGGTGGCCAAAAGACTTTCGTGACATCGCGACCATCGGAAACTGCGTGCTCCTTCCACATGGGCCTGCCGTTTGTCTAGAGGTGTGCTGCAGCAAAAACACAGCACCGTCAGCAGTACACTTCAACTCAGTTGTTTGTCTAGAGGTGTGCTGCAGCAAAAACACAGCACCGTCAGCAGTACACTTCAACTCAGTTGTTTGTCTAGAGGTGTGCTTCAACTGTCATTGGTCTAGAGGTATGCTTCACCTCAGTCGTTTGCAAATTCATGTTCCCAGAATGGGACATGCATTTGTAAAAATATCTTATCTGTTAAATGCATAAAATTTGAATGTCCTATTACCACAGAGTTATTTGAGAAAAATGGACAACTTAAATGCTTGCAACAATGTAAGATATTTTGTACAATGCTGATGTTATCAATCATATTGTTAAATTGATTGTTCCTGGTCCTGTGGGTAAATTAGTATAACAAAAAGATATAAATATATTTAAATTAAAAAAATTGTTTAATATCACCTCGATGTCAGCAGACATAAAACATTGACTGATTTGATTGACAGAGGTGTGCTTCACTTCAGTCATTTGTTTAGAGGTGTGCTTCATCTCAGTCTCTTGTCTAGAAGTGTGCTTTATCTCAGTCTCTTGTCTAGAGGTGTGCTTCACCTCAGTCTCTTGTCTAGAGGTGTGCTTCACCTCAGTCATTTGTCTAGAGGTGTGCTTCACCTCAGTCTCTTGTCTAGAGGTGTGCTTCACCTCAGTCATTTGTCTAGAGGTGTGCTTCACCTCAGTCTCTTGTCTAGAGGTGGGCTTCACCTCAGTCATTTGTTTAGAGGTGTGCTTCACCTCAGTCATTTGTTTAGAGGTGTGCTTCACCTCAGTCATTTGTCCAGAGGTGGGCTTCATCTCAGTCTCTTGTCTAGAGGTGGGCTTCACCTCAGTCATTTGTTTAGAGGTGTGCTTCACCTCAGTCATTTGTCTAGAGGTGTGCTTCACCTCAGTCTCTTGTCTAGAGGTGTGCTTCACCTCAGTCATTTGTTTAGAGGTGTGCTTCACCTCAGTCATTTGTACAGAGGTGTGCTTCACCTCAGTCTCTTGTCTAGAGGTGTGCTTCACCTCAGTCTCTTGTCTAGAGGTGTGCTTCACCTCAGTCATTTGTTTAGAGGTGTGCTTCACCTCAGTCATTTGTTTAGAGGTGTGCTTCACCTCAGTCTCTTGTCTAGAGGTGTGCTTCACCTCAGTCTCTTGTCTAGAGGTGTGCTTCACCTCAGTCATTTGTCCAGAGGTGTGCTTCACCTCAGTCATTTGTCCAGAGGTGTGCTTCACCTCAGTCATTTGTCTAGAGGTGAGCTTCGGTCATTTGTCTAGAGCTGTGCTTCAACTCAATCATTTTTTTCCAAAGGTGTGCCCCAGCTGGGTCTGGAAGATCACCGAACAATTGGAAATAGTACATTTTCATCTGGGATTAGCATAGCATCACACCTGGGTCCAGGAAACAATAGTGATACTGCAGAACCCTGCTCCACCATTCTGGAAACACTACTGATAGATTGCAAAATACCAAACCACTGATAGACTGCAAAATACCAAACCACTGATAGACTGCAAAATAGTACACCTCACCCTAGAAAAAAGCCACAATTTCCCAAAAGCACCACACCATTCTATGCAACATCAGGACAAACTTCAGATTTCACACTTGCGGATTCATTCTATGTATCAGAGCATAAAACACCTCCTCTCAAGCTAAGAAATGCCTCTGTGATGCACTGTCACTTGTCAGGAGAAACTTCAGATTTGACACTTATCAATTCACCATGTATAAGTTAATAATAAGACTGGCCTACAAATGGTGAGACCAGTGCCTTAAGCAGAGCAGTCTTCCGCAAGAGGTTTCACAATCATTTTCATTGTAAACATGTTTAGGGAAGGCATTCGCATTTGATAGTACATCCTGGAAGTAGCATTTTGTCATGGGGCTCAACATTATTTTAAAATTTCAGCTACCTTCTGTCATTTTCTCTTTTTTATCTCTCAAGAAAATAATGCTGATTTATATTCATATTCAATCATTACATACTAAATATGATTATAACCCTTGGTGCCAACCTTGACATTGATGTGTCAAAGACGATCCAATCGGAGCCAGCCACAGCACCGACCAAAAGGCAGTTGTGTCTTGACCAATCGCAGTCAAGAAGTGGAGCTACACCACAGCTCAGACTCATGATTGGCTGTTGGTTGCTGAGGCTGAAGAATCGAATGATGCCATCTTTCTGGCCCACCATAAGCTGTAACACACAACACGCACACTTTAAAACACGTTCATTTTATCCACCACTGACGGACTGAGAAAGACACAGGGAGAGAGTGCATAACACACAATACACACACTTTAAAACACGTTCATTTTATCCACCACTGACGGACTGAGAAAGACACAGGGAGAGAGTGCAAAATTAGTAAATGAACAAATAAGGTCTAGTCATAACTTCTAATGGCTAATGGACAGGACTTGGGAACTGTTTTCATCCTGCTCTCATCAAAAGAAAATCTGTAATATGTCTATGGCGTTGCCATCTGTTAGAGTCGCTGTGTATTTGTCTGAACTGGACTCTTCCAATGGCAAAGGGCAGTGTGTGTCACTGTCATAACAATAATATTAATAATGTACAGTCATCATGCACTCATCAATACTCACTCACATGATACATATTAACCTGAACACAATGTTCTACACACCTACTGAACAAAGTCCTACCAATGCAATTTACGTAAAATATGAAGCAAAAACAAACAAAAAAACAAGTGAATGCAATGAATTCAAACCATTTGTGCATGCATGACTTCAGCAAACATACTCCCTTTGGCACAGCACAGTGGGGAGATTGGTTCCATGAGTGGAGCGGTTCATCAAAGGTTGCTAACACACTCGTGTACCAGGCACTGTCACAGTGTCAGTCTAAACATCAACTCCCTTCACCCTCTCTTTACAAACCTTCAGCAAACCTCAGAGTGCCAGTATTGTCACAGTGTCAGCCTAAACACCAACTCCCTTCTCCCTCTCTTTACAAACCTTCATCAGTTCATCAGAGTGCCAGCATGGTCACAGTGTCAGTCTAAACACTGACTCCCTTCCCTCTCTTTACAAACCTTCATCAGTTCCTCAGAGTGCCACCACTGTCACAGTGTCAGTCTAAACACTGACTCCCTTCCCTCTTTTCACAAACCTTCATCAGTTCCTCAGAGTGCCAGCACTGTCACAGTGTCAGTCTAAACACTGACTCCCTTCCCTCTCTTTACAAACCTTCATCAGTTCATCAGAGTGCCAGCACTGTCACAGTGTCAGTCTAAACATTACACTCCCTTCCCTCTTTTCACAAACCTTCATCAGTTCATCAGAGTGCCAGCACTGTCACAGTGTCAGTCTAAACACTGACTCCCTTCCCTCTTTTCACAAACCTTCATCAGTTCATCAGAGTGCCAGCATTGTCACAGTGTCAGTCTAAACACTGACTCCCTTCCCTCTTTCCACAAACCTTCATCAGTTCATCAGAGTGCCAGCATTGTCACAGTGTCAGTCTAAACACTGACTCCCTTCCCTCTCTTTACAAACCTTCATCAGTTCATCAGAGTGCCAGCACTGTCACAGTGTCAGTCTAAACACTGACTCCCTTCCCTCTCTTTACAAACCTTCATCAGTTCATCAGAGTGCAGGTATACAGAGGATGCCAGCATGCTGCCGTGCTAAGCACTGTCACTGTGTCAGTTTAATCCTCACTCCCTTCTCCCTCTCTTCACAAACCTTTAGCGGTTCATCAGGATGCCAACAAACAGCCATGCCAGGTGCTGTCAGTTTAAACATCATGCTCCCATCTCCCTTTTGGCTCCACACTCGGCACGTCAGGTCATCACCAGTGCTTGCCAACTGGTCATCTTCACCAGGGGCAAAGGTCACCGAGTTAACAAAGTCTGTGTGGCCCTTCAGGACCTGGAGACATCAGGAAAAAGTCACGACGCTTCTGAGAGTAACGGACAAATTCAATTTCATAATAGAAATAGATACAACATACTGTCATTTGTGAGAAACATGAATCAATGCTTTGGAAATAAGCAGAAACAACAACATAATCCACACTGCAAACAAACGCAATGGACAATGGGCCTGCAAAGCTGCTCACTACACAACTAGGCAAATACCAGGCAGAGGCCTGAAATACAGCCTGGAGATGCATTCCTCAAAGTTTAAGGGTGATACATTCTGTTTAATCTTTCCTTACAGGAAAAGATTAAGTGTGTTTAGCACAAAGAATACTTGTACAGGGGGGGAAGGGGGGGGGCTGGATGCAGTTCTGGGTGTGTTTAGCTCACCTAATACATGACATGAGCAGGTAAATCACGTTTTATGTTTATGTTTTTATTTTGTTCATTTTTGTTTCATTTGTTTGAATATATATATATCCTCTTCTCTTCTGGTTGACTGGGCATAAAACACCAAGTTACTTACTCTTCAAGCACTTCAGCAAGTATGGAAATTTACACATGTATATAACTACAAAGTACAATAGCATGACAATTTTCATGTGAAACAGCCTGGGGAAATGAAACAAAATCTGAATGCAAAATAAAATAATTTTCATATCCTGTGAACATCTTGGTCCCTCTTTCCATGCCTGTATAAATCATTAAATGGGAAGATGGACCAAGATGTTAATCACAATAAAATAATTATTATATTTTGTAACAGTGTTAGACTGTTACTGTAGGCACAGCCTCTTTTGTTTTTGTTTTTTTGGAATACAAGGCTTCCTTGCATCATTTGGCTTGCCTGACATGGGGCACAACTACACTGATCAGTGGCCAGTGCAATAAGACAGCCATGAAGAGTGCAAGTCCAGATCTGCCTCTACCCACTTTAAGGCCATAGGGACGATTAAAGAAAATCCTCAATTCTGACTGAAACTAGCTCAGGTAATACCTGTGTGTCATTGGTGTCTTTCAAGTCAGATGTGAACACTCGCACATTGTGGTCATCACAACCAGCAGCAAAACTGAAAATCAGTCAAACAATGAATCGTACATAAAATTATGATACAACAACATAAAGGGAAAAGAAACCCATTTGAAACAACAGCAACCACTGTATGTTTTCCTCACCGGGAAAGTAGCTGCCATGCACTGCCAACAAAGAATCTCTCACTTGATCTTGTTCCAATCCTGCCATCAACAAACACACTCTGTTTGCGGCCCATTTTAATCTGGGTAAATTCAGCTTTGTATAGTCAGAATGCTCGTGTGTGAGTGTGTGTGTGAGACAGAGAGAGTGTGGGTATGTATGCGCTTAGAATAATTTCTATAGGCCAAGATTTTGCACTTTACAAACACTTTAATTATCTATTATTATTTAAGGGAACGGCAAGTTCAGAATGATCAGTTCATCTTTAATTATCTATTATTATTTAAGGGAACGGCAAGTTTAGAATGACCAGTTCATCTTTAATTATTATTATTTAAGGGAACGGCAAGTTCAGAATGACCAAGTCATCTTTAATTATCTATTATTATTTAAGGGAACGGCAAGTTCAGAATGACCAGTTCATCTTTAATTATCTATTATTATTTAAGGGAACAGCAAGTTCAGAATGACCAATTCATCAGCTGCACTATCCAGGAGGCAGAGGCAAGATTTCTGCCATGGCCTGAATAATTGACACTATGACAGCTGGGTGGAGAAGGGAGACGGGGGAATTGTGTCACTATCAGTCTTCTTTGTAGCAACAGTACAGAAGCAGCAGTTGGGTTGGTTTCTTGCTCTTCTTCTTCTTCTTCACTTTACAAAGGTAGGACACCCATTTTTCAGACAGGGAATAGCACTGTAGAAAATGTATGTATTATTATTATCATATATAATTATGTATCAATCATTCAATGTGAGGGCTGATATAGTGATTTAACACAGGCTTTCCTGAGGATTCAGATTTCTTTATTATAAATTTATTGTTACTGTTAGACTCTGAACTGAACAAAGTAAACATACCACAGTTGTTTGTCCAGCACAGAAATGGATGTTTTGGGACTCCAGGCAAGGCAGGCAACGCCATGATCCATCTGAATGTCTTTGATATGGGTGTAGTCCATGCCGTCCAGCTCTGAATCTTCTTCCTACAACACCAACCAAACAATGATGCAACAATGACTTCTTTTTTTCAACTAATTTTTTTTTTTTTTAATTATGATATATATAATATATATATATAATTGATACATCATACTTCATAGTGATACATTGTGGTAAGTAGTTTTGAAACTTTTCTTAGGAACTACTCACTAACCTCAGATTTGTTTTGAAAGATTTGTTTTGAAATTAATTTGTCTAGTCGACAATTGCTCATACCTGATGAAGTCTGACTTCTTGCAGTCCACAACAACAGCCTGCCATCTGTCATCAAGGGAGCTCTGCATCCATGCTTGACTTTGCCGCTGACCCCATAGTGATGCTGGAGTAGCTTATGGTGCAGGAGACTATGGCTGACCTTGTTAACAGCCTTGGTAAATAGGCCCATGTAGTGTAGTGGTGGGCACTTTGGACTGTGGGTGGGAAGGTCTTGGGTTCAAAACCCATCCCAGTCATGTGGGATTTTTCAGCCTTGATAGTGCTGGGACTGGGAGTGACATAGGCCCAGTGCCAGTGGGAAGGCTGGGACCATGCAGCAAAGCTTCATCCATCTCATCAAAGGCTCTTTGAGCGTGTTGCTCTAATCATCTGAACAACACTGCAGCTCCCTGTCCTGGTTAACACCTGGTTAATTATGACAGCAGGTGTGGTCTGCAGCCCTGTCGAGTAGTCTCAAACTGAGCTGGACCTCCATAGCATCATCAGTTATCAATCATCTTCACCTATGTATCACTATCAGTATCACTGAATAAATATATATATATATATATATTTTATGTCTCAGCTTCCTGATGCTACGCTCTTGTCAGTCTTGGTGATCTTGCCTCCTTCCGTGCCTGAAGGCTGAAGCAGTTCTGATCAAAGCCTGCAACGACAGAGTCCACGTTGGAGGACTGGTGGCGCGACGTCGTGGCGGTCTGCTCTCTGGAGGGAATGCTCACTCAGTCTGACTCTGCTGCGACTTTAACAATGCCGTCAGTTGGGGACCTAGTACTACTATCGGGCTGCCCGTTTCTGTACGGTTCCCAGGGCTCCGATTCTTAGAGATGTGACGAATCCCATAGCCCCACAGAAAAAAAAGGATAATAAAATAATTTCTATTATTTAATGGCTCACCCCATCTGACACCTTTCTTGCTTTTTGTGAATAAAAAGGGGTCTTATTTTTCATTCATAAACTCCAGCGTAATGATATGTGTTGTATGGAAGAAGACTTCGGTGAAGCAGACGAATCTTCAAGAACACCTTACCTGAAACCGGCAAGACACGATGGATACTCGTGTGGCTGTCCCAAACGCTAGCAGCTGACATGACCACTGGAACGGCGAAAACTCCACGCATCGAACCACCTCTTGGCATGGAATTGAGTAGGTACTGGATTTCACCTCTTCCTTCATTTTGTTCCGGTAATGTTCTAGCGAAGACCAAACAATACTCTTCGGTTCTTGTTCTATGCGTCCTGCCGCGCTTGGAAAAGAAGATTGGAGAGTTCGTCAAGGGAGATAACTGACACTAAACATCAGCTTTAGAGGCCCAGTTGCACAGCCACTAGCATTGAATAACACTTAGTTCTAAAAACACTTCACACACAAACACGCATTTTATTTGTTACACAGCATTGAATAACACTTAGTTCTAAAAACACTTCACACACAAACACATATTTTATTTGTTATACAGACATTTAGTCAGTGAAATGTTAAACAAGACAGGCTATATAAAAGGGATCATCAATCCAAAGATTTCACATGAGCTGGTTTGGCCTAGCGGTAAGGCGTTAGGCTGGTAAGCAGAAGGACCTCGGTTCGATACCGCTTCAGCTCTCCTTTCTCTTCAAAAAGGTTGCGGTTTGTGGACACTGTCTTGTGACTTTGTCCATCACTTCCTACTGAAACATTAAAATGGCTCTCATCGCTGCCCATCTTAATGCAGGAATCATTATGGTGGTGACAGTGTAGTGATAGGTATATAATCTCCCTCTTCCTCCACGTCCATACCACCATCCCCCTTTCTCCCCGTCCCTAATAAGCCTTATGGTTTCTGTGGACGTTAAGCACCACGTTTACTTACTAAAGATTTCACCATCCATAGACAGGCCATGGCAAGAGATTCAAAGTTGTTGCTCAGTCCAAACTGACATTACTATCAAAGGACAACTGCACAGTGTTCTCTCCTATCACTGCATCAGCAACTAGAGCCTATAGTCCAGGCCATCTGATTTACTGCGTTAGTGCGTATGCCAGACTGGCTGTTTTTCAGTTCACCTCCAAACTGCATATTCAAGGGTTCCAGACTTGAATAGGCCCAAGAAATCAGACCTAACTACCTTTACTATGTCTACTGGTTATAACAGCTGTAAAGGTAGATCTATAATCTGTAGCTAAAAGCAGATCCATACCTTCTGTCACTGACAGCTGCAATCACAGACTTTCACACTACACAGAAAGAGCATGTTTCTCTGTGTCAATGACTTAAAGTTAAAACACTGAACATTCTGTTTCAAGATCTGGGAGTCATTTGCTTCTCACTGAAGAAGCACAATGCTATTTCAGCATTACAAAGTTTTAGTAGGGCAGAACAAGAAGGTTGAAAGAATGGGGGGAAGGGGGGGTTGGGGGTGGGAACACAACAAATTAAGACTTTTGAGCCCTACTTGCAAACTGCTTTAAAATCAGAATGCAATAACATTTGCTTCCTTTACATCCAGATCTGGCAGACACCAATAGGTTATGTTTTTTCTTTGTGGCACCTTGTAATTTGAATGCTTTACTGTTTGCAAACGTGTCCACACACACATACACACACAGATTGTAGGCCATTTTTTAACACTAATTTTTTTTTTTTTTAAATTAGGATAATTTGTGTTCCCCCCATTTCTTCCCATTGAAGTATATAAATTTATATATACATGCCAGATGTGGTCTTTTCACTGACAGTGTCAATGTATTCAAGCAAGATCAAGACAGACACAGTGACATACACATGCATGCACGCATGCACACACACACACAGTGACACACACATGTGCCCATCCTCTCTCTCTCTCTCTCTCTCTCTCTCTCTCTCTCTCACATACACACACACACATGCACAAATACCACATAATTCATCTTCATTACACATATTTATTCCTTGTATGACAACTGGTTTAACCATTGCTCAAAACTTACATCTCTAATGAACACAAAACCTTCAAATAAACTGATTAAAAAACCCACAAGAACAGTCTGAAGTGCAACTTACATAAAATCATCCAATCCATAATACACTGAATGCAGTGACAGGCCTTTGAATGAAAACAAAACACTTTTCTGCATAGTCTATACAACAGAATGAAGCGGAAACTTGTGGCTCATTCTAACTCACAGGCAACATCACAAAGCTGAAATGCAACAACAGAAAGCTGTTCGAACAAAACCATGTCCCCACAACTGATCAACTGAAAACTGAGGACACCTTGACGAATCTTCTCAGAACATTTTTTTTTTTTTTTAATACCCATATATATATTATTATTTTTTCTTTCTCCTAATGCAGTCCTTTTCCAGTTATGCATTATCCATTTTGGTAGAAGGAGGGGTAGAGGGCAGAAAAGTAATGGGTAAACCTGAGAAACCCTGTCTTTCATCTAAGAGCTTGAGCATTTCCTCTCCTTTAACTTTTCCACATGCAAAAATCAGAAACAGAACAAGGCCTTGAGCACTCGTGCTGAATCAACACCCAAGGGAGTTAATTAGCAATCAAAATAAGTAACACAAGTACAAAGACCCGAGTTGCCTATGGTAACTCTCACCTGGCATGCGTGTAAATACAAGGTATATGATATATAGAGAGGAATTTATATACCTTGTATTTACACATGTGCCATGTGAGAGTGACCACAGGCGACTCAGGTCTTTGTTGCTGTACTTGTGTTACATATTTTGAGCGCTAATTAATTCCCTTGTGTGTTGGTGTTCCACATGCAGTTCTCCATGCAGAAAGTATCTGCTGCTGAATCCTTTTCACCCTTGGCAATGACCAGTTCTCTTTCCAGTCCAAGTGTTCTAAACTCTGTTGTTCACATTCCCAAAGTAAAATGTTCATGCTCTCATGTTTACTATCCCCTCACAAAATGTTCATGTGCCTGTGTCCACCACCCACTCACAAATTGTTCAAGTTGCCATGTAAACTATTGCTGACAGGTTGTCAGCTTTGCATGTCAACTGCCTCCTCACAGAAGACCACATCCTTTTCATTTGACCATTTTTGGGTGGTGGTGATGGGGGTTGCACATGTGTGTGTGTGTGGGGGGGGTGGGGGGTGGGGGGGGGTCTTTTATCAGGGGTTGCACTGTACAAAATCCATGCTGATGTGCAAAGAAGCTCACCGGCATTCAGCTGACAAAGTCTGGGCTGATGTAAAGACAATCTCACCAACATTCAGCTGACAAAGTCTGTGCTGATGTAAACACAAGCTCACTGACACAAGCAACTGACAAAGTCTATGCTCACGTACAAACAAGCTCACTGGCATTCAACTACGAAGTCTGTGCTGATGTACAGATATTCAACTGACAAAGTCTGCTGACGTAAAGACAAGCTTGCTGACGCAAGGAACTGACAAAGTCTGTGCTGATGTACAAACCATCTCGTTGGCACACGGAACTGACAAAGCCAGTTCAACAGGCTTGGCAATTATCTCGTTTTTGTTTGTCATTTTTGTTGTTGTTTTGTCATTTTTGTTTTTGTTTGTTGTTGTTTTCTGTCTGGAATTCTGTCTTCAGCAATTCCAGAATACAGAGTTCAGTCAAAATACTACATTACTTGCACCCATGCAAATACCACACTAATCATCTCCATTCATGCAGACAAAGCACACGCTGTTCAGTTCGGTCCTATCCCATCAGCCAAACTCAACACAATGCTTTTGGCACAGAACACTGCCACAAAAATAAAAGGCTTGCCATATTCAGGTTGAGAAAACAACAAAATTAACAAACAAAGCAGAGAATAAAAAGGAAAACCGTAAAACCATCGATAAAATTAATGCTTAGTGCTGATAAAGGAGTTGTCTTAACATTCCAGCCAAACATGGATAATGCCAGACAGTGCAGACTCGGCAATATGCCGACCAGTACCACCACAAAAACAAACACACAGGCTACAGAAACCAGCGATGATGTTTTCTTTGCTTTCAACAATATGTTGTAAGTCAGCTATATTATAAGTGACTGCATGTCTGAAACATTCACAGCAATGTTTTCTTGTTGGCTTTTTAGCTTCTTTTGTGTGTGTGTCGTTTTTTGTTTTTGTTTGGTTTTTGCCACCAAACAATCAGAAAAAGAGGAAGAAGAGCAAAATCAAAAGTATAAATGCAAATTAAAACGTGTTGGCACATAATGATAACACATAATGATAACACAGACTTAATCAACAAAAGTCATCAAGGAAGAATATACTCTCTGGGAGGGGTCAAAGTTGTCTTCCATTTAGCCATCATGCAAACTGTCATGAATCTGCCGCAAGAAATCTGCAGGAGCTACACATGATAAAAAATAAAAACCGCAAAGAAATTATCAATCACATGCACATGCACACGCATATACAGTTTACACTAAAGATAAATACACACATATTTATAATATCTAAATTAAGATGAATGAATGAAAAATAATAATCATACTTAATTTTCTGATCAAACCAAGCAAATCAAAATGCAAATATGCTCAGTCAAGTCACATTCAAACTGGAAAATAACTTATATCTTTAAAAACAACAACACCCCACTCTCCTGTGACCATAAAAATCCAGCATTAAACACATGAAGCTCATTGAGGTTATGATAATGCAGAGTTCAAAATATAATCACTGAACATCTGACAAATGCCAGAATTCAGTTTCTGCTGATGGAGAGAACGCCTCCACTGAATATGCTACTTAAATACAGTTAATAATAATTAATATTACAACTATTCCCAATGCGGTTGACAATCAAAGCACAGCTACTCCATTTCTAATATATATGTAAACATTTGACACAGTAGAAGGAAGGGACAGAATAAACCAATGATTAAAAAACAAACAGAGGAATCGGTCATTAGATCCTCCCCCCCCCCCCCCCCCCCACCAAAAAAAAAGCTTTTGCTGAACATGTTTTCATTCTGGTTACAAAGACCATTAACAAAATGAGACACTGTACGTTCAAACTGATTAATCCTCTAAACTTCACATGGCTCTCAGTGCCAAAACTGGAAGGGGAGGATTGGGGGGGTGGGGGTGGGGGTGGGGGGTGGGGGGTGGAGAGAACAGCCTCTAGCTGTAAATATGTAACAGTTTAACAACAAACACAAAAATATCTAAACCTCATTAAAAAAAAAAAAAAAAAGCTGAAAGTTTGCAGCTCTAATGACATGGAAGCCCTAAATGGAACAGTAGTAAAGCCAGCAAAGCAAAACGAAGCCCAACACACCACTAAGATCTTTCTTCTGTCACAATCGCTTGTCCACAGCAATGCGTCAGCATACACTTCACTTTGTCTGGAGCAATGGGTCAGCATACACTTCCTTTGTCTGAAGCAATGCGTCGGCATACACTTCACTTTGTCTGGAGCAATGGGTCAGCATACACTTCCTTTGTCTGGAGCAATGCGTCAGCATACACTTCACTTTGTCTGGAGCAATGCGTCAGCATGCACTTCACTTTGTCTGGAGCAATGGGTCAGCATACACTTCCTTTGTCTGAAGCAATGCGTCGGCATACACTTCACTTTGTCTGGAGCAATGGGTCAGCACACACTTCCTTTGTCTGGAGCAATGGGTCAGCATACACTTCACTTTGTCTGGAGCAATGTGTCAACATACACTTCCTTTGCCTTGAGCAATGCATTGGCACACGCTGCTGATACAAGCACACAGCCAGCAGTGGGGCTGTCAACCAAGCATATCCAGGCTCCAAACAAATGCACATCAATATTACACCAACACATGCTCGTCTCAACATGCAGTCTTAATTCCCATGCCAAGCTACAGCCATCACTCTCCGTCCCCTCCCTGCGGACGGTGGACTGCACGCTCCACATGAAGCCTTTACTCACAGTAACCATCACACAACCAGTCCTACAATCACCAACTCTTTGTCCTACAATCACCAACTCTTTGTGACCACAAGCAACTGTTTGCTGATAAAATGTATCATCACTCATTGTACATATATATATTTTTAGAGAGGGAGGGAGAGCGGTCCATTTTGTTTTGTTTTGAGAAAATAAATACGTAAACTTGAATTTTCTTTTGCAGAATGAATCTCCAACCGTTTTCAGTTTCACTTTCAGGCTGATAAAAAGGTTTCTTGCTGTGTCAAGGACCCCCCAGCCCCAGTTTGATCTGATCCTTGTACCATCTGGTGCACTTTCACCCTGAACTAGGGCCACATTATGTAGCTCAGTGAAGTTCTATTTCATCCACTGTTTTTCCATGCCAAATAACAATCGCATTTATACATGTTACAGAGGTTATGCAAGTGAAGGATTCCCATGAAATAGGAAAGGACATTGTACTGTAAAAAATATGCACAACTGTTTAGGGGGAGGAGGGGGGGTGGAGGGGGAGATAGAGTGCCAAACTAGGCATCATCAACATTGACAAAAATGTACACCTATTTGCTCTGACATGGCCTTAGTTGATTCATTTGACAGTGAAAACTGACAAAATGTACACACACTGATCAGTTTGACAGTGAAAACTGACAAAATGTACACACACTGATCAGTTTTACAGTGAAAACTGACAAAATGTACACACACTGATCAGTTTTACAACATCAAATGCGGGCAAGACTGGTTTACAACTGTACAAGACTCCACTACAAGACAACAGAGTGTCAAGCAATGACATCCAAAATGCTCCACAAGATGCAGAGGTGCATATAATAGTCATTGACACCCAAGTGCATCTTGTCATAAATAGAAAATTGCCTGTGCAAGTACAAGGAAACAGAAATCTGTATATTCGTACACAGTACGGTCGTGCATTACTAATACTATACATAGCAGTGATTTTCGACAAGTGTGGATCCCCTGACACAGACTGCTAAAAGGACTAGCCTACTCAAACGCGTGTCCGACATGTGCAAAATACATCAAAATAAATATCATACATTTTGCACTTTGCTCGCAAAGGTCTCACTGATTTTACTTTGGCTACAAAAAGTGTTCTCAACACACCCAGTACCCTGACATAGGTGATTTGTTAGGACCCAAGGCCCAACACCAAAGACGCCACAGTGTGTGACAAGCAGCTTACTCTTCTTTCAGCAGACCATTCTTAGTAAGCTGTCACAGGGGCCTCGCTTTCAATCTCACTTTCCTTGGTGGCCTCAGCTCATGAACATTCCTTGAAGATCGTCCCCACAGTCACCTGTCACCTGTACAACTTGGTTTCTAAAGCGTATATAAAATCATCAATTTTCAGTTTTTATTTCCTCTCTTCTCTACTTTTCCAGCCACTGGACAAAACTTTTTTTCTGAGAAGGGCTGCACATTTCACAGGCTGGTGCGCGGTCTTCACTATACTTTCCTCTTATACTAGTTATAGACACTGTTGCTGATGTCATATCAATCATGCTGATTGCCACTCGCCTGGGTCAGTCCACCATGACAAAATCAGCAAAAAGAGCTTTGCACTTACCGGTACTTTCTCTGGCAGTGCAGCTTTGACCTTTCACAAAACATGGTGGACACGGTTCATTTCCGTGAGGTAACATCTCTGACAAGTGTTTTAATCTCACTGCTGACTCCATTTTTACAGCATCAACCAAAAGAGCTGTTTGCTGTGAGCTACACTCTGCTTGGTTAAAGGAGTAAAGGAAGCACTCTGGGTAGCCACAAAATGCATTTGACATCAGATTAACACAGCGCATGTGAGATGGACATGAAGAGTTTGAAACAGCCATGCACGCTTCTCACAGGTCACAGGTCACATTGCATCACCGTTTACACATACAGGCAAAGAATACGACAGTGTATCAGTTAGAAAATTACTGAACTGCTGACAAATGCTTGAACTGTTGACAGCATTGACGCTGTCAGTGCTGTCCGAAAACAGGTTCACGAGGCCTGACTCTGTGGGTACAACCCGTAAACAATGGACAAACAGTCCAAAATCAGTGGCAAGTGAAATTCTTGCCGTCTTCTGCAGCCATGTTCAAAATTAAAACACAAGTCATTGCTATGCATGTTCTGGTGCTTTAGCTTGGAGCAAAATATATACACAAGTAGGAAATTGCAAAGTATACACTGTACACAATGACCATCCAAACAGAACCAGGCATTTGCATAAATCAGAATATACAACCAAAGTATGTACAAATATATTTTTACCCTATGATCATATTCATTCCATGCAGATACATTTATATATATTCAATGCCTATTGGGCAGTTCGGTGAAGCTGGTTTGCATGAGTGAACACCCTTTGTAATCTTTTGCGCATGAAGTCACGAGAGGTTACAGCGTCACTTTCGGGCCAATTTCTGAGTAGGCGTTGCTTTACACTGTGCTTAACAACAGAAGTTGAACCTAGAATTGTGAAGCAGTACAAATGCCACCACTGTTGCAGTTGCAAAAATTACCAGGGAACGGAAATGTAGGGTCGAAAAAAAGTACCTTTGTGTCATTTTTTGGCTGACCAGAAGATCGAGAGTTCATGGAAAAAAATGCGTTTTGGGGCATCCTACAGCACAAGCAACAAGTTATTGCTTGTTGCCAGACACATTATGACGACAGGCCTCCAAAAATGCCTTTAAAGTTGGCAGTGTAAAATTTGCAAATTCACTGTGACCACCTTCCATTGTTAAGAAAGTACGCACCGGAAGTAAAAGCAGCCAAGGGACTGAAACGTTGCCGGGCAAACGTCAAGGGAGTTAACAACCCCGCCTGAACCACCCAATACATAAATATATATGTGCATAGGCATGGAGTGATATATATATACCTGTACAGCATTCCCAGAGAAAACAAGCCACAAACCAGTGTGTTGCCTCAAGTTCATTTTCTATGAAAGTAAGAAACACAGTGACAACAAATACAAAGTGAGTATTTCATGAGGAAGTGCACATACACACGTACAAAGTATCATTATATAAAAGTGCAAAAATGTTCCACAGATTCAGCCATGAGGTTGTGCTGGCATGAAACAGTCTCAGATCCCCTGGAACCCCTCTCCCCTGGACTTGCCTCTCTCAGTGCAGTCGCTGAATCTGACTTCAGACAATATCCTCTCGCAGCCAGTACATCTGTCTGGAGTTTGGTTCTCTTTAATCCCATGCTTGACAGTGAGATTACAGAAACAATGTAGGAATTCAGCTGTGCCCTACTAAAAGAACAAGAAAAAGGAAGTGCCATTTTGTAAACAACATCAAGTGTCACATAAAGAGCTACTGTACTATCGCCAACACAATAGCAGTACTACTAAAATGACAGAGTTTTTTCACCAGCAGAGATAAGAGTGCGGTGTGCTTGAAAAGGTAAACCAATGGCTTGTTGCATACTTACTTACTTACTGCCTTAACATCTATCAGTGTTTAGGGCAGCAACTGTTGTATGCACAGCTCCATTCAAACTAGACTTTGTGGTTCTGGCCACAGATGGGAAGTTTACACAAGCCAACAGTGAAACAGTCCAGTGTAAACACTAAAGAAGAAACGACGGTGTGTGGAAAAATGGCTTTGTACAGTTCAGCAGTGAGGATTAGCAATGTAACTCTTAATAATGATTTTACTTTAAATGCCATTCAACTTGCAAAACAGAAACCAAAAAATAAAATACGAAGGATCACTGTAACGGAACTCTAGGGAAGAAAAGATTGAAGTAGAAGAAGGAAAAGGACGCAGATGATGGAGACAACCATGAGTAATGTGGTACACAGTTGCAAAGGCGCCACTTGTTTCACTGCTGTTGTTACTCTTTCAACAAGTATTTCCACAACCATTTTCTGAGTTATGTACACATACTGAAGAGTGTTTTTCTATTTTTTATAAACACATTTCACGTTACCTATATAAATTTTACTATTTCAAGTGAGCAGAAAATTATCTCCTGTAATAAAAACATAAATAAAAACCAAAACAACTAAAGGGATCTACATCTACCCTAAACATTTGTGCATGTTTTATCATGCTTTTATAGTCAGTCTGTTTTAATTTAGCTTTTATGGACTTTTATAGTTCTTTCCTTTCCAAAATGTTGTGTATTTCATCTTGTTTTAGAAGGCTGGCAGTCAACTTGGTTTCAGAATTTTTTCTCCCAATGAAACACGAGTATATTTCTCGTTCCTTTAAAACTTGTCAGGCACTTCCACTAACATTAGTTGATGCTGTGGACAATGCTGCAGTATTTGGAAAAGGTCAACAGTTTCACAAAATCTGAACCCCAGCCTGGGCCATCAAAATCACTTATTCCAACAAGAAATCAGCTTTAAAGAGTAGCCAGGCCAAAGATAAAAAAGTTGGCCTCTGAACATCTGCCCACTCTGGAAATGCAGCACCTTCAATTCAACCTCAAAAACATTTAAGAATTGCACAGTTGCAAGCAAACTGCCTCTGGAGTTAAGTTTAAGCTAATTATTTTCCAAGAACTGAACTGAATGCATTCAGATGATAATACAAGCAGTTTGTTTGGAGGGTATTCGGACTGTTCACAACTCCAAAAACTAAAAACATGCACAGGTTCAAGTATTGTGAACAATGGGAAAGAGGACAATCTGCAATGATTTGCATCATCAACTCATCCAGAGACCAATAACCACTCAGTGTGAAGCCTTTAAATGTTTTCTTCAAATCCCTTTGTGTTATTTCCTATGAAAGAGACTGAATATACTACATACATACACAGCATAATTGTAATAAATACGAGCCAAAGAAACAGAGCTCTACTCTCTGAGTTTAGGGTCTAAGCCACTACCTGTGCTCATAAATAAGAAAAACACACATACAACAGACAGAGGTTCAGATACACACACACGTGTGTCCATGATTAACCTTGCAATGCTAGCCCCTAGTTCTAAACAGGCACCCTGATTTTGTGTCCCGAGTTCCACAGATATCGTCACCAACACAAGCAAACCCTGAATGCATGGATAAATGATGAAGTTCACAACCAACTCCTAGCATTCACTCGTCACCATGCAGTGCTGCCTAAAACGCATTGAAGAAGAACCTGAACATTGAAACAAGTGTGCATATCACTTTGGTAAGTAAGATGATGCCTCAGTTTGGAACTAACTCTACTAGTCTCCATGCAAACATCCCAGCAGTTAGTGAGGAGTCACAAGTGCTCAAACTACACTGAACCTCAATTCATCATCGCTGCTTTCTCTGCATATTTGTTGCTGTTCTAGTTTGTGCAGGCACTGGATTCTTCCCACACCTATGCTCTGCTGGTGAGGGTCATACCCATTTTTGCAAAGGGTGGGAAGGACAGGCTGTGTTCAGACAGGTAAGTAAGTAAATTGGTGTTTTACGCCCAGTCAACCAGTGCAGTTATGTCAGGGCGTGTGTTCCGACAGGTCACTCGTGAGCTAAACAAAGAGGCCAAAAGAAGCTGTTGTTTTTAACCTTTTCACTGCCATGATGTCACTTGAAAACAACCAATAAAAGTGTGAAATTCAAAACCCTTACGCCTTTTTTTTCTTGTCTTTTTTGCATTAGCATGTGAACAGATTTTTATCAAAATGCGCAATATTGAAATTAGATTTGTTATAGAACTGGAAAATATAGTTTGCATGACTGTGTCCAATTCTGAGCCCAGAAATTTGATATGCTGGGGTAGTGAAGGGGTTAAAGGGTCTCTCAGTGGCAGCCTTGTTCCCAGGCTGAGCAGAGCAGGCGCTGCTTGTAGCCTGTTGGGTCTGATTGGTTGAAATGGATTGTCCAGTCAGGCTGCTTACAGCGGCGAGCCTGTTGCGTCCAAACCTGCCTGTGGGTCTGATTGATCGAACTGGATTGTCCAGTCAGGCTGCTTACAGCCTGTGGCGTCCCAACCTGTCCATGGGTCTGACCGATTGAAATGGATTGTCCAGTCAGGCTTTGGCTTCTTCCGAGGTTTCATCAACACAAATTTCTGGGCACGTTTCACATCACATTTAGTTATGTAGTTAATGTCTACCATGGTCGGGGTCAAAGGGTCAGGTCCAGATGTGTGGATATGGATAATAGTCTATCTGACTTCTAAATCTGAGCATGATGGGTTCACTGAGGCAGCTTTTGATTTTGTCTTTTAGTTTTACTCAACTCATGTCAAGTCTGTGTGACTGAAACCTATGTCATTATTGCAATGCCAGCATTAAACACTGATTAATTTTTTTTTCTCTCTCCACAATATCTACCTCCAGCATTACGGTGGTGGAACAAAGTGGTGATGATCTACTGGCCCTGTATCTATAGTTCAAAGGTCATAGGTTCAAGTACAGGAGGCAATGTCTCAGTGTTTGCTACAGCCCATGAATGGTGGTACCAAAAAACAACAAGAAGACAGAGAGGTTCTGCAGCTCAAATTTTCTGGCTGAAAGGAGTGGGGAGAGAGACAGTGACAAAGGGACAGACAAAGACAATGACAAAGGGAGAGACAAAGACAGTGAAAAGGGAGACAGAGAGACACTGACAAGGGACACAGAGAGACACTGACAAAGGGAGAGACAAAAACAGTGACAAAAGGAGAGAGAGACAGTGACAAAGGGAGATGAGAGACAGACAGTGACAAAGGGACAGAGACATTGGCAAAGACAGTGACAAAAGGAGACAGAGAGAGTCAGTGACAAAGGGAGAGACTGAGAGAGACAGTGACAAAGGGAGGGGCCGTGAGAAACAGTCACAAAAGGACAGAGAGAGACAGTGACAAATGGAGAGACAGAGAGAAAATGACAAATGGAGAGACAGAGACAGTGACAAAGGGAGAGACAGAGAGAGAAAATGACAAATGGTGAGACAGAGACAGTGACAAAGAGACAGTGACAAAGGGAGAGACAGAGAGAGACAGTGACAAAGGGACAGACAGACAGTGACAAATGGAGAGACAAAGAGAGAAAAATGACAAAGGGGGAGACAGAGACAGTGACAAAGAGAGAGACAGTGACAAAGGGACAGACAGAGAGAGGCAGGGACAGACATTCTATGGCTCAAATTTACATGGAAAGAGAGATTCTACTACTGTAACTTACATGTGGGCAGAGAAAGAGTCCAAGAGACTCAGATGGAGGGGTAGGGGACTGCTGTGTGCTATGCACTTGCATTATTTGAAATAACTGGGAGTAACAAATGTGTTTTTAAGTATGGGGTAAATGCAATGCTGAACAAGTGGACACAAACACGGACATTCAGTGCTGGACATCTACCATGGTCACATTTTCTGTACAGCATTTTGCAGCACATCAACTCTGCAGCCACAAAAAAACCCACGTTAACTTTGTTTACACACACTGACAGCACCGCTAGGCTATAAGTGCTCTGTGATGTTGCCGTGGGCATGTCACGTCAGAATAGGTCACCATGTCAGAACAGGTCACCATGGGGCACTGACTGCTTCCACTTGTTTCCAACAGGTCTCTGAGAAAACGGAGTGAACTCTGCTCAATCACTGAACTCTGGTCACTGGGTGGATGAAACATGGAGAAATAGTACAGCGTCCAATCAATGACTTGTGCCAATGAAATGACTAGGAGGGAGGCCGTCTGCCCAAATGGCCCATAACTCTGTGCATCTGTTAAATAATGGCACAATGCATGACTCGTACAAAACAATATTTATTATTACCAAGCAAGTAATTACTGGTTTTGTCAAAAGTCCACTCTTTACCCGCTTTGTGTTAGCATCGTGATGAACAACTAGCACATGAGGATTTCACGGCAAAACAATGCTGCTCAATTTCAGACCAATGCTTTGTTTCACAGCTGTCCGGAGCTGGGCGGCATTTTGCATGTGCTCTTGTTTTCCTGCAACTATACATGTGCATGAACCACAGGAAAACCCACACCTCAAAGTGTTGCAATGCTTGATTCTCAAAGCCTGCACAATAACTGCTACTTTAAACCAGGCATCTCAACCACTGACAGGATACAGACTTACCACTTGCAATTGTTTTTTAGATGCATTTTTTTTACCTTTCCACAATCAGATGAAAAAGATTTGTAGGACTGTCCAACAATTTGAGTAAATGTAAAAATGGGAACAGCCCTAAACCAGTAAATGTAACCCTGCTATTTCTGCTCCCTCTCCCCCAAAAAGTGACACTTTCTGACCCACCCCCCACCTTCCCTCCCAAGGGGGCCACTGAAATGAACAACCATTTCCATGTCTGGCTTGTACTGAATATTGTGTTTACACCTGGTCATCCAGGGGGCACAGAACAAGAGCGCTCGCTCTCGAAAGCCATGAACTCAGCACAGTCAGAATGCGCTTTCAAGACCCCCCCCCCTGTCCAGTTTGGCTGGTTATTCAAACACTGAAATAACCCAGCATCATGCATGCACTAAATATATGACATTAATGGAAGAAGAGGTACAAGCCGGGCTTGGCTTTTTTCTGGGAAAGGCTGAACATGGCTCACATTCTACTGCACATCATCCGTTGCCTAAAAGCATGGCAGACGGACGGTGCACTGGGCTCACTGCTAACATTATCCACGATAACAATTAATGTCAAACTTAGGACCCAAGTCTGGTTCAGACTGCAGCTGTTGCAGCAGCATGGGCCGTGCCGGAGTGATGCCAGCTTAGGTCAGAGCGTAAAAGGCCTCAATGACTGCTGTTGTCACAAAAAGTGTTAATACAGCTTAGGTCAGAGCGTA
The DNA here is from genome assembly GCA_963584105.1 of Alviniconcha strummeri. Classification (NCBI taxonomy): domain Eukaryota; kingdom Metazoa; phylum Mollusca; class Gastropoda; family Provannidae; genus Alviniconcha; species Alviniconcha strummeri. The sequence goes on from OY757544.1 coordinate 2,875,367, forward strand.
AAAGGCCTCAATGACTGCTGTTGTCACACAAAGTGTTAATACAGCTTGCAGTACACGGAGTTTGACCTGTGCATGAGCTTACAGGTCCAGCTGACATCACTGTTGCATAATAGAGGCTACTGCCATATGTGTTTGGTACACCTGTTTGGTATGTATGTGACTGGTGCATATGTTTGTCGTGCATGTTTGGTACACGTTATGGGCTCGATACACGTTTGTTCCAGTGACAAACGTGACCCCGCAGACAACACGAACACAGCCAGCAACGCACTACAACGCTATCACCTTTAGGGTAGGTTAAACCAAATTCACGTGGAGTAAACAGTGATACAGTGTGTGGTTTCAAGTCTACGCAGCCGTGACACACCTACTAGACCACACAGTGCCATCACAGGAAGGACTTCTCCACCTGGCGTGTGAACACAGTCCGTGTGTGCGTTGTCGTCGAGCTAGCTACTTGGTGTGACCGACGCCTCTCCACCACAACCCCATTCTGCTGCTCCACCTCACTGCTCTCTGAGGCATCATAAAAGCGAGCCTGCTGAATGTCGTTCTCAGTCCTTGTGGTCTTCATACGCGAGGTCACGTGACCATCAAGGCCATTCGACACCACCATTTCTGACTCCAGAGTAGAAGTCCTCCCATCCATAAAACCGTCCGATTTGCTGATGGGGATGGGTGTGTTGATGACGATTGATGGGAGATCGTCATACGCTCCATTGACGTTGTCGTAATCTGAATTGACGGAGGCCGGGGATCGAGCCCCAGGCTCCGTCTCCATCATGTCGTCTCCTCCTTCATGGTGGAACGTGGATGACGCCGTCATGGGGGTAGGGGTGGTGAAGCCCCCTGGTGTGGGGGTGGTGGGCGTGGTGACATCTGTGCTGTTCACTTCTTCGGGAAATCCAGGAACACCCCCGAAGGTCAAGGTCATGCTGCCCATTTCTGACGTGTCGGCGAAGGATGTGCGTGAGCTGGGCACGGAGGCCCTTGACTGGTCTGCCAGGGACAGGCGGGAGTTGGCGGCAGTGTCGTAGTACGACGACCGGTCATCGATGGAGTAGTCAGACAACCTGCTGGATTGCAGCGACCGCGTGTCGCCCCCACCTCGGCTCCGTGACATCTCCGGCGTGCCCAAACTGTTCATGTTCTTCTTGCGCAGATAGGCCGCCTTGCCTCCGCGAGGATTGCGGCGGAAGTGCTCATCAATGGACTCCGTGGTGCGTCGACCAATCAGCTGCTCAACGCTGGGCTGGATGTCCAGGCCAAAGGGCAACGTGGGGCTCTCGTTTTGGCGGGCGCGGGGCGGCAAGTCCATCTTGGCCTTGCGTAGTTCCTCCTGGCACACCTGCAGCTGCTCGATGACCAGGTCATCCTCGTACTGGAAGTCCTTCTCCAGGGACTGCTGCAGGAACTCAGACAGCTCCTCCATGCCCATCTTCAGCAAGCGGCCTGAAACACAAAGCACTGTGATGATGCCCCATGCAGCCCAGCTAATCACCAACTCACTCTGACAGAAACACACAGCACTGTGGTGACATGCTGACCAGCCTAGCTGATCACTAACTTGAGGTGAAACACCCAGCCTGTGGTGACATGCTGACCAGCCTAGCTGATCACTAACTTGAGGTAAAACACATCACTGTAGTGACATGCTGTCCAGCCTAGCTAATCACTAACTTGAGTGGAAACACACATCACTGTGGTGACATGCTGACCAGCCTAGCTAATCACTAACTTGAGTGGAAACACACATCACTGTGGTGACATGCTGTCCAGCCTAGCTAATCACTAACTTGAGGTAAAACACATCACTGTAGTGACATGCTGACCAGCCTAGCTAATCACTAACTTGAGTGGAAACACACAGCACTGGTGACAGGCTGACAAGCCTAGCTAATCACTAACTTGAGTGGAAACACACAGCACTGTGGTGAAGCCTTGCCCAGCCCAGTTAATTACTCACTTTGAAAGGACTTTTACAGAACGATGACAAGCATTTTTCACACTCATTTCTTTTCTGTTCTTCTTTCCTGCTGCTGCTAGCTGTTTAAGGAGTGAGCACCTGGGGCACATCCCTAACACTGGTGTGCAGATGGGGCTGTCCACATTTGGAGAGAAGGGCAGCCAAACACATGCTTTCAGGGGCCACAGAGCAACAAAGCAGATCATCTAAGGATCCAACCATTCATATATCTGGTCATTTCAGGAAGGATTTTTTTTTCTTAATGACACCATCATCTCAGTAACGTCCATTCAAATAATGCACAGAATACATGTGGTGGTTACTGATTCAGGTCAACATTGTTGTTGTTTTTTGTTGTTTTTCCCCTCACATTTCTCTACAGGTGCATGTTTCCAAGACAGGTATTGTGGTGTTTCCAGTTCTGACAGACATGAGAGACACGGCCCAGTAACCTGGCAGTCCCAGCCTCAATTCATCAACAGAAAATGCATTCAGCCAAACAAGCATGAAGGGGATGAGGAAGTGTTAGATTCAAAACATGAGCAGCAAATCTCACCCTATGCTGGATTTAAGGTGGTGCCAGTGGCCTTGAAATGCTGTTGACAGCTTTTATATAGCACTGTTCTCCACTCTCACGTAGACTCGCTGCACTCGCATGTGATTCTACATGAGTGAATAGCTTTTTATGGTGTGTATTTTGAATGTCCACCAGCATGGTGTCCCTACAGCGCTGGCATGGCTGGTGCCACAGGAAACTGCTGCCATCTTGGTGCGTTCTGTGTACACCATACAACAATGCACCATGTTACTTCATGCAAGGCACTTACATAAGGTGCATGCATATTTAGCTGTAACCTGCCACCTGCACTTTTGGCAGAACGACTGGGGTCTTTTACATGCTACTGCGGTAACACAGGGAGGAACAGACACTGGAATAAGAGTCAGCACAGAAAGTTGACCCTGGAGAAGAACATTTTCCCGCTGCTCCTGCAGGGATTCAAACCCACAACCTTTCAATCATGAGTCTGGCACTCTAACCACTAAGCCATCCCCACTACCTACATTTCTAGCTAACTGAAGTGTTAGATTCAGAACGTCAGCAGCAAATCTCACTCTGTGCTGGGGTCCTGGTACTTCACGTTGTCCTTCGTTTGCCAGTGGCCTTGAAAGGTATGCACAGCTAACTTACAGCGCTCACTGTTCGACAGCTTAAGCTCAAGTGCTTCCACTAAATCTGTATGATGTCATTTGTACCCCAGCTTAAGCTCAAGTGCTTCCACTAAATCTGTATGCTGTCATTTGTACCCCAGCTTAAGCTCAAGTGCTTCCACTAAATCTGTATGCTGTCATCTGTACCCCAGCTTAAGCTCAAGTGCTTCCACTAATCTGTATGCTGTCATTTGTACCCCAGCTTAAGCTCAAGTGCTTCCACTAAATCTGTATGCTGTCATCTGTACCCCAGCTTAAGCTCAAGTGCTTCCACTAAATCTGTATGCTGTCATCTGTACCCCAGCTTAAGCTCAAGTGCTTCCACTAAATCTGTATGCTGTCATCTGTACCCCAGCTTAAGCTCAAGTGCTTCCACTAATCTGTATGCTGTCATCTGTACCCCAGCTTAAGCTCAAGTGCTTCCACTAATCTGCATGCTGTCATTTGTACCCCAGCTCACCCTTTAAACTTGAGCATGCCTGTCACATCTGAGACCTCAGTTATCACTTATTCGTTTGATCCGAAGGACTGAACAGTACAATTGCAGACTCCTCTTTTCCATATGAGCGCACTAATGAAAGAAAGGAAGACAGTCCTTACGCCGATGTATTTTCAAGATGCAGTATGCCATGGCCACGAGCAGGCGGTCTCCCTCCAGCATGTAGACATCCCACAGTCGCAGCGTCAGGTGGAACGGAGTCTGAAACAGTCCTTCACACACTCAGTAGTCAACTAGGGCAAACCCCACAGCGACCAGAAGCAATACAACCAGGAATCTGTCTTCGATGATGCACCTTCTAAACATGCTGATGCAGCAGCCTAACTTTCTCTGCTGGACTGGAGCAAGTAGGTCTGGATTTTAACCCATTTATGCCCAGAGATTGTTTCTGGAACACTAAATACCCAGATGCAAAAAGACTTCCAATACTTGCAAATGGTGGCCTCCTCCACACAACAAGAGAGGAAAACAGAGAAAATATTCTTCTTTCTACAGAGGAAGTTCCTCTCCAGCCAGACAGCAAAATTACCAACAGTGAAAACAGACTAACGTGACCAGTTATGCGTCCTCACTATGGGATGGTGGGTATAAATGGGTTAACATTCTGTCAATTACAGAGGGTCACCTCAGGATGAGCAAACACCACAAGTCAACGCACATATTCTAAAACTCTTCTGGTCTGTAAAACCATACCCTAGTAATAATGCCTACAAACTCAAACCAAACACAAGTACAACATGGGAAATGGCACAACAGGCCAAAGGCCTGATCAAGCTCTAGGAAACCAAACCGCCAGAGCCCAAGCCCACTGATCCATCAGCCATCATTCCATGACCAACTGTAGTGAGTAAGTGACTAACTTGGTGTTTTACACCCAGAAAAAGAAACAAAATGAACAGCAGTGCAAATAGGTACACAAATGAGCAAGTGCTTGGACTCTGGCCAACAAGTAGCTCTATAAAGGAATACAATTAAAAAACAAAATGCACAAAGCACAGTCCCTAGCCATCCTGACCTTGAATGAACTCCATACTGCAAAAGAACTCTATACTGAAAGCAGCCTACAACTTACCCTGTCCAGAAAACACTGCAGGAACCATTTGATAGTGTAGAAGCTGGCATAGATTTCATTTCTTTCCTGAAAAAAGAAGAAGAAAAAAAGTAGTTGTTTCAGCATAGATTTCATTTCTTTCCTGAAAAAAAAAGGAAAAAAAAGTAGTTGTTTCAGCATAGATTTCATTTCTTTCCTGAAACAAAAACAATCTGTTGGGTTTCATTCTGAAACTAACACACCAAACACATCTGTACATGTCGTGGACACAAACTGTAATTCACAGGAATTAACAGATTGTATGAATATAAAGACAAGCATCGCTTCCTCTTGGCATCACTGACCAACAAACTTGCTTTCCTTTTTCCCGTTCAGTGTGTATACTTTACTTGTAACACAGGGACTGCTTCTCCACAGGGAAATGAAGGTTGTTTCTCCCAATGAAAAACACACAATGGTAACCAGTAAGCGACGAAGCAGCACACTATGCCTGCCTGCCATGACAGTTACTTCTGTTTGGCACTGTTCTCCACATTCCCAAGACAGATCATTGCACAGGGGTTCTTCCTCATCAGTGACAGCACCCCGGGACTGTCGTAGCCAGCTACCTACAAAAAGGATGAAGGCTTTCACTCACAAAATGGCGCCGTATCTTGGGCAGGTACTTCTTCAGGATGTTGTCATGATGCTCTTGAAACCTCATCAGCTTGGGGAACCCAGGAATAAAGAACCCTGAAAATGCATGAGAAAATATTGTCCACATGTCCACCCAAGACTGTAAAAAGCTTATTGGACTGCACTTTTTCTTTCAGTTCTGTTTAGTGTTTAGTCTGTGTGTGTGCACAGGGGAGGGGGGTGTTCTTTAAGGCTGCAAAACCTGTCACTGGGCCTGGAACTGAAGTGAGACTGTCCTCAAAAGGATCCCTCCTACACATCCTCCTCAGATCTGTACATAAACTTGTCTACTCTCTGGGCAAACCCAGCATCTACTTGTCTGCTCTCTGGACCAATTCAGCATCAGTAATATCCAGTACTTGTCTACTATCGACCACTTCAGCATCTGTAATATTCCAGACATCTACTCTGGACCACTTCAGCATTGTAATATTCTAGACGTCTACTCAGGACCAATTCAGCATCTGTCATATCCCATACATTTACTCTGGACCAATTCAGCATCCGTAACATCCCATACTTGTCTTCTCTCTAGATAATCCAGCATCTGTAAATATCACATACTTGTCTACTCCCTGGACCAGTCCAGCATCCTTAATATCACACATTCATGGTGTCTTCTTACAAGCTGCCAGACACTTTGTACAGCAGCAGGCACCACAGGCAAATGCATCCTGGGCGCGGCAAACAATTCTCAAATTCAGAACGGTTGTTTTCCTCTCTCTGCATACAAAGTGCTACCAGCTTTAAATTTCTCTCTCATTTGAGTCGCACTGTTTACTTACCATGCATTGTGTGTTTTTCGTTGATAAATAATTGAGACATTCCCCAAAAGGCCTCCTGAAACAATAAAAAGGTATTAAGTAAGCAAGCAGACGTTGGGTAAAATAATACCTCTAAATTAAGTCCATTGCACATGTCGTAAAGTTGCGCTCACAAAACCACAACCCAATTTGTTCTTTACATTTGGCATGTAGTTACTGGCTTACAGGTTAAGGTGTGTGTGTGCGTGTGTGTATGTGCATGTGTGTATGTGCAAGGGTGTGTGTGCATGTGCAAGTGTGTTGGGTTGTATGAGTATTTGTTTGTGTGCTATTTTTTTAAATATAAAACCTGTGAACTTCTGTTATCTTAATGAATGTTGTATGTTTGTTTCTGTTTGCACTCTTACACATGTAACGTTACCAATTACCTAAAATGTGATGGTATTTAGATTAGTTTGTACATACACTGCTTTAAGTTTTGTAATTGTGTATCTAAGAAAGTGCCAGCAAGGGAACAAGGAATTTCCTGAAAGGAATTAATAGAGTTGTACTATTTACTGTATTGTACACCCAGAAGCAAGTAATATACTGATTTTAACGCTAGATCATCCATGAAGGTCAGATCAGGCTAAGTCAGCCAGAAATCAGCCAGGCCTTCTCCAGTTCTATTCTGTTCAGTTCAAGATGGATTCTACATGCTGGGAAAATCCCAGATACACTCCATGACCATCCCATACGGCTCTCACCTCCTCGTTCAGGTACATCAGCAGCAGTGCAGCAATCTCGCTCATTCCCTGGCAGTAGCCAACCTCTGTGTTGTAGACAGAGTAGGCCGCTAAGACGTGGAACAGCGCCTGTTGTCTGAACACCAGAACAAAGTGGTGAATATGTTAGTTGTTACGAGCTCAGGCCAACATTTTCAAATCACATGCAGGCACATGTTTCTCATGCAATTACAACTCTCCCAGGAGACGGTCACAGTCTTCACCTCTTCTTGGTCTGTGACAAGTTTCTCATTTCAAGACAGCTTAGTTTTTGTTGTTGTTGGTTTATTTAATCACATTTGTTGCTATTTTCTTGTTAAGGCTAGTTTTTTTTATAGTTTTTTTTTTTTTCAAAGAAAATAAATGCTGCTATGCCCAACGGATTCAAACCGCAGTGATGTCTGTACCCCCAAAAAAAACACTTTTCTATTACCCCATATGTGAAAATGGTTAAGGTTTAAAAGAAAAAAGATTACAATCTGGGCTCAGTTTTGTCGTCTTCCTCTTTTTGTGTACAATTATGATCCTTTCACCATCCCCTCAACCAACACTGGCTTGAAGCTCAGTCCTTAGCATGGTACGACATGCACTAAAACAATTCACAAAACCCACTCCACAATAAACAAATTAACATATTAGTACTTTAAACCCACACTCCAAGTAGCACTTTATCGCTGTTCATGAGTTCACTAGGACTTCTTAAGACAAACTGGGTTTTTTTCCCTCTCTTTATTCATCTGCTTTGTATGACAACTACTCACTTGACACCGTATCGCTCTCTGAACATGATGTGGTTGCGATATGTTCGGTTAACATCCAGATCAATCTGTCGTATTGATGTGGACCGCGACCGTGCTCTGTTTCGCATTTTCTGAAAAGTAAATCAGTTATTCAGAACAAGAGTCAACAAAGATATGCAAGTCTGTAATCAAGGAACAAAAGGCTGCAAGGCTGTAATCAAGGAACAAAAGACTGCAAGGCTGTAATCAAGGAACAAAAGGCTGCAAGGCTGTAATCAAGGAACAAAAGACTGCAAGGCTGTAATCAAGGAACAAAAGACTGCAAGGCTGTAATCAAGGAACAAAAGGCTGCAAGGCTGTAATCAAGGAACAAAAGGCTGCAAGGCTATAATCAAGGAACAAGGAACAAAAGGCTGCAAGGCTATAATCAAGGAACAAGGAACAAAAGACTGCAAGGCTGTAATCAAGGAACAAAAGGCTGCAAGGCTGTAATCAAGGAACAAGGAACAAAAGATTGCAAAGCTGTAAGCAGGTCTGCACGTGTGGAGGTTGTGTCGCCAGATAAAGCAAAATGTGTTTAAACAACTGTTTGCACGTGTGGAGATAGCACTGGCAGGCAAGGCAAAATGTGTTTAAACAACTGTTGGCATGTGTGGAGATAGTACTGCCAGGCAAGGCAAAATGTGTTCAAACAACTATTTGTGTGTGTGGAGATAGTACTGGCAGGCAAGGCAAAATGTGTTCAAACAACTATTTGTGTGTGTGGAGAGAGAACTGCCAGGCAAGGCAAGATGTCTTCAAACAACTGTCGGCATGTGTGGAGAGAGAACTGCCAGGCAAGGCAAGATGTGTTCAAACAACAGTTGGCATGTGTGGAGAGAGTACTGCCAGGCAAGGCAAGATGTGTTCAAACAACTATCCACTGTGGCTTGAAACATGGGCACAGCTTACGAGGACAGGAAGAAAGAAAACATTTTGGGATGAGCCATTTCTCAGCCACGGAGACAGAACATGATTCATTTCATTTTCCATCACTGCTAAGAAATGCACAAAAACTGTGCTACCCCCTACCCCCTTTTTGTTTCTTTATTACTTCAATTCCCTTCTTAGTGTATAGTGGAAATCTCCACTGATGCAAATCTGCTCACCATGTAGACACCTTCCTGTTCATTCTTGACCTTGGTGAGGTTGAGGAGGCGTGACCACACCTCGCCTCGCAGCCGATCGGGAATCCCCTTGTACACACGTCGCTGCAGCTGAAAGGAATCCGGAGAAGCAATGTTTATTATCTTCTCAAAAGAAAATGGATCTTCTGAAGGGAAAAGCAGCAAACAACACCGAATAAACAGTCAAATTTTGTGTGGATATTCTGTGCACATTTCTCTGTGTAATAAATTTGAACATATTTTCTTTTCTTTATATATTTTTGAATGACAGGGTAGGGTGGAGGGAAACTTTCTCCTGACAGATTTTTTGTGGTGTCTTTCCCAGAAAAAAAGAAAAAGTAACTGCAGGAGCTACAAGACCCATCTGTTTCTGTGCATCAGCGTCCAAAAGAAGCTGTTGGTCGGATCTTCCTGGCGCCATGCTCGTTGCCATGCTTCCTTTCCCCCACAAAGAGCTAGATGTTCACCCCCACCACACACACACAGTGATGAGTGGTAACTGACCCACAGCTTTCAGTACAGAGTGCCTGCAATCTTGATGACCGCAGCTGAACATGCCTACAGTCAAGTAATGAATACACACAGCTAGAACTTCAGTGGGCACTGCCACACTCACACATGATGTGACCTAGTGACACACTGATACAGGAGATGTGACTGAGTGGCACACTGACACATGATGTGATTGAGTGACACACTAATACAGGAGATGTGACAAAGTGGCACACTGACACATGAGGTGACCTAGTGACACACTGATACAGGAGATGTGAGCAAGTGGCACATTGACACATGATGTGACTGAGTGACACACTAATACAGGAGATGTGACTGAGTGGCACACTGACACATGTGACCTAGTGACACACTAATACAGGAGATGTGACTGAGTGGCACACTGACACATGTGACCTAGTGACACACTAATACAGGAGATGTGACTGAGTGGCACACTGACACATGTGACCTAGTGACACACTAATACAGGAGATTTGACTGAGTGGCACACTGACACATGTGACCTAGTGACACACTGATACAGGAGATGTGACTGAGTGGCACACTGACACATGATGTGATTGAGTGACACACTAATACAGGAGATGTGACAAAGTGGCACACTGACACATGAGGTGACCTAGTGACACACTGATACAGGAGATGTGAGCAAGTGGCACATTGACACATGATGTGACTGAGTGACACACTAATACAGGAGATGTGACTGAGTGGCACACTGACACATGTGACCTAGTGACACACTAATACAGGAGATGTGACTGAGTGGCACACTGACACATGTGACCTAGTGACACACTAATACAGGAGATGTGACTGAGTGGCACACTGACACATGTGACCTAGTGACACACTAATACAGGAGATTTGACTGAGTGGCACACTGACACATGTGACCTAGTGACACACTGATACAGGAGATGTGACCAAGTGGCACACTGACACATGATGTGACCTAGTGACACACTGATACAGATGTGACCAAGTGGCACACTGACACATGATGTGACCTAGTGACACACTAATGCAGATGTGACTGAGTGGCACACTGACACATGATGTGACCTAGTGACACACTAATGCAGATGTGACTGAGTGGCACACTGACACATGATGTGACCTAGTGACACACTAATACAGTTGTGACTGAGTGGCACACTGACACATGATGTGACCTAGTGACACACTAATACAGTTGTGACTGAGTGGCACACTGACACATGATGTGACCTAGTGACACACTAATACAGATGTGACTGAGTGGCACACTGACACATGACCTGTGACCAGGTGGTACACTGACACAGGAGATGTGACCAAGAGGCATACTGACACATGAGACATGGACAAGACATGACCAAGTAGCACACTGACAATGACACAGATGTGACTGCATGGCACACTGAGACAGGAGACATGGACATGATGTGACATGAGCGGCACACTGAGACAGGAGACATGATGTGACATGAGCGGCACACTGAGACAGGAGACATGGACATGATGTGACATGAGTGGCACACTGAGACAGGAGACATGGACACAGATGTGACTGCATGGCACACTGAGACAGGAGACATGGACATGATGTGACATGAGCGGCACACTGAGACAGGAGACATGGACACAGATGTGACTGCATGGCACACTGAGACAGGAGACATGGACATGATGTGACATGAGTGGCACACTGAGACAGGAGACATGGACATGATGTGACATGAGCGGCACACTGAGACAGGAGACATGGACATGATGTGACATGAGCGGCACACTGAGACAGGAGACATGGACATGATGTGACATGAGCGGCACACTGAGACAGGAGACATGGACATGATGTGACATGAGCGGCACACTGAGACAGGAGACATGGACATGATGTGACATGAGCGGCACACATGCAACATCGTACCTTCTCCCCAGGGAAATACTTGTCCCACTTCTTTGTCATCTTCACCCATTTCTGCGTCCTCTCCAGCTCTGTCACCCGTTGCTGCAACCACACGAACACCACACTCACAACATGTACAACTCACGTCAGTGGCAACCCAGACTCACAATTAGTGAATTACTGAATCAGCAAGAAAACTAAAAACAGCTCACAGTTCATGACATACTAACTACACGCACCATGTTCTCTGATCAGCACTGCAGTTGGCTACAGTACATACTGTTACTGTCAGTTGGCCACAGTATATATAATGTTACTGTCGATCATCAAACTCTTGAGCATGAAAGCAGCAGTTACCCTCCACAAACAATTTTGTGTAAATATTTTGCACCACAAGATACAGTTTTCATGTTTGGTCCCTTCAAACCCCTCTGTGTCTGACTTCATCATGCCTTTGTGCAACCTGTCTCCAAGACAGACTGCTATTCAGTGAACAAACAGGTGAGGCAATAACTCCTACACTCATGTAATGCTGTGTTGGACAGACTACTTGGTGTGTGTTGTGGTATGCTGAAAGTTTCCCTGGTCATATTTTGGCAGTAACTGAAAGATATTGTAGCATCTCAACACTTTTTCTCACCCCAATATAACCATCATGGTTGACTGTACATTAAAGACAAATTTCCATTCTGTTCAGACATCAGCCTAGTACTGATGTGACCTCAGTGAAAATAAGCACATTGTAAGTTCATATCACATTGACCACAGTCCCCAGCTGGACACAGCACCCACTGAATCAATTCACAAATCCCGCTCCATAATATGCATGCACACCCAAGCCTGGTTGAGTCTAACACTAAGGGGAAACAAGGGCTCAAATCAAATCACAAAACAACAATGTTCCAAATCAGCTTTTTTTTAAACAAAACAAAAAAACTGTGACTACAGTGTCCAAATTAATTAACACTATCTACATCATCCGACCCCTGAAACATACTGAAGCAGATCATCACAGCATCTGTACTGAGTTCTCTGATGCTGGCCCTCCCCCCTCACTTACCTGTGCGCTGATGATGGTCACGTAATTCTACAACACACACCATTTGTTGGGCAATAATACCTCACAAACATCCAGGGCCATTTTTATGAAACATTATTTATAAAAGCCTTGGCAGTGTGCCTGAAGTAAAACCCAGTGCCTTACAAACTGTCTGGATGGTAAACCCCAGTGCCCTACAAACTGTCTGGAAAGTAAAACCCAGTGCCCTATAAAATGTCTTGACAGTAAAACCCAGTGCCCTACAAACTGTCTGGAAAGTAAAACCCAGTGCCCTATAAAATGTCTTGACAGTAAAACCCAGTGCCCTACAAACTGTCTGGAAAGTAAAACCCAGTGCCCTATAAAATGTCTTGACAGTAAAACCCAGTGCCCTACAAACTGTCTGGACAGTAAAACCCAGTGCCCTACAAACTGTAAAACCTAGTGCCCTACAAACTGTCTGGACAGTAAAACCCAATGCCTCACAACCTCACTGGACAGTAAAACAAGAATTAAGAATATTTACTCATCCTTTGTAAACAGGAAATTTGAATCACAAAACACAAAATCAATGTTTTGTCTGTTCATAGCACAGTGATATTACTATTACTGTATTTGACAATAAGAACACAAAACCTATGATTTGTCTGTTCACAGCACAGTGATATTAATTACTGTTAGTGTATCTGACAACAGGAACACAAAATCCATGTTCTGTCTGTTCACAGCACAGTGATATTACTATTAGTATATCTGACAATAGGAACATAAAAATCCATATTTTGTCTGTTCACAGCACAGTCATAATTGATATTACTGTTAGTATCACATTTACAGTATTTGACAACAGGAGTAGGATACCTTAACACTGAACAGAAGCACTGTGCTCATGACCCTATCTTGTTCTTCTGGGCAAGCTCTGTGAGCATACTGTTGCATACTCTGTACTCCCCAAAGCATCATCATCATTGCTACACTTGAAAACAGCAGCTTTTAACTTTACCTTGGCCTCCACAGCATCAGGTACTTCTGGCAATGCATGGTCACTGTAACACACACACACACAAGAAAACAGTTTAACACCAGTGACAGCTTCTCAGTGAAACAGCAGCACCCCCCCCCCCCCCCCCCCCCATCACAATGGCACAGTCCAGCCCAGCATAATGGCACAACCCAGTACAATGGCACAGCTGAGAACAGTGGCACAGCCCCAGCACAGTGACACAACCCAGTACAATGGCACAGCCCCAGCACAGTGGCACAGCCCAAGTACCGTGGCACAGCCCAAGTACCATGGCACAGCCCCAGCACAGTGGCACAGCCCAAGTACCATGGCACAGCCCAAGTACCGTGGCACAGCCCAAGTACAATGACACAGCCCCAGCACAGTGGCACAGCCCAAGTACCATGGCACAGCCCAAGTACCGTGGCACAGCCCAAGTACAATGACACAGCCCCAGCACAGTGGCACAGCCCAAGTACAATGGCACAGCCCAGCACAGTGGCACAGCCCAGTACAATGGCACAGCCCCAGCACAGTGGCACAGCCCAAGTACTGTGGCACAGCCCAAGTACAATGGCACAGCCCCAGCACAGTGACACAGCCCAGTACAATGGCACAGCCCAGCACAGTGGCACAACCTGGCCAAGCACAGTGGCACAGCTGAGCACAGTGAAGCACACCACCAAACCTTAAGAAAATCACACCGCTTGAGTACCGGAAACAATATACAATGCAGTCATTGCCCCATCTGGAAACAATACTGAAAGAAAAATGTGAGACAGCGTTAAATGTAAAATTTACACAAAATCTTGTATTGTTTGGAACAGAAACAGACATCAAAACTGACACTGTCTTTGACTTAGTGATACTTCAAGCTAAGCAATTTATATACAAATGCAAACTCGACAAGTGCTTGCCAACTCTCTCCTGCTTCCTTCAACAACTGATGCTGAAATACAAAATAGATGAATACAATGCAAAGATCAGCGGCGAACTGCCCACCTTTATCGTGAACTGGCTCTGTTACAAGCCTATTTCGAAAACAGAAAACTGATAACCTCAGGGCATATGTAGTTATTTTAGATTTAGAATATATGCACATATGTGACAGGCAGTCAATCACTCTTTGTGCAAGGCAAATATCTGTCTATGAAGTGCTTTGTCCAACTCTGTCTGTATGGATGTCTGTATGGATTTATCTTTTTTGTCTATTATGTATGTATAGCATGAGCATGTATATTTGTATACATATGTTGTCCACTGTTGGAATGGGTGTACTGATCTGTTGTATTATTGTGTTATATTTGTTATACTGAATTTTAAAAAATCAAAAAAATCTGGATCAACTAAAAGTAATATAATGGTCTGAAGTGTGGTAAAGGATGCCGAAACAACAGCTGTAAAACAGCTATGCTGCCTTTGAAGTCCATTGTCACATATAGTGCTGAAACTAATATTACTAACAGTAAAGTCCAGAGATGCATGTTGGTTTTTTACTACCATGTTAATACTCCCCACCCCTACATGACATACCAGCACATCTGCTAAACATCTCTCAGTCACAATGATAATCTGCCAAACAAAAGCTGTGTGCATGAACTTAAATATCCCCCCCCCCCCCCCACCCCTTCTCCCTTAACTAATAACAGATCATGCTACACAATGTAAAACTAAAAGAGTATTTTTCAAGGATCATAAATTGTACAGCCAAATCCAGAAGAACAGAGAGTGTAGGGCTGCCTTTCCAGTAAAGTGCACGTACTGAATGAATCCGTATCTGTCAGTGACATGGTAGACCTCAAAGGCTGGGTCCTCCCAGGGGTCTATCTGTGCCCCTTCTTCTCGACCCTGCAACACCCAACAGGACAAAATCAGCACACAGTTCATCACTCTCTATTCCGACCTGAAACACCTAACAGGCCATCACTCTCTATTCCGACCTGAAACACCTAACAGGCCATCACTCTCTTCTCCACCCTCAAACACCCAACACTTCATCACTCTCTATTCCGACCTGAAACACCCAACAGTTCATCACTCTCTTCTCCACCCTCAAACACCCAACAGTTCATCACTCTCTTCTCCACCCTGAAACACCCAACACTTCATCACTCTCTTCTCCACCCTGAAACACCCAACACTTCATCACCCTCTTCTCCACCCTGAAACACCCAACACTTCATCACCCTCTTCTCCACCCTGAAACACCCAAAACTTCATCACCCTCTTCTCCACCCTGAAACACCCAACACTTCATCACCCTCTTCTCCACCCTGAAACACCCAACACTTCATCACCCTCTTCTCCACCCTGAAACACCCAACACTTCATCACCCTCTTCTCCACCCTGAAACACCCAACACTTCATCACCCTCTTCTCCACCCTGAAACACCCAACACTTCATCACCCTCTTCTCCACCCTGAAACACCCAACACTTCATCACCCTCTTCTCCACCCTGAAACACCCGACAGTGGCAACACAATCAACACACAGTTCACCCTCTTCTCCACCCTGAAACACCCGACAGTGGCAACACAATCAACACACAGTTCACCCTCTTCTCCACCCTGAAACACCCGACAGTGGCAACACAATCAACACACAGTTCACCCTCTTCTCCACCCTGAAACACCCGACAGTGGCAACACAATCAACACACAGTTCACCCTCTTCTCCACCCTGAAACACCCGACAGTGGCAACACAATCAACACACAGTTCACCCTCTTCTCCACCCTGAAACACCCAACAGTGGCAACACAATCAACACACAGTTCACCCTCTTCTCCACCCTGAAACACCCGACAGTGGCAACACAATCAACACACAGTTCACCCTCTTCTCCACCCTGAAACACCCGACAGTGGCAACACAATCAACACACAGTTCACCCTCTTCTCCACCCTGAAACACCCGACAGTGGCAACACAATCAACACAGTTCACCCTCTTCTCCACCCTGAAACACCCAACAGTGGCAACACAATCAACACACAGTTCACCCTCTTCTCCACCCTGAAACACCCAACAGTGGCAACACAATCAACACACAGTTCACCCTCTTCTCCACCCTGAAACACCCAACAGTGGCAACACAATCAACACACAGTTCACCCTCTTCTCCACCCTGAAACACCCAACAGTGGCAACACAATCAACACACAGTTCACCCTCTTCTCCACCCTGAAACACCCGACAGTGGCAACACAATCAACACACAGTTCACCCTCTTCTCCACCCTGAAACACCCGACAGTGGCAACACAATCAACACACAGTTCACCCTCTTCTCCACCCTGAAACACCCAACAGTGGCAACACAATCAACACACAGTTCACCCTCTTCTCCACCCTGAAACACCCAACAGTGGCAACACAATCAACACACAGTTCACCCTCTTCTCCACCCTGAAACACCCAACAGTGGCAACACAATCAACACACAGTTCACCCTCTTCTCCACCCTGAAACACCCAACAGTGGCAACACAATCAACACACAGTTCACCCTCTTCTCCACCCTGAAACACCCGACAGTGGCAACACAATCAACACACAGTTCACGCTCTTCTCCACCCTCAAACACCCAACAGTGGCAACACAATCAACACACAGTTCACCCTCTTCTCCACCCTCAAACACCCAACAGTGGCAACACAATCAACACACAGTTCACCCTCTTCTCCACCCTCAAACACCCAACAGTGGCAACACAATCAACACACAGTTCACCCTCTTCTCCACCCTCAAACACCCGACAGTGGCAACACAATCAACACACAGTTCACCCTCTTCTCCACCCTCAAACACCCAACACTTCATCACCCTCTTCTCCACCCTGAAACACCCAACAGTGGCAACACAATCAACACACAGTTCACCCTTCCTCCCTATCACTGGCAGGAACTGCCCCAAGTACCATTTTTGTCATTACTTTTGTCACGACAAACGCGTGTTTGTCATGACAAAACATATCTTTTGTTGTGACAAAAGTATGCTGGCCATGACAAAACTTTTGTCCAAACAAAATTATGTTTGCAGTGGCAAGCATACTTTTGTCATGACAAAACTTTCGTCATGACAAATATTTGGCATGACAAAATTACATTTGTCACGACAAGCACACTTTTGTCACAACAAAAGATGTGTTTTGTCACAACAAACACACATGTTTGTCATGACAAACACATGTTTGTTGCAACAGGCATACTTTTGTCCCAACAAAAGATGTGTTTTGTCATGACAAACATGTATTTGTCATGACAAACATGTGTTTGTCATGACAAAACATTTGTTGCGACAAAAATGATACTTGTGGCAGCTCCCGCCAATGAAACGCCCTCACCCCCACCCACCCCAACACCCGGCAGTGGCAAAACAACACACAGTTCACCACCCTCCTCTCACCCTGCAACACCCAACAGTGGCAAAAACATAACACACAACTCATCACTGGACCTTTGTCCCTGGAAACACAACACTGACCAGCCAGTCAGTACAAGTGAGTTGTCAGCAAACAATACATCACTGTCCTTTTGACCAGGAGACTGAGCAGACATGCTACATCAACAAAAAATTCATCACTGTCCTTTTGACCAGGAGACTGAGCAGACATGCTGCATCAACAAACAATTCATCACTGTCCTTTTGACCAGGAGACTGAGCAGACATGCTACATCAACAAACAATTCATCACTGTCCTTTTGACCAGGAGACTGAGTAGACATGCTACATCAACAAACAATTCATCACTGTCCTTTTGACCAGGAGACTGAGCAGACATGCTACATCAACAAACAATTCATCACTGTCCTTTTGACCAGGAGACTGAGTAGACATGCTACATCAACAAACAATTCATCACTGTCCCCTGTGTATGACTTTGTAGCACAGCAGTCCACACAGTGGGAGTCAACAAGTAATGCAGATCATGCCAGAACCTCACTCAAACCTAAGGCCCTTAAGAGTTTGTTTTTGACATTACTTAGCTTTAGATACTACTTATTTCTTTTGAACATTACTTAGTTTCAGATACTCCTTACTCCTTTAAAAGCAATTTAAGAAGTACTTGACTAGCTGTCTGTCCTTGTCTTTACTTACAGTGGTTTGAATTAGTTTTAAAAAAATGTATACACCTAAGGTATACACCTGTCTTCAAAACAAAAACAAATGAACAAACAAAAAAAGGGGGGTGGGGGGGGGGGGGGTCAATCTGAGCACATAACAGATAAGGCACAGGAGTCAAAGTTACTAAATGCTGAAATTATCTGTAAGAATGGTCTACAGTGCAGCTCAATACAGCAAGCAATACAAACAGAAAATATATATGTATGCAAACACAGAGACAAAGAGTATGACTCTTTTAACACAAATCTAAGAAATACTGCACATTTCAACACAGCTAGCCAACACTGTTCAAACATGAATGTATGACTCTTTTAACACAAATCTAAGAAATACTGCACATTTCAACACAGCTAGCCAACACTGTTCAAACATGAATGTTCTCCCCCCCACCATGTTTTTGTTGTTGTTGTGTGTGTGTGAGTGTTTCCTGCACAAACCTAGCCTAGCAAATTGTACAATAAAGAGCCTACTTCACACTGCTGTTGTTCTGGGGACTACATGACCCTGAAGGGACAGTGCTGTGGCCATGTGAACGGCAGGATGTCTGACTCATGCCTCACACACCCTAACATCCAGGTTAACCAGGGAGCCATCAATTAACTTACAAAGCAAAATAGGGACCAGCCTTCAATTACCAGTGCTGTTGGCACAGTATGAAGAACCAGAGCCTGTTTCATCCACTCTACTATCCCCCCCTCCCATCCCCACCCCACAATTACTTATCCTGCCCCCCCCCTCTCTCTCACCCACTCTCTCATTTCCCTATCTCCCTCCCTCCTCCTGACCCCCCCCCCCCCCCCCTTTTCTGTCTCTTTTTCCTACTCCCTCCTCTCATTCCGTGTATATTTTTGCTGCGAATTTGTGTTACTAATACATGTATAGGAACACCTTTTTTGAGCCAACTATAAACTCAAGTAAATGTGGCATTAGATAAGGGGTGTTCCTGATATTGGCAAAAGGTCCATTTACACACAGCTTGGAGATATATTATTTATATAATTATATATATTAGTACATGACTTGTAGAGGGAAATATTTCAGCAAAGGTGATCCTGATGAAGGGGATCTCTTTCCTCAGTCAGGTGAGTGGTGCCTGGCTTGTGATGGAAAGGTCTGGGTTCAATCCCTGGCAGGAGCAGCCACAGTGAAATTTCTGTGCTGACTCTTGGTTTCCAGTTCCCTATTTACTCCACCTGGACCCTACTGCAGTATCACCTCAAAGACCCCTGGCCACTCTGCCAAAGGTGCAGGTGGCAGCTAACCCCTAAACACCCACCACACAGTGAAGTGGGGGTGAGCTGACTATACTGTACTGACACAGTATCACCTCAAAGACCACATGTTATGGCCATTCTGACAAAGGTGCTGGTGGCAGCTAACCCCTAAACACCCACCACCCAGTGAAGTGGGGGTGAGCTGACTATACTGTACTGACACAGTATCACCTCAAAGACCACATGTTATGGCCACTCTGACAAAGGTGCTGGTGGCAGCTAACCCCTAAACACCCACCACCCAGTGAAGTGGGAGTGAGCTGACTATACTGTACTGACACAGTATCACCTCAAGGACCACATGTTATGGCCACTCTGACAAAGGTGCTGGTGGCAGCTAACCCCTAAACACCCACCACACACTGAAGTGGGAGTGAGCTGACTATACTGTACTGACACAGTATCACCTCAAAGACCCCTGGCCACTCTGACAAAGGTGCAAGTGGCAGCTATCCCTAAACACCCACCACACACTGAAGTGGGGTGAGCTGACTATACTGCTCAGACACAGTGTGGGAACCCATGTGAAAAATGAGCTCACATTCACAGGCAAGTACCAGGGCAGTGAGGGCACCCTCATCCACAGCTGTCTCAGGGCTCTGTGCATCACCCTTGGTCTAAATTAGAGTGGAACCGGTGCAGGCCTGAGCTGCTCTCCACAAACAAAGAGCACAGGTGGGGAATGATTCATCCTCTGCCCCCCCCCATCCCCTCCCCCCCCCCCCCCCAACATCCTCACATAGGAGGAAAAAGCCACACACACTACTGTAGTCATGAAGAGCTAAAAATAAACTTCTTTTTTTTTTTAATGGAGGGGGACAAAAAGCAGGGGGGAAAAAGTAGTAATATTACTAATAAATATGAATAACAGATGTGACAGCATTAATTGTGCTAACAGCTTTAACCCC
>OY757544.1:2896163-2936163 GCA_963584105.1 Alviniconcha strummeri
GAGCCTTCAAAGCAAATTTAAAACAAAGCTCTTTCATGTACAAAGCTCTGTATGTCTTTCACTCCGCAACATGGTGTTAAAATGGCAAAAAGTTTCAGATTGTGCAGGATTAAAATTGCTGATCAACTGAAAGGTGTTGGTTGTGAATGACAAAATGTGATGAAGGACACTATATTCAACTTCATTGTAATGTTCTCACAAAACACACCAACACAAAATTTGTTTGTTATTGTTGGCAGTATTTTAGTCACAGTAATGATTATTTAGATAGTCACATAATATCATATAACTGCTTGCTAGATAAAATACTTTTGCTAGTTTTGATATTTCAGGAGTCCAACGCAACTAGACATAATTTCAATCAGACACACAGTTCATGTGATCTTATGCTTAGTACGTTAAAGTAACTTAAACTGGACACAGCACTGTGTACTGTCTGATCAATCCTGACCATATGTGAGGCAACTTACAGCAGTGATACATGGGCTATTTCAGCTGTATGGTTCAGGAGGACTGTCCGAACCTCATCTCAAAAGGACCATGTGTTAGCTAACATACAGCTCAAATGGCTCAAAGCACTGGATGCAACCTGTCCGGTCCATATACAGCATGCAATATTCTGAAACGGATCAACTGCATACAATAACTGGGTAGTAATTACTGACAGCGGTTATGGTGAACTGTTCCTGCAGCTGAAATTCAAGCCACAGTCTGTGCACAGTGTAGGTAAACATGAGGCATACACCGACCAACAGGAGAAAGAGAATGAGGTAAGGGAATGAGGCATTCAAAATTCACAAACTATCAATGCACTAAGTAGCAATGCTCAGTAGTAGGCGAAGAAGGGGGGGGGGGGGGGGGGGGGGGAGTGCACTGACCTTGTCATATCTGGCAACAATGTCTGCCCTTTCTTGAGCAGCTTTCTGAATTTCTTCCAGTTCTGACAGCGTGCTGGTGGCTGAGTAAGACAAAAGAGACAGAACATCAATCAGTCAGAACGTGAAGGATTTAGATATTACACAAGACCATTAATTGTAAACTGCATGTCTAGTACTGTAGTAGCAATACTGGCAAACTAGATTTTTTTTAATGTTTTTTTGAACAAACACTTGCCTTGGTGTACCCATGATCTGAGATGGGCACTAGCAATAACATACTTCTAGTTCTACATGACTGTACTGCTAAATATATACCTAAGCAATTACTGATAGCACCTGTGTGTGTGTGTGTGTGTGTGTGTGTGTGTGTGTGTGTGTGTGTGTGTGTGTGTGTGTGTGTGAGGGGGAGGTGAAACAGGGGGAGGGGGGGGTAGAAGTGGAGTAGTTTTGATTTAGTGTACTTGCATTTTGACTATAACATGTAAGCTCTTTGTGCAGACAAATATTCATTAATACATTATTATTAGGAATACAGTAGACATAATAGCCAAATAATTTGTTTTTAAAACAACAGAACTATACAGTCACATGAGTCAGTATTAAGCACAACCAGTCAAGAATGACTAGACAATGTTTCACATGCTTTAAATACAAGATGAAAGACATCAGCCTTCCCCTTCTGAGATGAATGAACAAAAAGCATAAGCCAGCAATGTCTTACTCTTAGCTAGTTAAATAGCTGACTTCATCAAAACTAAATCACCATATATCTGAAATAAAAATATCACAACATCCATCTTGTCTTTCCCAAAGAGATGAACCAAATCACAGTGTATTATTATCAAAAGTCTGATTCACCAACCTTGACAAAATATGTCTGAAGGAGACTGGGAAATAAATAAAGCCAAAATAGCATAAAGAGTGAAAGTGAAACCACAGAATTCCAGGCCCTGGTGAATAATGCATTGCCCTATTCCAAGTCCAAGACAAAGAGGAAACATTTGAGATTGACACTAATGACAGTATTAATCACACTCTAAGGTTTAGGGACTGAGGCTTGATCTGCAACATTGCTTGCCAAAATCCCTGAGGACACTATGCTAGTAATAGTATGCAACTTTACGGGTCACAACCATCACTGGCCATACTGAAGACTGTATTCATGACTGATACAGTGGTAGTGATGCACACACACACACAGTATGTATGTGCAGCATGTACTCTCTCTGAGCTTTCTCTGTCACACACACACACACAGTATGTATGTGCAGCATGTACTCTCTCTGAGCTTTCTCTGTCACACACACACACACACACACACACACAGTATGTATGTGCAGCATGTACTCTCTCTGAGCTTTCTCTGTCACACACACTCACACACAGTATGTATGTGCAGCATGTACTCTCTCTGAGCTTTCTCTGTCACACACACACACACATGTAGGCACACACACAAAGCCAAAACATAACCAGGCTAAAACAACCATGCGAATGACACGCTGAACAGAATCATAATGCATACTGGTATTGTGCTAAGTTTCAGTGCATCTGACTGAATTCTGAGTCAAATTATATGAATCGGTGATGCATGGGCTAAAAAATCATGGCATCAGATCCCAGCTTTGTGCAGCAGATAAATCCCATACCAGTTACCACTGGGAAAAAAATAATACAAAAATAAAACCATTTATAACATATTACATATTCATGTATTTGTCGCATCTGATCAGAGGCAAGAAGTTCCAAATGCCTTTTCTTACTGGCCTTGTAGTCTGAAATAGGCTCCCATTTTCTGTATGTCCCACTGTCATACTAAACCCTGTCAACTTTCAAACCTCAGCTAACAACTACCTCTTCTCTGTCAGGCTTCAGATACATGTGCAATAAGCCAGAGTCCAAATCCCAGTCCATCACTGTGTATACATACATAGTGAGACTCAGAGAGATTGTGAGTGTTTAATCCCCCCCCCCCAGGAAAAAGAAACTGAGTGACTCACAGAGAGAGATTGTGAGTTTTTAATCCCCTCCCACCCCCAAGAAAAAAGAAACTGAGAGACTCAGAGACAGATTGAGTGTTAAATCCCCCCCCCCCCCCCCCCCCAAAAAAAAACCAAAAAAAAAACTGTTTATGTAATGCACGGAGTTGCTGTTGAATGACCTGAGCGTACAGTTACTAGTAGTCTGACTCATAGTTTTTCATCCTGTCTGATGGATGGTATCTGTGTTCATGCACCTTCTCTTGCTTTGGACCCCACATTTGGAACTCACTCCCACAAGAGCTTAGACACTGCTCAACCCTGTCATCTTTTAAAGCCAAACTGAAGAAACCTTTCTCTTCTCACAGTATTTCTGCCCCGGCTATTACCAATACCCAGTTTCTTCTAGTCAGAGCATGTGTGTGTGTGTGTGTGTGTGTGTGTGTGTGTGTGTGTGTGTGTGTGTGTGTGTGTGTGTGTGTGTTTGTGTGTGTATGTTTGTCACGGTTTGTGTGTGTGTGTGTGTGTGTGTGTGTGTGTGTGTGTGCATATAAAATTATAATGCCTAAATGTAAATTGTTTTGGTAGGACTGTCCTCTATGTCTGTATAGAACATATTTAGGTTAATATGTAAGATGTGAGGGCTCAGGGCACTGACGGCTTTTTAAGTTAGTATATTTCATGAAGTTATCTGCCATTCATTGATTCAAAGCAAATTTATACACCTACAATATAATGGTGTTTAAATAATGTTTATATTTATTGTAATAACTAAAGATACAAAATTATCAAAGCTGCTGTTGGTGGTTTTTGGGTTGTTGTTGTTGTTGTTTTTTTGGGGGGGGGGCATATTTTTTGTAGTCACTGCTGGGTAAATAAAATAAAAATCTCCCTGTCACATCACATTTTTAATTTATCTATCAGTATCACATCTCTCTGGCAAAAGTACTGAGTATGGGTGGAAAGAATTGATCAAATCAGCCCAATAACCATTTTCCTGGAACAAAGCAAATCTAAAGCCAATTGGTGGCACCAATGTTAAAACAACCTGTATACAGTCTGTTATGGTCAGGGGTCAGGGCAGCAACTGCAGAATCTCGATGCTCTGCAGTGTGTGCACAATATTTTATAAAAACATAAACTTTTTTTCTTTTCTTTTTTCACAGAGTCTTCAATCTTGTCCACTGCAGTGACAGACAGCTTCCAAAATTTTCAGTTAATAGATCTATATTTTTCTCGTCACAGACAGACAACCTTTGCTTAATCAATAAGCTAATGGGCAGACTGAATAATAATAAAAATTAAAAAAAAAACATCAGTACTTACTCATGTTGAACTGAAAGTGACATTCTCTCCCCAGCGCTCAAATTTTACACCATCACACCATGACCATAGTGCTGAAACCAAGATAATAAATGAATTTAAAAAAAACTAGGATAAATCTTTGTTTTTTCTCTGACTGTCTGAACTCTCTCTCTTTCTCTGAGTGTCTCCTCTCTCACACATGTGTGTGCAAGCACACACACACACACACGTACACACACTTCATGTACAGAATGGTATCAAGACATCCTTATTTTAAGAATCACTTAATCAGTTAATCATGCTAATAGTATCTAGACATCCTTACTATAAGAATCACTTAAGATGTTAACTTAATCAGTTAATATATATAATAATAATGCTAATTCAACGCCTTCCTTATTTACGCACTGGTTCTGAGTTTGTTTGTTTTTAAATGTGAAGTCCAAGTCTCTTAGTCTCACTGCCAGGGAAACCAAGAGCTCTGTGTCATGTGACTAAAAGTAAAACTTGTAATAGTTGCTGCCCACTAAGCCACTGAACGTTGGTGGAATTTCTGCAGAGCTGGTCACTTGACTGTGCCAGGACAGTAGTTTCTGCTGACATGGGAATGTACCCTATCAGTATCACATGGGACTTCAGTGTTTCATTCCATCAGATGGACGATATCCATGTTCATGCCTGACCCATCTGCTTTCTTGGATTCACTTCACTCACAGTCACACTCACAGCACCAAAAGGATAAAAATTCAAAGCTGTCTCTAGAACTGCAGAACTTTGTAAGCTGAACCGTAATTAAGACAATACAAACTCTGTTACTTAGAAACTGTCTGGATGGCCAGGTTTCATGACTGGCCTGACCACTGACAGTGACACTGTGACGTTACTGACACGGAGTCAACTGACAAGCTCAAAATGTCAAGTCAGCTCAAGAGCCAGAACAGAAGTTACAACCTCACAGAGCTCATCAGTATTAAATGTTTTCTTATTTTACATGCCGCAGAGAACTCAAATGCCTATCATTCTTTCCCAGGCCATTAACAAGGAAACTGGGGACTGGCACTGCCCCCAAGCTGAGAGTGAGACAACCAACGCCTCTTCTGTGATGCCTTTGACTTTGTGCCAATACACTGATGAGTGATGATGTCAAGCTAACTGCATGACTGTAGATCTACTGTTCAATACTTCAAAGTAATAGTATTACTAACAACAGACTATCACTGAACAGTGGTCAGGCCTACTTGGTTATAACCACGTAATTTATCTCATCTATAGATCACACACACACACACACTGAGTGAAAACACACATCCAGTTAATTTCAGCTACGGTTTTGTCAAACCTTGCCCACAGAACCTGACCAGTAAATACACATTTACACTTCATGTACTGCCCTGCATAAATGCAGACCTATATACTGCCAACACTACGACTGAACAGTGAATATCCGGGACCGAGCCTCCGAAAGCCAAAAAAACTTTCAGTTTCAGAAGCATACGATCGGTCTAAAACAGGACAACACGATGAACAAAAAAATAGCACAAATAAGTGAAGCTGGTCCAAGCCAAGTGCTGCGAAAGGCTTATTCGAACTCTGGTGCATCACCTACAACAGTTTATACACAAAATAAACGCTGACTCCAGCCAAAATATATCGAGGGGAACTGGGCACTGCCATTATTTTTGAGCTTTTCGATCCAAACTTGGGATAATTTACCAATGGAATGCCGACTTTTCTGCACTTTCGGGGCAAGGCAACGCTCAAACAATGGGCAGGACGAAAAAGTTCCATGCTTACAGTACGTAGTGGATGCCCGCATATCAACACATAACGAAAGATTTCGATAAAATTTAACCTGCATCAAACCCACCTGTATTTTAGCGAACACCTACAGGTCACGTGACTGAATGTGGAGAGCATTATCGAATTGTCAATATTCGCAGTTGTCTCCCCTCTAAGATTTTTTATTTTTATGCACGTTTACTTTCCTTGACAAAATAATTAAAACGTTAAAATGTTGTTCTGTTCCTACTATGGATAGCTACTGCAGATGTTATTGTTTTCACTAGTTTGTATTAAGAACAAAGCCTTTTTCTCTCTCGTTTTGCATTTTCTGCTCAATCCAAGAAAAATAGTTTCATCTTGAAGTCAGTAATATTTGTGCAGTCTGGCCCTCAAGCAGTTTCTTTCTGACGTCATCAGTACTTGTGCACATAACCGGAACTGTTCTAATCCCACAATCCTACTTCCGGCCTTTCCATTACAGCTCTTCTTGCAATCTCACGTGTGGTGTAATTCGGTAAGTAAAATGCTTTGTTGATTCTGTTTACAGGCATAAATATATTTCTGTAGGTGACTAAAATATTCACGTGTAACTTCTTGCACCACTCTGTGTTAACATTGAACTGAACTGTAACTGCGTAAGGCATTTTATATAAGTTCTGTAGGCTAGCTGTGAAACATTGAAGTAACGAAACGTGTTCCATTCCCACTGCCCCAGCCAGCCAACAATCCACCGAAGCACCATCGTTCAGCTTCATAGATCGACTGTATTTATTCGCACTGATTACTCAGTAAGGAGTGTCGCAGGTATGTGGTTACCCTTGGTTTTATTGTGTATGTACTGGAATTTTTGTATTGTTTTTAACTGACACTGTGACAGGGTGAGGGACAATTTTTCAGTTCTCTCAAGTCA
Organism: Alviniconcha strummeri; assembly: GCA_963584105.1. Taxonomy (NCBI): domain Eukaryota; kingdom Metazoa; phylum Mollusca; class Gastropoda; family Provannidae; genus Alviniconcha; species Alviniconcha strummeri. The sequence continues at coordinate 2,903,018 of OY757544.1, forward strand.
CTATTCGTGCAGACTCGTCAGTGCCTTCCTCACAGTCATCATAAAGTTCATGTTGACAGCACGCATTAAGACTTAAGTGGCAGATCAATGATCACGTTAAAAATCCCATGTCCAATTTTAGTCAAGAGAAAGCCTAACACTGTAACAGCCTGTGGTGTTTAAATATATTATTACAATCCAGGCAAAGTTGCGATTTGTGCAGTTTCTGAATTCTGCTACTCAAGATGGGAATTCCAAAAAGAGCCAGTTCACTTTCAACGGAATTTTCTGTGCAGTTCTGGATTGTGATTCACCCCCAACATGCTCTTGCACGCATGCACGCGCACACACACACACACACAGTCCCATTTTCTGTGCACTTTTGATCAAACTTTTAAGAATCGGTAAAGGCTAAAAATAAAGCATTAGATTTTATATTGTCAGTGTCACTGTCAGAATTCACATGTGCTACTATGCATACATGCATGCACACACATGTAATGTATGCCATAAGCTTTGAAACTAGTAAACAATAGGTGACTTGACTACATTTATAAATAGTAGTATTCCTTTATTTCATGTTTTCAGATCAAGAATCATCCAACATGCAGTTGTTTGTGCACTCTCAGCAAATTCATACCCTTGATGTTACGGGTACAGAGACCATCGAAGATGTGAAGGTTTGTACAGCTGTGATGTGTATTCTTCTGTTTGAGTTTCCGAACAGACCCTTCTTTACACTTTGGTTGTGTTTTATAATTAGTTTCCACCCATCATATAATCTACTTAGCGTTTTTGTATGACCTTAGTGTATAATGACTTATGAAATCTTCACACACAAATTATTATTGTTTTTGTTTTTAACCATGTTTCTGAACAGACCCTGCCTTACACTTTGGTTGTTTTATAATTAGTTTCCACCCATCACATAATCTACTTAGCGTTTTGTATGACCTTAGTGTATAATGAATTATGAAATCTTCACACAAATTATTATTGTTTTTGTTTTTAACCATGTTTCTGAACAGACCCTGCCTTACACTTTGGTTGTTTTATAATTAGTTTCCACCCATCACATAATCTACTTAGCGTTTTGTATGACCTTAGTGTATAATGAATTATGAAATCTTCACACACAAATTATTATTGCTTTTAAGCATGTTCATTTTCATACCTGTGTGTGTGTGTACTGGGGAGGGTGGGGGAGAATTCATGCCCCTTAGCAACTAGCAGAACATGTGCCTTAAAATAGCATTAGTGTGCATCACTGTGTAGGTGGGTTTGTGCCACAGCCAGTCAGCTTTTATAGCTTGAACTAGTTGAACTTGAAGTGGAACAAACTGGCCTGGCAGGATATTCCATCCATGTTTATTGAAGAAAAGAATCAAAGCCAATGTATGTGGAGAAGTATTCAAATAGTTGTGCATCAGCAAATCATATGCATCATGTATGGTGCAGAGTATGCCTCCAGCCTTGACAGTGTTCATTGTTGTGATTATTTTGCAGTACTGAGTGTACCAGCTGTTGTGACAGTCACTGTATCAGTGGAAACACAGACAAATGTTCATTGTTGTTGTTATCATTTTGTGCTGTACCAGCACGTGTAACAATGTGACTATTGCTGCATTGTACTATCAGCCAAAGTGCAAATAAATGTTTGTTGTTGTTACCATTTTGTGATGTGCCAGCAAATGTGACTATCAGCAGAAGCAGAAATGACTGTTTGTTGTTGTTACCATTTTGTGATGTGCCAGCAAATGTGACTATCAGCAGAAGCAGAAATGACTGTTTGTTGTTGTTACCATTTTGTAATGTGCCACCCAGTGTAACTATAACACTGTCAGCCAAAGCGCAAATAAATGTTTGTTGTCATCACTTTGTGATGTGCCAGCCAGTGTGAGTGTCACACTTTGCAATGTGCCAGCCAGTGTCACAAAGTGCAAATAAATGTTTGTTGTTGTTATTACCATTTTTGTGATGTGCCAGCAAATGCAGCTATCACACTATCAGCAGAAGTACAAATAACTGTTTAACACTATCAGCAGAAGCACAAACAGATGTTTGTTGTTGTTACTGTGTTGTGATGTGCCAGCAAGTGTGACTATAACACTTTCAGCAGAAGCACAAACAGATGTTTGTTGTTGTGATGTGCCAGCAAGTGTGACTATAACACTATCAGCAGAAGCACAAACAGATGTTTGTTGTTGTTACTGTGTTGTGATGTGCCAGCAAGTGTGACTATAACACTTTCAGCAGAAGCACAAACAGATGTTTGTTGTTGTGATGTGCCAGCAAGTGTGACTATAACACTATCAGCAGAAACACAGATGTTTGTTGTTGTGATGTGCCAGCAAGCGTGACTATAACACTATCAGCAGAAACACAAACAGATGTTTGTTGTTACTGTTGTGTGATCTGCCAACCAGTGTGACTATAACACTGTCACTGTATCAGCAGAAGCACATATGTTTGTTGTTGTTACTGTTTCACAATGTGCCATTGTGTGCAGGCCCTGGTGGAGCAGAGGGAGGGTTTGCCAGCAGAGGAGCTGGCAGTGTTCTGCGCCGGCAAGCCCCTGGAAGACGATGCCTGCCTGGCAGCCTTGGAGAACCTGGCCACTCTGGAGGTGGAGGTCCGCATGCTGGGAGGTAGGCAAGCTCCATCACTCTCACACTGTTGCTTCTTGTCTCACTATCATCTTCTGCCAGTTTAGTTTTAGAATTCTTGTTTGTAAAACTAATATGAGACATCTGTCTTTTAGTTTTATTCAGACCTTTTAATTGATTCAGACCTTTTAATTGATTCAGTGAATATGGAAATGACTTCCTCTGACTCTGAGTGTGTGTGTGTGTAAAATTCAGGTGTAATGAGTAGTGTACATGACCTCGTACAAATGTACGTGTATTTTTGACTGGGTGTGTGCGTTAATTATGTTTGAAGTGCATTTGACTGACTTCGAAAGAATGTGTGTATTATGTGTGCAGATGTCCTAAATAATCTTTAATATATGGGATGCTGTGTTGTATTATATGCTGCCAGATGAATTTCCCTCTGGGGAATCAGGGACAATAAAGTTGTACTGATTGGTCACACTCAAGTGGTTTGTTTTTGTCACATTCATCTGTGCTGTGGCTGTTTTTATTTGGATCACTTGGATGACAAATCATGCGACTGAGCATTATAGTGATTGGTGTTGGCAAATCTGGCAGATTGTTCCATGTACTGTAAATTCAGTCAGGGTTGCGTGGTTTGTTGATTTGATTTTTGTTTACTGGTGTCTCCATCAGCATGCAAGTTGCAAACAGCACTTTGTCCACAACTGTGAGCCAGACGTTTACAGGGGATTTTGTGATTTTTGTTTCCGCCTTTGGGTTTTGTGGGCTGTTAAATGTCAAGAATCAGCCAAGCCAGTGAAGGTGTGGTCTACCACAGAAGTGGTAGGAAATAATTGTTTCTCGCGTTACGTGTACATGCTGTGTGTTACAGGCAAGGTGCACGGCTCCCTGGCTCGTGCTGGCAAAGTGAGGGGCCAGACACCCAAGGTAAATAATCATAATTATTATAACAGGAAATTTTTACAGCGCTTTTAGCAAGCCAAAGCAGTTTTCACCTTAGTTTAAAAAAAAGTTGGAATGCATGTATACAGAGAGAGAGAGAAAATGACATAACAACACTGGGGGATTGTAAGCATGCACACACTCAGGATTACACACAGGTACACATACAATGCATACAAAAAGAGTGAAAGAGCACACACATACACTAACGCACACACCTTCCTTGCTTTACCACTAAGTTACCAGTTATTTCTATCAGGGGATCTGCAGTGAGTTTGGTTGTGAAACCGATTTCTTCATTACCTGCCTGCGTCTAGTACTTGCGATTGGTTCTTTGGGTATACTAGGTGTTCTTCCACATAACTGATTAACTGTCAGTGTCACTAGTGTCAGCTTTGTGCAAGTGTTTTCCCTGAACAAGATGTGCTCAGAAGTAAGTTTTGGGCTAACACTCTTTTTCGCACAAGCACCTCTGCAGTAAAAACATGAAAAGCGTTTACATCCTGGCTGACTGGTGAAAATAAAGCTGTCAGTCAGTGGAAAGATTTTCTGTGGCTATGTTGTCTTGTGTTATGACCAGTTATGAGCATGCTTGTTACGCTTAGAGCCAGTAGCTGCAAACAATGACAATAGCCAATGATTGGAGAAAGGTTGGTCCAAAGAGAAGGTATGGTAACAGCTTGCTCCTGTGGGGAACAATGTCCAAGCCAAGACGGTGAATGAAATGGGTGAGAATCTGCTGCTCAGTGCCTTCTGTTGTTCAGGTGTTGTCAGGAGGTGTTCATGTGTAACGCACACACACACACCCTGTGCCCAAAGGTAACCGTTGCATTGTGTGTGGGCAGGTTGAGGCCCAGGAGAAGAAGAAGAAGAAGACTGGCCGCGCCAAGCGTCGCATGCAGTACAACCGCCGCTTCGTTAACGTTGTTGCCACCTTTGGCCGCAGGAAGGGACCTAATGCCCGCTCATAGACACTCGTGTTACTCTGTGCACAATACTGTTGTATGCCAGGAAGGAATGTAACATGCCGTAATTACACAGAGCAGTGTGTCAACTGACAGCCTTTCTGAATAAATATGACAGTTTGGGAATAATTGGGGCAACTTTGTGTGTGAGTGTGTGTGTGCATGCGTTAATGTGTGTGCGAAATGGTCAAGTGGCTTCATTGATGATGGTTGAGCATTTTCATGGTTAGACTGAGATTTAACCATTGTTTATTAATACATGTACTGATGTGTACCATCATCTATGATTAACTCGCTGGTGAAGTATCACTTCATATGATGCGATTACTCATTGCATGCTTGGCGATGTGACGCAACTATTTTCAAATTTTTGTGTGAAATGTCATGGGGGTGGTACAAAGGATGAAAACTCAGAAAGCCTCCTCACATGTATCGCAATATGAGTGTATCCTCCTTTTAACCATACAACAGTGGTGGAGAACAAAAATGTAGTTGTTTTGAAGTGGGGGGGGGGGGGGGGGGGTGACTGAAGCGCAAATCCAAAACGGCTACCAAGCAACGCCGTATTACTTCTTTCATAAAGTGGCCAACATCATTTTGTTGATGGTATTCTTGCCGCTGAAGCTACGCAGCTTATATTAGATGGTAAATGTGAGCTTGGATGAAGTGGTAGCTGTCTCAATTTGCTAGTCGATATGCTTCTGAAAAAAGTCTTTTCCCCTTTAAGTTATATATTTTTGTAGTACAGTGGAAAACTGAAGGCTTAAGATTCATGGTAAAAAAAAAATTAGCACATATAAAGCGAGATAATCACTTCTGTGAAACATGTTTTTTGTCCTAATTTGTTTATAATTTTAAGTGATTTTTTTAAAAAATGCTCAAAATCGTGCGTTGCCTAGGGGCCAAAAAAACTGTCCCCGATTAGTTAAAGAACTAGCTATATGTTTAAGGTACACATTTTGTATTCTTAGTAGGCCTTGAAATAGTGGCCTTCTCTCTAGCATGGACAGTCTCATGCTTGATTCAAAAGGGTGAGTTCCCAAATCTGTTGACTGAATCAGTTTTATTATGTCTGGACTCCAGTATCACACAACCCTTGTAGTAATTGCTTCCCTTGTTCTGTGAGGCAGGTACTGATCTGATCAAGTTACAGTTCCTAGTTGCAATGACACCACTAATGCCATACCTACTCAGAACTGTGCAAAATACCATTATATAAAACAAATATTAATGCTTCTACTGAGAACCACTTTTTCAATACCCAGTTCTTAAAGCATATAACATGTAAATGAATATTCAATAAATTAATACAAATTGCACTTTGATAAACTACACGAGGTGTTTGGCCTTATGGCTAGCCACTTGTGTCAGCCTGTAAATTTGAATGGAACAACATCTGTCATATTTATAGTGACACTAAATAAAAGATAACACATTTTACATATTTTCAACAAATGTGAAGGCTTACTGTTTATACTAAAGGCTCACCATGTAAAATTAATCGTTTGAAGCTACAGCTATGAAAACGGGTAAAGGACTGAATCGTGACTATTGTTTGAATGCATCCGATTTCCAGCAACCCAGCATCCTTAATTTGGCTGGCAGACAGCCCCAGCTGTGCTGCTGTAGTAGCTGCCCCAATGCGGAAACTGTGGCTCTTGAAGGTTGTCAGGTCCAGGTCACAGAACTGTAGAGCACGCCTCAGTTCCTTGTTGATTTCTCAGGACAGTATGGCTGTGACATACTGGAATAGGGGGCCAGGCCTGTCGCCCCGAACTTGTAAGTAAGCTTGCATTGCACAGACAGGGCATGGGCCCTGCCCCTGTGCTTTCATGACTGAAAGTGAGAGGGGTTGACTGTGACTGTTTGTAGGAGATCAGTTTAAGTTTGAAGTCCCCTGTTTGCATTCTAATTTGGTTTTTCTGGATTAGGTGAGCAGTGTGCCTATCTTTTCCTCTGATTGTAATTTCTCCAATTCTCAGAAAGGCATGAAAGAAGAGAAAAGATTGCTTGAAAGAGATGCTGACGGTTCTGATTTGTGCCCCAGTGTGAGCATGAGGCGTTCCAGCACTGGCTTCACAATGGGCATACAAGGGTCAAAACGTTTCTGTTGCTTATGGCAGGCATGTAACAGTTCGAGGATGAAAAAAGAGCTTGTTGGATCAGGGACTGCTTTTAATTTGTGGGCATATCCTATTGCTGACAGGTAGGAAACTTTTTAAATTATACATGGTTATGATCACGAGACTTTATGTTCCTTGTTCAAGCTGTTTGAATCTGAGGACTAGAGGACACCCTTTCAAACTACACAAGAAGGTAGTTCTTTCTGATCAGTATGCACTTTAATTTTGTTGTTGTTGTTGCTAAGAGTTATAAACAATTGGAACAGCATTCCACCCAACTGACTATTAGCAGGAACACTAAACTCCTTCAAAAACCTACATAAACATTGGAAAGAGAATATATATATATATGGCACAAGGTAACTGACGAAAACGAGCGAGGTCAATTTATGCAGCATTCCTAAAGAACTTGCTACATGTTTAATGTACACATTTTGTATTCATAGTAGGCCTTGAAATAGTGTACTTTTTACCCGTTTGCCCGCGGATTTCGTGTTTTGGTTTATAGTACATAAACCAAAACACGAAATCCGCGGACAAACGGGTAAAAAGTATTCAAGCGGCAATCTGATATGAAAGTTGTAAACCGTGGCGAAATGTTCCATGACTGCGGCTTTGCCAATAAATGGGAGTGGGTATCAGTAAACGGTAGCCGGATTGGTCTAGTCGGGAGACGTGAACAGCCGGTGGGACTCTTTTTTTTTTGTCTTTTTTTTTTTGCCCCAACTGCCGCAATCGTAAACAGTGACCTACTCCTCAGTATGATGAAGGAGACCACTTTACGGAGGAAGAATACCAGCTGAAGTGGAAGTTTGGGAGAAAATGAAGCCTGCAACGGCATTGGCGCTCAGTTTCGTGATATTGCAGTTAGATATCTTGATTTCATACGTCGCAGGACCTAACTTCCGGTTTCGATGCGACGGGAGTGGAGTGCGCATGGTGGTGCTTGGGGTGGCGATCCGTCGTTTGAAGTCCTCAAATGTGGGTGCCTTCACCTGGTCGTCACTGGGGTCGTTCCAGTCGGTGGCGGTGCGGACAAAAAAAGTTGAAATTATTTCCACAAAGATGACCTCAGGATAGCCTCAGATTGCATAGACTTTGATCTTTTGAGGGGGCGGGGGGGAGGGGGGCATGCCCCCGGACCCCCCCTCCCCCCCCCCCCCCCCCCCCCCCCGCCCCCGGTGTTCAGAGTTTTTCTTTCTAATCAATTCCCATGCCTGTGTAGACTGTGGTGTCCCCGTGTCCAGCACATGAAAGAAACACTCTTTCACACACTGGACACAAAGACACCACAGCCACAGAGAGCCTACACCCCATTTTTCACCGTTCAGCAGCTGCCCAAGTGGGGGTTTTTGGTTTTGTGTTTGGTTTTCCGGCTTGGAAGTGTATGAATATTACGACTGGTCAAATAAACAGTGAAAGACGTGATACTGTTATCGTGTGGAATGCCTGCAACAGGTGGACTTTTCAACGATCACAATCCAGAAAGAAAGATAAAAGTGAAATACAGCACACGTAGGTTTGCACACACGTAAAGCTGATACCGCATATGAACAAAATAATCAGTTTTTATATCTCGTTCTTCAAAGCAGTCATGCAGCGTTTCATTTTCGGCAGGGGATAGTAATGCTAACTGCAATAGTACAGATGCGGAAAACTTTGAAGTGCACATCCTGTTATATACTACACTACAATGATACAGTGTACTAAAAGTATATTATCACAGCTGCGGTGTCTCTTTACAGCCAATCGCATCTAAATATAACAGTCGAATGCATCCAAAAGCAATTTCCATCCAGAACACAGTCAAATGAGAAGTCTGTAAATCCTTTTTGAAAAGCCATTTCTGCAGTACTGCCGTAATGATTCTGGTGCTGGGATAGAGCAGGAAAGCTGTGCTGGTTTCAAAGGACAGAGCAGGAAAGCTGTGCTGGTTTCAAAGGACAGAGCAGAAAAGCTGTGCTGGTTTCAAAGGACAGAGCAGAAAAGCTGTGCTGGTTTCAAAGGACAGAGCAGAAAAGCTGTACTGGTTTCAAAGGACAGAGCAGGAAAGCTGTGCTGGTTTCAAAGACATGGTTTAGTGGTAGAGCGGTGCAGTTGTTGAGATATGTAGGTGTCAAAGTCAGCTGCCTGTTGCTCACTGAACCACTCCTTCCATCCTCCACTTTGTCCTGTAACACACACATGCACGCACGCACACACACACACACACACACACACACACACACACACACACACACACACGCGCGTTTTTTGTCGTTGTTTTCTGTGTACATGGTCTTTAAACAGTGTACTCGCATGAATATATGAGTCTGCAATGATCGGTCTTTGTCCGGCTGACTAAAAGCCAAAGCATTTGAAGTTGAAATAATCATAACTTTACAGCTACGTAGAAGGGCGTTACTGCCTAATGAAAATGCTAAGATTTGAAAGTGGTCGCAGTAGAAGATTGCCTGATGTCGAGAGGGAGTTTCTTCCACGAACAAGGGCCTTGAAAAGAAAAAGACCCTTGGTTGATTGGTTGTTTAACGCCGAGTTACCTCCGAAGAGGTACTGGCGGGGACCCAGATCCCAGGAAGGGGGGGGGGGGAGGGGGAGACTATTCCTGAAACAATACGGGCTGCTTTGTTTTGAATTCTTTGGAGCCGGCTTTTAACTGATATTCTATGGAAGTCCGGCGAGAAGGAAGGTAAACAGCCCAGACACGAAAGAACAAATGAAGAGTCGAGAATGTTGGTCTCTGCTAGGACAGGCGACTGAAATAGCCGCCTGCTCCGCGACGGTGCGTGTGTACCTTTTCTGTAGACGTGTTGGCTGAATTCGTTGTCCTTGAAGAGGTGACGGAAGGAAGTCCCAACCTGAGACTTTGCGGTCTTCATGTTGCTGAAGTGCGTCTTCTCCGCCACAGTGTCGGCCAGGCTGGGGGACACACCCAGGTACCTGGCCAGTCGGCGAATCTCGCTCACCGGGTCCTGCCAGTGGTTCCAAAGGAAACTGTCAATAGTTCTACTCTTAATCTGTGTCTTCTACTCTTAAGCTGTGTCTTCTAATCTTAATCTGTGCGCTCTGCTTGCTCTTAATCTGTCTTCTACTCTTAAGTTGTGTCTTCTACTCTTGAGCTGTGTCTTCTAATCTTAATCTGTGGGCTCCGCTCTTAATCTGTCTTCTACTCTTAAGCTGTGTCTTCTACTATTAAGCTGTGTCTTCTACTCTTAATCTGTGGGCTCTACTCTTAATCTGTCTTCTACTCTTAAGCTGTGTTTTCTGCTCTTAATCTGTCTCGTTCTCTTAAGCTGTGCCACGGTCTTCTACTCGTAAGCTGTGTCTTCAACTCTTAAAATATGTCTTCTGCTCTTAATCTGTGTCTTCTGCTCTTACTCTTTGTGTTCTATTCTTATTCTGTGTTCTCTTAATCTTTGTGTCCTACTCTTAATCTCTGTCTTCTGCTCTGAATCTGTGTCTTCTACTCTTAATCTGTGTCTTCTACTCTTAATCTGTACTCTGAATTTGTGTCTTCTGCTCTTCATCTGTGTTTAAATAGAGTTGTACATTTTAAAATGAGCAGAATACATGCATGCAGGTGTGTCTGTGTGTGTGTGCGTGCGTGTGTGCGTGTGAGGGAGGGACTGATATGTAATCAATGCAATACACTGTTTATTATTTGTTTGATTATTTTTGCTATGTGACTGTAACTAGAATTTTCTGAATTTACACAGGACGAATCATTTTTTATTCTTTGTTGAAATTACTTCTTCGTCTTCTCTCGCTGAGACAGGAACACCGCTACCTCAAGTCCGCCATCAGCGGAGTGTTTCATCGGTTCTAGAACGGCGTGCGTCGAAGCGATGCTTCACGGGAAGCGCGGGCTTGAATTGCTAGTGACAACCAGCCTCACCTGTTTGAGTTGTTCGTAGTACACGGCGTGGTAGGGCTGGTCGGGGTGTTCCTTCAGTCCTTTTTCATAGCTCAGCACCCAGCTGCTCCAGCTGTTCCAGGGCACTGCACACGTCATACCCGTGTAACAATCACACACGCACACACACACACACACACACACACACACACACACACACACACACACACACACACACACACACACATATATAACACATATATATCTTCTGGTTTGTTGAACTGCACATCAATAACTGCTTTTGGTACTAGTTGTTTGTACAGCGCAATGCGTTTAACTGTGGTTAGATAATAATTATATGACGCTTAATAAGAATTATGTTATTACGGTAGATGTAGAAAAATGCACCTTTGCCTTGGAGGAACAAGGTAATAAAGCCGTCGAAAGTTCCCTGGTACTTCATGTCCACCCTGGAGCTTAAGAACTTGTACCAGGAAACGCAGACATCTTTGGGATCCCTCAGCGACAGGACCAGCTTCCTCTTGTGCAGGATGAAGTCGGAGGGCAGGTCATTGAACCGGCGGTGAGTGCACAGAATCCGGGGGCTCTCCATCCTGTCCAACTCGGCGGGGTCAGCGTACAGAAACAGGCTGTTCCACATCTCCTCTGACGCCAGTTCCAGTTTGCCCTTCACCAACATTCGCACGATCTCCCATATCCAGTGCGTGCCTGAAACCAGTGCAACAGCATAGGGCATCAGCCAGAGGGAATAAGAGAGGCCTGTTGTTTGCTTTGCTGACACGATCTGTTAGGTTGAGAAAGGGATAAAAGCGTTGGGTGTGTCTACCGGTAACATAAAACTATGCCAGTTTGGCCTAGTGCTAAGGCAGTAGGCTGGTAAGTACATCTGTATGCTAATTTGGCCTAGTGGTGAGGTTTCAGGCTGGTAAGTAAACCTGAATGCCAATTTGGCCTAGTTTTTAGGCGTCAGGCTGGTAAATAAACATGTATGCCAGTTTGGCCTAGTGGTAAGGTCAGTGAGGCTGGTAAGTAAACTCTTATGCCAATTTGGCCTATTGGTAAGGTGTTAGGCTGGTAAGCAGACGAAGTCAGTTGCTCTCCTTTAGTGGGCACTGTAGTGTGACTTTGTCCCTCAAAGTTAATGAAACATTAAACTGGCTCTCATCGCATCCCATCTTAATGCAGAATCAATGTGGTGGTGATTGTGTAGCATTAGGCATAGTTCCCACATAATGTGAGAAAGGACGCTTTATTAATATAAGTTACTGTCATTATTATTATTATCAGCACACACGTTAATTGCATGCACACACGAAAACCGTCGAGTATAATAGAAAACAATTGCACATCAGTGGACTCCGATGCCAGGTGACGATTACCGTACGTGCCATTCAGGTCTCTACTGTGCGTGGTGTCCCTTACGACCTCTGTCGAACGCTATTAAAGGAACTAGCCTTCACAGGTTTGCAAACAAAAACAAACAAAAACGTTTGTCTTGGATTTTTTGTTTCTGTTTTTCCTTTTTCTTTTCTTTCTTCTACTTCTTCTTGTTCTTCTTCCTCTCTCTCGCCTCATTTTTTTTTTTTTTCATCTGCCGGCTACTTTTACCAAAATATTACCAATCATGAGAAGTTAAAAACAGATTGGGGTAATACCAATAGACCATATTTTTTTCCCTGATGAACTCACATTTTTTCTTTTCTTTTTTCTTTTTTCTTTTCTTCTTCTTCTTCTAGAACGCCGCAATACGTCATCAAAAGTTCACTCCAGAGAGAAAATTCTTATAAAAATCAACGGCACGTTCAGTCACAAAACCTTTACTGCGGATTATGTTCGTTTAACTTTCGCCATACGTTGGGGGTAAAAAACACAAAAACAACAACAACATACGTTTATTAAAATATACATAACTCAGTTTCTACAGTAGTGATGTGAAACGTAATGACTTTGTCAATGACGAGTGTGGGCATGTGCCAACCAAAAATGGCCCAAATGCGTCCATAAATAAGCAGACAACAAAATCACCATATCACCTGTTCTACGTACACGAGACTGATGTATCCTGCGATGGAGAGTTCCTTTAAACCCCTTTTTTTCTAATTATCGATCGCTTTTATCAGTATAGCGTTGTTCTCCGCTCTCGATCAGACTCACTGCAGTCATGTTGCTCGTAATTCTGAAAGAGTGACTGTATCCTTTTGTAGCGCATTTTTAAATATCCTCTGACGTGGTGTACTAACAGCGCTATTTGGTTGTTACATGGCTGGTGCCACTTGGAACTGCTGCCGTTTCGGTGCACGTTCTGTACTTACATGTTATATGCAGCAGTCAATTCTACACAACTGGACGAAAGCAGTTATAGATTAAATACGTTAGTTACCAGATTTAGGGTATGAGCAGATCAGAACGTCATCGTCTCGTGACGTCAGCTGCGTTATCGTATGCCACGTTGGACACGGCAATGGCGTCAGACGGCCGTCAACGTCGTAGACTTTCATCGTATCGCCGTTACCGTCTGGGAAGTAACGAAACGACATACTGACCTGTTGAACAATCAATACACGTAATGAAGTGAGCAAAAGGCATTACAAAAAGACTGGTCCAGACAATATCTCACCATCAACACTGAAGTCTTGTGCAGAACAATTAACTTACCCCAATTTTCTGTGAAATCTACAACCACTCTCTCAGCCAATGCAAAGTCCCTATTTTTATTTTCAATGTGCTCACTGGCATAGTTACGTAAACTATGACCGTAGACACAAACATATACAGAGCTAGGATTGGGAACTTTCACATAAGGGGTCACCTGACAGAATGTGCATTATAAGCAGTCTGTTCTTCAAGTTCAAGGTCACACTGCTGTTGTCCCCCCCCCTCCCCCCTCCTCTCCCGCCCCCCTCCGCCTGTGTACACTTCTTTATTTGTGCTGTGCAATTTTTATAACTGCTTTTATTGGGACTGTAATTTTTAAGAGGATGACCTCGGAAAGAGGCAATTCTTATGTGATATGTACAGCTTGATGTCATTTGGATTTCTCATACAGAATACAGGATCTTTATTGTCTATGAATAACAGATATTTGCCTTACGATTGCGTAAAAGATACCAGTAAAATAACACATAGTATAATACTTGAACATAAGTACACACATATATTGTAAAACACAGAGTACTTTATCTTTGAGTCTGAAGGGCACATACACATCGGAAACAGTCAACCCTACTAGTTACACGCGTCAACACATGCACTCACAGGTTAAGCATTTTTCAACAAGAAAAGTACAACTCATCAAATTCAACCCAACCGGACAAAATACCTACACACAAACATCTCTGTTCAGACCAATACTGTCACATACATAGCATAGCAAACCCTCACACTGGAAAATGGAAAACTAAAACCACAGGTATCACGCAAAACAGGAACCTAGAATACTAATAGTTTTAATACTGAAATAACCTCTGTCTGTCTCTCCTCACCTTGCCTCATGCACTTATTTATGATTTTTTCACCCGGATGTTTGAAGTTGGCTGTTGTTGTAATTCAGTGATAATGTGTGAAGAGTGTACATGTTGCCACTAAACATTCCGAACGCAAATGTATTGACACTTGCCAATAAAGTTGTATTGTATTCCACCTTGTATTAAGCCTAAATGCTAGCAACCACTGCACACACACACACACACACACACACACACGCACGCACGCACGCACGCACGCACGCACGCACGCACGCACGCACGCACGCACGCACGCACGCACGCACCCCCCCTCCACACACACACACACACGCGCGCGCGCGCGCGCGCGCGCGGAAAGAGAGAAGGGGACAGAGAAGAAAGCCTTAAGCCCGTTCTTAACTGGGTGAATGTTTGTTCGCCGAACATACTTCGGACAGTTCGACGAACTATGATTTGTTTCTTAATTGAACTTTTAGTTCGCCGAACATGGTTCGGACAGTCCAAACTTTACTTCATTCTCAACTGGCTTGTAATGAGATGCAAGCTTCGGCCCGAACCTGCGGCAGACGCGCAGCAGACAGCATGATCGAAAATGTAGGCTAAAGTCAAGTCAAGTCAATATACTTTAATCATCCCTCACAGGGTAATTCAACTAACTACTATCTCATTTTGGGTCCCAGAGACAAGGCTTCGCCTCCCACAAGTCAACAAACAAATTCCCTCCGAAGCGAGTGAAGAACCTAGCGACACCGTCATCCATTTTTATTTTTATTTCTTCCTCATCCACAAGAGAGCTTTGCTCTCAGCCAATCAGAGGCAACGTCCGTCGAATAGGGCGAATGTTCCTAGAACATGTTGAGCGAAACTTTTTGGATCCCGAATATAGCTTCGTCGCAGTTCGACGAATATTCCCAACTAGGTTTGCGAAGAAAAGTTCGCCCAGTTAAGAACCATCTAGTTTCGCCGAATACTTCCAACTAGGTTCGCGAACAAACATTCGCCCAATTAAGACGGGCTTTAGGTTGGTAAGCGGAAGGACCTCGGTTTGATACCGCTTCGGCTCTCCTTTCTCTTCAAAAAGGTTGTGGTTTGTGGACACTACTTTGTCCATCACTTCCTGCTGAAACATTAAAATGACTGTCATCACTGCCCATCTTAATGCAGAAATCATTCTGGTGGTGACAGTGTAGCGATGATCTGTAAGAGGTGCAACACCTGCATTTGACGTAAATCGGCGTAGCTGACCTGGATTGATGTTTTGCTTCTGCCTGATCCGACTGGGCCTCGCTGTAAAGGGAAGCTCCGGCTCAAAACCTCAGAACGCGGATACACGGTCTGGAATCGAGTCACTCCGGTCAGCCGTGCATTCGCCCGCTGTATAACTGAAGTCCCTAGTCGTCTTGCCCGCTACGCCACTCTCAGCGGTGACGCGGTTTAGTCTTTGTGTGTGTTTTTGTTTTTATGTTGCTTTACGTCCACGGAGGCGGGATGACCTATTAGGGACGGGGACAGAGTGGGAAAGGGGCCAGGGTGATTGGCTCGACCGCGGAAACCGCCCGAAAAAGACCGGAGAGACCGTGGACCGCCGCCAGAACAATGGAAGTGTTAAGGCGGTGTCCCCTCGCCATTGCCCAGCGACTTGTGCACCGTGCAATTGCTCTTTCAACTGCTGTGCTGGACAGAGTCACTAAGACAATGTCCGTTGCACCGCTGTTGACGAACAACTTGGACAACTCAAAGCAAAAGACGTCCAACTTGCTCAGCCCAGCTCCACCTCCCTACTCATGATCTCTTCTGGGCAAAAGTGAGGGTCCAGCTCCACCTCCCTCCTCTAAGATCTCTTGATCTTTTGATCTCGCCTGGAACCCTGTTGTGTGTGTGAATGTCAATGGGTTTTATACTGTAACCGTGGTCTGGTGCGGTAACATGTTGGCAAAAGATTAATACTCAGCCGAATAATAACAAAAACAATAGACTTCTGAGTACCCCATCTAAGTAATAAGTAAACATGGTGCTTAACGTCCACAGAAACCAAAAGGCTTATTAGGGACGGGGAAAAGGTGGGGGAAGGTGGTGGGAATTGGGGGGGGAGAGAGAGAGATTATATACCTATCGCTACACTGTCACCACCAGAATGACTCCTGGATTAAGATTGGCAGCAATGAGAGCCATTTTAATGTTTCATAATTGTGAGGGACAAAGTCACAAGACAGTGTCCACAGAACACAACTTTTGAAGAGAAAGGAGAGCCGAAGCGGATTCGAACCGAAGTCCCTCTGCTTACCAGCCTAGCGCCTTACCGCTAGGCCAAACCGGCTCACCGCACCCCATCTCGGTTGAAATATTCTTTTATACTGCCTTTTTGTCACTTGCAAGCGCATGAAAATTTTGCACCAACGGTGTTCAAACAACGCCTACCCACACGTTTAAAACATTCAACACGGGTTCACTCCAAAGTTGCTGGCACACTCAATATATCCGATTCAACAATATTTATCAACTAAAACTAAAGCTAAACAGCTGTTAAAACATACACTAAAAAGTCCTCTGCTGAATGATGATGATTGCTTTTACTGATATAGTGCTGTTTTCCGCTCTCGAGCAGACTCACTGCGTTCGCATGTGATTCTACATGAGTGACTAGCTTTTTACAGCGCATTTTTCAATTTCCACCGAAGTGGTGCCAGTACTTACAGCGCATTTTTCAATTTCCACCGAAGTGGTGTCAGTACTTACAGCGCTGGCATGGCAGGTGCGACATGAAACTGCTGCCATCTCGGCGCAAGTTCTGTGTACACCATGCAACCATGCACCATGTCACTTCATGCAAAGCCACACATGTAAGGTGCATGCGTGTTTAGTTGTAACCTGCCACCTGCACTTTTGGCAGAATGACCGGGATCTTTTACGTGCTGCTGCGGTAACATGGTGGTGGAACGGATACCGAAATTAGAGTCAGCACAGAAAGTCAACACCAGATCGATGTCACCATACAACAGTTAAAGTTGGTTGGAGCGGGACAAAGATTTGTATCATCTTGTTTTGAGATGGTGAGTTCACTTAAATTCAAAATAATGTTGTTTAGTGTCATTTCAGTGCAGGCCTCGGTTTCGACCTGTGCGTGCGTGCGTGCGTGCGTGCGTGCGTGCGTGTGTGTGTGTGTGTCTCGACCTGTGTGTGTGTGTGTGTGTGTGTGTGTGTGTGTGTGTGTGTGTGTGTGTGTGTGTGTGTATGTGTGAGTGAGTGTGTGTGTGTGTGAGTATGTGTGTGTGTGTGTGTGTGTGTGTGTGTGTGTGTGTGTGTGTGTGTGTGTGTGTGTGTGTGTGTGTGTGTGTGTGTGTGCTTAACGTCTATAGCTACCATCGGAATAGCGCTCAACGAAGGGTGACATATCTGAAAGCTCGCTGGCCATGTCGCTTAGTAATGACCATGTATAAATGAGTCAAAATTTAAGAGTGCGCAAAAACACGCCGGCAATATTCAAATCATAAGCATTATTACATAGAATAATATTGGTTATAAAATTGCGCTTTAAAATAAACAGTATCACTCACATTAATATGATTAATAGGCTCTATGTTCGACACAAGCATAATCACTATTCTCATCTTGTCCGCCTTTACACCTCCTCATGAAGGGGTGCAGGTGGATGACCTACAACCTCACAGCACATAGTATAATTATACCTATGAGCAAGAAAACCATCAAACTAACGACGATGTACTTGACTAGGTACTAACATTGACAGTGTGCTTAAATTATCACAATAAAATGCTACGCAGCTTAAAGGCTTTGTA
Source organism: Alviniconcha strummeri (assembly GCA_963584105.1). Classification (NCBI taxonomy): domain Eukaryota; kingdom Metazoa; phylum Mollusca; class Gastropoda; family Provannidae; genus Alviniconcha; species Alviniconcha strummeri. The sequence continues at coordinate 2,920,777 of OY757544.1, forward strand.
CAAATACACTGACAGATTTCTTACAATATTTTCATTGGTGGATGCCAGCAGCAGGCATAATCGAAAAAGACTTGGAAATTTGTAGAATTTTAACGCGCTCTTAAGGTTCTTAGCACAGGGTAACATAGAACAGAATATAATTCAGTTTCATGTGCTACTCTACATAATGGACAAATCAGGTCTTTATTAGTATGTCTTTTGTATCGGTAATGATGTACAAAAATGTCTGAAATACCCAGTCGAAACCTTGTCATTATGAATTTCAAATGCCTATCAATATTCAACTTCAAATACGTTTTCGGATCATGAATGGTGCAAAATGTCCTATAAACATTAAATCTATCGCTAGTCTCAACGTGGGAGCGCCATTCTTGCCATCGACAAACAACTAATCTTTCACGAAAAACATGTAAAAATTGGTTCATTTTTTCCGCACCTTGATTCAGCCATACAAAACCAAATCCATATTGATACAACTTAAACGACCAGTTGAGGCCCAATTTCGTTTACCTCGTTCATCTAATACATATAACATCCTAATACATATAACATATAACATCCTATAAGCTTCCTTTGGTCATTTGGACACTTCCATGCTCGTTAATTTTAACCAATACCGTATGTATCTTACTGTAGAGTTCACAAATAATGGATACCTATTTGTTTCACCATAGATAAGGTCATTTGGCGTTCGCTTCCCAACTCCTAAAAACTTTCCCAGCACAAATAAATGTACTTTTTCGCAATGAACAGCTGTTGTCTCAAGACCCCATCGCTTGCACGATACAGAGCAATGGGTTGGACTTGAGAATCAAATGATTTCAAAAATAATTCAAAACTATTATTCAACATTCGCAACTTATGCATAATACATAATATCGCATTCTTAGCTTTATTTGTAAGATCATAACATGATGAAGTAAAACTATACAGACACATTCACAACTGGCAATACAACACTGTCATACCTCCATCTTTCCCTTTCACCCAAGTAACCATCCTTTCTAAAGACAACTGTGTTACTTTTCTCATATCTACTTTTAAATGAAGGGAGGCGGATGCTCTTTGCAAACTGTTCAACTGTATCTGTAAACCAATAACCGTTTCTGGCAACATAACAACATCATAAGCCAATAGCAAAATAAACAGTTCAAAATAATCATTGATAAACGATGAACCATTTTGAATAACTTCTAAAGCCAGCTCGTTCATAAGAGAGAAAATAAAACTGGGCTGCAAACATCCCCCTGTTTCACCCCAAACGTACAATTAATATAGTCAGTCATCTTAGATCCACATCTAATTCTAACTTTAACGCTGTTCTCTCAATCGCCCAATTTCCAAGGAAAAATCTTGCTTGCATTTAGAAAGTTGAAGAATAAAAAAGCAGCTGGACCAGACGGAATAATAGGAGAAATGCTGGAAAACTCGGGAACTTATGTAACTGACTTTTTTGTGAACTTTTTTAATGCTTTGTTTGAGAAAGGAATTTTTCCAACTAAATGGACTGAATCTATTGTACTCCCTCTGTTTAAGAAAGGCGATGTTAATAATCCGAATAATTACAGAGGTATCTCGTTATGTCAGTGACGCAAGCAGCAAGGTTTACACTACTATTATTAACCTTAGGCTGCAAGAGTTGGTTGAAGTAAACAATATCACCGGAGAGCATCAGGCTGGGTTTAAGAAAAACTACTCAACAATCGGTGATATGTTTACATTACTAGCCTTGGTACAGAAACAGTTTTCCTTAACAGCAAACTGTATGCTGCTTTTATAGACTTTGAGAGAGAGAGAGGAGAACTCGAACTCGAAAACTTTATTTTACAAGGATTGTAGTTTAGGTTCATTCAAAACCTGTCTAACAACTAGTCCTTGCTAAGCTACTGATGAACAGATATCAAATTACAGGCATTATTTATATACATATAGGCATGAATGAGTGAGTGAAACGTTATACGTGAGAATTTCCACACAAAACATAGCGTGCTCACAGCGCCAGATGAACACATGCCAGACATCATTCAGTTACAGATTATGAGCATACGGTGAGCATATTATGAGCAAATGAAGCAGCAGAACATCTGATCAGTTCATATGACTAGTATCGGAAAAGAAAACAGAAGCAGTCAATGCTTACCTTATAAAGGATAGTAAGGGAGAAGTGGTGGGGGGGGGGGGGGGGAGTGAACGGGGGGAGGAAAAAACAAAACAAAAAAACGGGGGGAGGGGTTGGTCGGAAGGCAGTCGGAAGGACTGGGTGGAGTTGTATGGGTGTATAAAACTGGTCTCAAATGACCAGTCATTGCAATGGCAATCACTCGAAAAGCTCAGTCTCTCTCTCTCTCTCTGTGAGAGAGACAGAGAACTGGAACTCGAGCTCTAAACTTTATTTTACAAGGATTGTAGTTTAGGTTCAGTCAAAATCCCGTCTAGCAGCTAGTCCTGCGAAGCTACTGATGAGTAATATAAAATTACAGGCATAATTTATATACATACAGGCATGAATGAGTGAGTGAAATTTGATAAATCAGATTTTCCACACAAAACATAGCGTGTTCACAGCGCCAGATGTACACATGCATACATCACTCAGTTATACATTATGAGCATACAACCTGTAAATAAGGCAGCAGAACATATCTGATCACTTCAACACCGGTATTGGAAAGAAAAAAAGCAAGAAAAAAGAAGAAGCAGTCAATGCTTATCTTATAAAGAACAGTAAAGGGGGGGGGGGGGAGGGGGGGGGGGGGGGAGGGGGGGGGGGCACTATCACAAGCAGTCGGAAGGACTGGGCGGAGTATTATGTCACAGTCCATTCTATGTAACTACTTCAAGGTGTTCACGAAGTTTACGCTTGAAGGAGCTGAGTGATTGACAAGATCTGACTGTCAGAGGTAGGGTGTTCCACAGATAAACACCAGAGAAGGATATACTTGTTTTGAATATGTCTATCCTTGGCCTAGGCAAACTAAGGTGACAGGAGAGATGTACATACAGTAAAACTTAAGGTAAAAGATCAGAAACATAATTAAAGGTCTCAACACAGATTGAAAATCACACTCACCTTCCCTTACTTACACGTCCTGGCAAAACAGCCTGAATGGTAATACAGCTGCTCGCCAGATTCTCCCACGTACACACATGCTGTCTTATATATACCACAGCAGTGATATCTGTACTGTAGTGATTAAGTGTACAGCCAGTGCACTGGAGCAGGATGGAGAACACACACACACACACACACGATGGTCCGGTGGGGCGATGGTTCGGTGAGGTGATGGTCCGGTGAGGCGATGGTCCAGTGGGGTGATGGTCCGGTGAGGTGATGGTCCGGTGGGGCGATGGTCCGGTGGCGATGGTCCGGTGAGATGGTCCGTTGTCGTGATGGTCCGGTTGTGCGATGGTCCGGTGAGGCGATGGTCCCTTGAGGCGACTGTCCGGTGGGGTGATGGTCCTTGTGGGGCGATGTGTGTCCGGCGGGATGATGGTCCGGTGAGGCGATGGTCCGGTGAGGCGATGGTCCGGTGGGGCGATGGTCCGGTGAGGCGATGGTCCGGTGGGGCGATGGTCCGGTGAGGCGATGGTCCAATATTTCAATGTGTATGTGTGTGTGTGTGGGTGGGTGGGTGGGTGGGTGGTCAGTTTGCTAGGTATGATCAATCACTTTTATTCTTATTTTGATTGAGACGTTTTATTAACTTTCAGAATATGTACTCCAACGTGTGTGGAATAAAACATGTAAACTGTATAACAATATCTCAGTGATTCATGGTGTGGAAGTCATGCATGTCCAAGCTACGTGTTGAAACCATGTGTTATTCAGTGTGTTTCCCGTCCTAGTATTCTGTCTATCCGCTGGCTTCGCACCCCTTCATGTCGCAATCTCGCTCTCTCCCCTCCGCGACGGCAACCCCAATTCTGGTGCTCGGGCGCATACCAGAGCATATACAAAACAACTAGCCGAATTGGAACCATCTCTTTCTTTGCCCACTCGTCAGCCAGAAATTAGCCCCTCATTTATACATCTTTTACACCCGTCCACCCCACCCACCCTCTGGTCGTAAACACGATAGACCGCAATATATAGGCTCGGATACTTCCTCAGACACGACGACGAAAACGACGAAGAATTGGCCTTCTCTGCAGTGGATCAGCCCCAGGTTTCAGACTCAGATTTTCAGATTCACAGTATTACCGGTGGTAGTTGTACATCCAGTCCCTCCATTGTCATTTCCAATCCATCGTCCACAGTTGACAGTACCTCGTTCTTTGAACCTCCCGCCCCCCCCCCCCCCCCCACCACCACCCCATACATCCCCAATCTCCCCCCCTTCCAAGTCCCGCTTGCCACCTCAGCCTCTTTAAGACCACCGTTGACTGGTGACATCGTACACGTTTCCACCCCCACCTCTGTCCCATCATGTCAGTCAGTTCTGAGGACAACAGCCCGGGTACCCCCACCATGAAACTCCCTCACTCACTCATGCCGGAGCCCTTCCAAGGTAAGTCTACCGATGACGTCGAATTATGGCTTAAGCGGTTTGATCAATATGCACGACTTCAAGGTTGGCCCGACGTTCAGAAGGTGCAATACTTCCCTTACTGTTCAGAGGCCAAGCTCAAGTATGGTTCGATAGTTTGTCGTCGGATGAAAAGGCGAATTATCAGGCGCTCTGTGCAGCGTTACTCAGACGCTACAACCGCACAAGTCCATGAAGTGGGTCCTCCTTCGGCAATTTCAAGATCGCCGACAGCAACCGAACGAATCCGTTGAGGATTACTTCCAATCCATGCACCAAAAAGGCAAACATCTCAACAAGGCACCACTGGACATCATGGAGACTATCGTTGCAGGTCTCTTACCCCCAGTTTCAAAGTTTGTCATGCTGCGGAGCCCCCAGACTCTGGAGCAAGCTTTGGACCTTGCGCTCACGGCTTCGGTGTTGCAACAAGACTCCACCACTGATAAGGTCGAAGTTGCTCTAGCTACCATCACGGACAAGATTGGAGCGTTGCAGACCAACCTCAACTCCATACAGTCGCAGATGCAGACATTTCATGCATTAGCGCTGATTTAGCTCAATATCTCATCAGCCAAAACGTTGTCAATATGCAGCCAAGCTCGTTGGCCATGATTCGAGGTGTAGGTGGCCAAACAACAAGAGTTCTTGTATCCCTAGACTTTAAGCGGTACGCTTAAAATTACAGGTCTGACCATTCCTCAGTCTTTCATAGTAGTAGATACCTTGACCCACCCCCTCATTCTAGGCGTCGACTTTTTACAGTCACACCAGGCGTCCCTCAACTTTGCGACACGGGACTTGTTGTTATACAACGGTCTTACTTAGGTACCACTGATTAAAGAACAAGACATGTACCCAGTTCATCTGTTACGTACAACAGTCATACCATCTAGAACAGAAGTAACGTTGCCAGTAAGCGTCTGTTTTTGCCGTGAAGGTACAGGTATTATAGAACCCCTCAAATCATTGCTGGTCAATAAACACACTATCGTCGCCAGAGTTTTGGTCAACCAGACCCAGGGCCGCACAATGTGTACCGTCCGTAATCCCTTTGGCCGCCCAGTGACCCTACAACATCAACATACTCTGGCCCATTTTCAACCCACTGACGCCGTTCTGGGCGAGTTGGCTGATAAGCCGGCCACAGTCGCCAGCGCTAAAGTAGCCGACTCTCCCATGTTACTTACTGAAGCAAAGACAGTAATTGACACCTTGGGTATTAGTTTCCAACATGCCGCCCTCACGCCTGACCAAAAGGACCAAATGACCATTTTCTTGGCAGGTCAAAGAGACATTTTTGCAGCGGACATGTCGGAGCTAGGAGAGACTCACCTCACGACCCATCATATTGACACAGGTGATGCCCCGCCCATTAAACAAAGACCTTATAGAACAGCCCCCGCCCTCAATGCGGAGATCGAGAGGCAGGTCAATGATATGTTGCGTCATGACGTCATCAGACCCTCCACCTCCCCTTGGTCCTCCCCCGTTGTTCTAGTGAAAAAGAAAGATGGTACTTACCGCTTTGCTGTTGACTATCGAATGCTAAATAAAGTCTCCAAGCCCGTACACTTCCCCCTTCCTCGTTTGGAGGATGCACTCGACATCATGGGTAAGTCCACTATCTTTTCCACTCTCGACCTCTTCTCAGGGTTTTGGCAGATTCCCTTGGATAAAGAGTCACAGGACAAATGCACCTTCACCACTCACTTCGTCTCCTTCGCCTGGAAGCGAATGAGCTTCGGACTGCAAGGTGCACCGGCTTCATTTCAGTCCCTTATGAACAGTGGCTCGAGGACCAGCAGTAGTTCGGTCCATCTGTCTATACCTGTCCTCTCGCGGCACTGCCATGTCCCGTTACCACTTCCACCCATGTGTTATTTTTATTGCAGCGGTGCCCACACACACATATCTCATTTTCCAGTATACCCACTGTCTTCCAACTTTTGTATTTCGCCTTTCTGTGACTGTTAGTCTCATAGCCTCTTTTCACAATGTCGCCAGTGCGCCGGTTGCTCATATAATGGTTTTTATTTACTCGTGCGCCTATGGTTGGTCACTTGAGCGTCGCGATGTTGTTCGTGCCTGGCCGCCGCATTGACCGCTTGTCGCGGCACACTCCTGACATGTGTCTGACCCACTTCATTGGAGTCACGAAAACTGGCCAGTTACGTGGTGCCCGACGGCCGGCCTCCTGCGGTGCCCGTGCGCGCGGCAGCCTTCTCGACTCACTCATGTTTACCCTTTTGAGGTAGTAGGCGTAATAGCCAAAGCGTCTCCATTCAGACCAAAGTTTTGCTTTTCATAAGCCAACCTTTACTGTAAAATACGCTCTATGAAGAGGAAATTGACTAAGACTCAGCGCTGGCAAACGCAAACTTTCCCCCATCTTAACTGACCATGACACGCTCACTCAAGCCTTACAAATGGTGCAAGACACGTTGGATAAGAACCATCCTGATTTTGAAGTAGTACACAAACAGCCACGTTACTATTATCATTCAGCAAATGTCCTGTATGCAGGACAAACTGAAATTTTTTTGGTCATCGTTGAAATTCCAGTCGCTTCTACTGCCACTAGATTCAACCTCTGTCACATCCTCACCTTCCCTGTGCCTTTTAACGATTCCAGTCTTCATGGCACTAGAGTCACCAACCTCCCAGATTATGTTGCTATCTCCACTGATGAGCGGTATATTATTGAAATTTCGGCGTCTCAAATGGCATTGTGCCATGGTCGACATATGATTTCCTGTCCAGATAAATTTCCTCATCAAACTCTCACGGAACCTTCTTGTGCCAAGGCGATGTTCTTTAAAGATCGCATTCAAGAACTGTGTCACTTCGAATTTCAGGAGTCCGTCATTGTCCCCTCTGTTATCGAACTGGACGAAGGTCATTTGCTCTTGACACACATTTCAGACCTTATTTTCACGTGTAATCGCCGGGTCCTGAAGCGTCCTGGTTGTACCTTTTGTATGCTGGTAGTGCCCTGCTTTTGTTCGTTACTGGCAGGCTCTTTTAGTTTCTCCCCGCGTCTGGCAGCATGTCAGGAAAGGTCGGACGTTTCCATTGTCACAAATCCTGGTGTTAATTTGGCTTTGCTCCAGAAATTGTTCAACGACTCCCGACTATCTACGTCTAACGCTGACAAATGGTACGGTTCTTCACTTCCATATTCCATTCCCCCTCTCCACATTAACACAAACAAGTACGAAGCCCTGACGCAAAAAGACCACAAATTAAAAATGGACCTAAATTCTATTGCTAATCATATGAAGCAAGGCAAACCCGTCTATCGCACAGCCTTAGACGCCTTCCTGTTGACACAGATGGACAACACTGACGACTCGTCATGGACTCTACCGCACTTACTGGCTTACATTTCTTTTGGCTTGTCTCTCTTTCTATCATTTGTGTTGTTCGTTACTTGTCAGAAACTTCGAACTGTCATCGCTCTAGCCTCAACCGCCGGTCTTCCTGCCGTTCGCGGCATGTACCCTCCCCTGACCTGGATAGATCCCAATGCCCCAACCGCCCCTGATACCCCTGACAATCCCCTAACGGCCTCCACATTCAAAGTTACATCAATTACCCCTGTTGACCATTCCATTGTCGGTACCCAAGCCTTCATTTGTCTTCTGCTTATCGTTGTCCTCGTCATTCATTTTCGCCTACTCATCCGCTCCCTCCGTTACACTTCGGAAGTTTACCTGGAAGTTTGTGGCACTACTCGCCGCGTTAACGTGTTTCTCTGCAGCGTCGCCAAATGTCCGGGTGACTATTGCATTCCCACTCCCTCTTGGCTTCGCACTATGACCATCATTCCCATTCATTGGCTTTGGGGTGAGCTCCGTCTCACCTGGCCCTACCTAACCCTCAAGGACAAGAAGACTAACCAGGAAGTCGCTATCCCTCGGACAATCAAGTTCTCAATCTGGGAGACGTATCAGCTTCGTAAAATACAGAAAGAAGACTATACCGCTTTCATCAAAATCAAGCATGGCGATACTGCTACCTATCTCAAGAAACCTCATCTTGAATCGACAACACTCTCACCCTCTCTTCCCCGCTCACTCTCCGCTCCCCAGAACGACTATCTAATCCCCGTCACACCAGACACTTTCATGTATCCCTCCCTCAAGGACCATGAACTACCTGATGTTGACTGAACCCCACTCCGGCTCGCTCCCTCTCATCACACCCCCACCCCCCACCCCAGCCAACCGCCACCGCTATACCGATCACGCAACCACACAAACACTTATTCAATACTTATTTTATACTCGTATTTTCCTTTAGCCTCATATACAGGCGCCCCCTTTTTTGTGTGTGAGTGTACTCCTCAGCCAATGGTTTTAATGATAACCCACTTTTTATGCATTTAAAAGAACGTACTCCACCAAACAAACAAACAAGATTGATGTTATGTATGTATAATTGTTTATATTCAATGGCTAACAGATGCCTTTGTTTTGATGTTGTCTTATGCCTTTGCTGTGCATTTAATGTGAGAACAATTGCTGAGAGAGTGTGCAAGGTTTCTATTATCCCCACCCCGTTCCGATCTGAAACGCCACTTGTTGATGCATATTCTTTTCATAATTTAATATTGATATTCAATATGATCAATGGTAATGTTTTAATTACTATTAATGATATATAGGTTTATTTAGGTTAATATTTTATATCTGGTCTGCTTTATTCCATATTGGAACGTGAATAAGCATGAACAATCATCATCAATTCTGGACTTCGATGTGTGTGACCTCGATTAGATTATGTACGGATGTGTTATCGTACCTCAGTCACCACTGCATTCCACTCGGATTATATACAGTGTTTCGCTGTTGTGTGCCGATGATCCATGGACTGGGGCAGTAGTCCCAAACTCTGGACTCTCCTTTTCCTGGATTACGACTCGTGTGATTGACACTACCCCTACCACCGATTTTGCCAGCCCCGGACTATGATTTATTCCGCTACGATGGATTGTGTGTGTACAGTGTATTAAATCTTCGAGTGGCCTTTCAGTCGATGCGAATCCCTGTGTACCGGCTTCCTGGCAGCCCCCCCCCCCCCCCCTCCCCGCGATTACAAGTTACGTTTTAATAAGGAGAAACCTTGCGCACCCCTCGATATTACTTGTGTATGTTGAATAGTATATTGTAACAGGAATCCAATTCAGCTATCCATAAGCTACGCTTACTACTAACGTATGAAGATTCACGCCCACGCATACACGCCCACATCGCACCGATTTCATCAAACCTTAACACAAATTCATACATGCACTAACACTTTGAGGCACATACACGCCTACATCCACACACGCACACACAAGCAGACTGTATGGTGTTCATGCCTTGTTCATTTTTTTTTCCCCTGATGAATTTACATAATTTTGATTTAACCTTCACTTTTTATTATGATGAATTCGTTGTTACTTTATATTTTGTCTGCATTCACTGCTTATGTTTTACATGCTTTGAGTAATGTCTTAGGTGTGCTTTAGGAAATATTTAATTTACCCTACGATATGAGGAGTTTATAATATATTGATATTTTTGGGATACAATTTTTTTAATACTACGTATATACATATTCCTCTTTTTTTTTTTTTTTTTTCTTTTTTTTTTTTTTGAAGTGCATCAATGACATACGACGTCCTCCCTTCTGACAAATCTGTTGTCGTTTTCCTCCCCCTAATAGCCCACCCCCAGTAATCAAGGTTTCAAGGTTTTATTGAGCTTTTGGCCCCTGGGGGCTAGAAAGCGAAGTTACATTCGCACACGACATTCCCTATGAACAAGTACATGCGTTCTACTAATAAATAACTACCACACTTTATATATAAAAAATAATTAAATGCTCAAACACAAATCAAAGTTGTTATAAATATATAAGGCTAAGGCGTAAAAATTAACTTTTTCTTTTTTGTTTTCGTTGTTCGTTATTGGCTTAATCAAAATAATTGAAGAATACAACTAATAAATTTAGCAAGCTTGATATTCTTATATTTTGACGTCATATTCATGAGACTACAAAATTTGGGCACGTTGGGATGATGTGTATAATATTTATCAACATACTTAATACGGTTTCTCTTGACATTTTCGTTGGAACAGTTAAGCAGATAGTGAAATTCATCTCCTACCTCACCACTGTCACAAACAGTACATATTCTTTCATCCCTTGGAATACCTAACGTTCGTCTTTGCTGGATTGGCAGTCTATCGGATAGTTCAAGGATGACGGTTACCTCTTCCTCCAGTCAACGCATCCTCCAGCCGATCAACCGACGGCGTTTGGTGTCATGAACTATTCCAGAACTCCCACACCCTCCTACAGCTACGTGTGTGTCGCACATTGCCGGTCTGGAGAACGGACTACTCCCGCAGTGATCGACCAGCTGAGCACCATTCAGCCCAGGACTTCCTTTGTACTGCGTACCCAAATTGTGTATCATTCGGCTCCCGGACTCTTTTCATGCCGTAATGCACAACCGGTGCACTACCCAGTCCCGGACTTTACCTGCGTCACCTGCTCTACAGTGCATGGTAATCTTTGGCATCTCCAGGATCCCCATCGCAATCCACTGACTATCCTTATTATGTGTGCGATGCTACCAAGGAACGGGTGCATATGGAATACCTTCACAAACACTGTAGCCTGTGTTTTTCACAACACACCACCAGGAACAATTGCGTTATTCGACGCCACCACAAGTTCCTGCCAAGGATCCAGGCACCATGAACCGTCGTCTCATCGACAAAGCCTCGCCATCGCATCCACACCATCATCAAAATTTGGCCTTCCAACCCCGTCCCATCCCGATCCTCAGATAAACTTCCCTTATCCCAGTTCACCCCGCCGTTTGTCATTCATGCACAAAGTGATGATCATGCCTGATTCCCGGAGCTTATAGAGATACCGTGAGTTATTAATTTTAGTCGTAGTGTGTAGGTTAGTATATTTCTTCTTCTTTTTTTTTAATTCGGAAAACTGGGACAGTTTTTTTCGGGGGGCGGCCCTGATATTACAGAGCAAAAATATTGTTGTGGTACATGGGATGGTGATATAATAAATAAAATAAAAAGAATATGAGAGGTAGACCTACTTCGGTTTGTAGATTACGGGTACAAGCTAGAGCTTGTACAGAGCAAGGTTGGTCAGAATAAATAAGTAATAGGACCAAGCGAAGGTTGGTACAGAACACAGTAGGTTAGGAATGATAAGCGAAATAGCCAGGGGAAAGGGGTCAAGACTGCCAGGGACCTCTGTCCAGATAAGGTAATGAACTGAGCGCCGCGCGAGAAGCCCCTCACGCGTCCAGCGGACGAATAGTAATGACCAGGAGGTAGTTGAGGGACTATGATGGCGTACACCCGGCGTAGTAATATTTAGTAGAAATAATGAAGGAAAGTTTGTACTTAGGTTTTGGTTAATGCGCAGAAATAGTAGAAGAATGAAGGTTGATAGGAAAGCAACGTCACATTGACGTCACATAACAACGAAAACACTATAAAAGACGGAATTTGTTTTAACGACGGCACTCTTGACACTCTTGACTCTTGACTCTTCACACTTCTCGGATTCTAAAACACTCGTGCTGGCTTCGTGAATTCTTGGTTGTTGGATTTTCTTTCCTACTGTGGACTTTGGGATTTTTCTTTAGAACAGTAAAAGTGCTCCTGGGAATTCCTTTTATTATTTCACCTTGGATTATTATTCTGCCACCTATAAGAAAAGTGCTCCCGGGAATTCCTTTTATTCTTATTTTGATTGAAACGTTTTATTAATTTTTAGAATATGTACTCCAACGTGTATGGAATAAAACATGTAAACTGTATAGCAACATCTCAGTGATTCATGGTGTGAAAGTCATGTATGTCCAAGTACGTGTTGAAACCATATGTTATTCAGTGTGTTTCCCGTCCTACTATTCTGTCTATCAGTTGGCTTCGCACTCTGTGTCCTTGTGTAAAGGTACGTATTGGAAATGGGGAAAATCTACAAAAGGGTAAGGTGGACAATTCTAGCAATGCATAGGGAACTTACTGAAAGAAACAGCTTTCGAGATTATAATTAAAATACAGGGTAAAGCAAGAGAAAGCATGTCTTGTAAAAGTTTGGTGGAGTTAGCAAAACCAGCCCTGTAAAACGAATATGATCCATAGTAGACGTTTTGCGACGAAACGTGTCGTTGGTTTTATATCGATTTTATAAGATGATTTTTGTTTGTTTGTTTGTTTTTACACCACCACTAACATGTTTCACGGGCTCAGAACCCCTTTGAGCGCCCTTTTCCCGCGCTTCATTCTGACGTTACCAAAGTGTCTTTTGCGTTACGAATAGAACACCAGAAGCTCTCAGTTTTCCGTACATGTCACTGAAGAAATACATGTGGGTTTCATTTTTGTCACCGATAAAAAAATATAAAAATAAAATGTTTATCATCATCATCATAATTATTGTGTAGTGTTTGCCCTAACGTACTTCAAATTCGTCCACTGTGTACGGAGTACAGCATAACAAAGTATGGACATCAAGTGACAAGACTGTTAAAACGGCGTCGCCAACATGTCGATACAAATCCCATTTTAGTGACGTGCCACACGACGACATGTCAATACAAATCCCATTTTAGTGACGTGCCACACGACGACATGTCAATACAAATCCTATTTTAGTGACGTGCCACATGACAACATGTCGATACAAATCCCATTTTAGTGACGTGCCACATGACGACATGTCAATACAAATCCCATTTTAGTGACCTGCCACACGACGACATGTCGATACAAATCCCATTTTAGTGACGTGCCACATGACGACATGTCGATACAAATCCCATTTGAGTGACGTTTTATTTCCAAACTTGTGCTGATGTATTGAACCGTTCCAGAAAAAAAAAAAAAAAATGTAAACCCAGGAGGAAAGGCGTGGTCTATAGCCCCAATCTGTTTCAGTTTAACTCATAATAATTGGTCTTTTTTATAATTAACCAGTAGATTAAACACACACACACACACACACACACACACACACACACACACACACACACACACACACACACACACACACACACACACACACACACACACACACACACACACACACACACACACACAACAACAACAACAACAACAACAACAACAACAATAACAACAACAGCAACTAATGCAATAGACAAATAATGACTAAATTAAACAAAACTTCTGCAAAAAATAAGAATTCCCCCCCCCCCCCCCCCCCCCCAACCCCGCCAAACCCAACAAGGCTACCTCCTTTAATGAACTGCTTGGCAACAAGATTGCTGTTTCCGCGAAGTCAGTCGTGTCCGCGCATGTGCGCAGTAAGGTTCATTTCCTATTAATGAAATAAAATACAGAAATAGTTCATAGCTATTGTGTTTGGTGTAAAAAGATGTAACCATTGTATTCACTTACTTTCCAGAAAATTTTATTGCTGTCGGTAAAAATAAATATATATACATATATATGAGAAGATACAATATACAATAGGAAGACATAATTCATAGTGTTCATCCTTCAGATATCAAAACTGTTCACTGTTGTCTGTTTTACAATGCTGCTTTGTTCTTCTGCTTGCATGTTGCATGATTTAGAGCTCAAATTTACCTAGACTTTAAATATCACACACACACACACACACACACACACACACACACACACACACACACACACACACACACACACACACACACACACACACACACACACACACATAACAGAAGATATTACAACTGAACACTTTTAATAGGACACAACAAAGCGATGTGACTCGTTTCGGAAGACTTTGCTGTTTCGCCAAAGGAACAAACAAACAGCAGGCACGTAAACGACGAAAATGGCGAAACAACCTTTTCTGCGTGAAATATGTAAATCCGGCAAAGATGGCGTCGATTTTAGTCACGTGGTCAGTACTTCGACTCTGGACCGGTTAGCTGGTCTGCCGTCTTGCTGGGCAAACACTTCCAGTTTGACGTGATTTTCTCGGAAGTAACAAGTGTTCCCGGGGCGGGGATAGCTCAGTGGTTAGAGCACCGGACTCGTGATCGAAAGGTCGCGGGTTCGAATCCCTGCTGGAGCGGCGGGAGAATTTTCTTCTCCAGGGTCAACTTTCTGTGCTGACTCTTATTTCGGTATCCGTTCCACCCCCGTGTTACCGCAGTAGCACGTAAAAAATCTCGGTCGTTCTGCCAAAAGCGCAGGTGGCAGGTTACAGCTAAACACGCATACACCTTACGTATGTGGCTTTGCATGAAGTGACACGGTGCATGGTTGTATGGTGTACACAGAACGCGCCGAGATTGACTCTCTCTGGCAGCAGATTCTTGTGGCACCAGCCATGCCAGCGCTGTAAGTACACCACTGCGGTGGATATTCAAAAACGCGCTATAAAAAGCTATTCACTCATGTAGAATCACATGCGAGCGCAGTGAGTCTGCTCGCGAGCGGAGAATAGCGCTATATAAAAGCGATCAATAATAAAGTGTCAAACTATGCATGCTGGTAGTATACACTGCGCTTTAACCGTTCATTTCAGATTGAGTACTTGAAGGCAAACACTTCAGGACTGTCGTTGCGATTTTTCTCTCTCGGAAATGACAAGTGTTAAATGTACGGTGGAAATATTTATTAGCTTTAACCGTTCATTCCAGTTTGAGTACCTGAAGGCAAACGCTTCAAGTTTGACGTTACCATTTTCTCGGAAGGAAAAGTGTCAAACGTTCCATGGTTGAAGTACTCATTGAGCTTTAACCGTTCGTTCCGTTTTCACCTATCTTGACTACTTTTCAGCAGTGCTAAATATCAATGTTGGTCTCAGT
>OY757544.1:2937559-2950188 GCA_963584105.1 Alviniconcha strummeri
TATTCTGTTGCCACCGCCACTATCACAGCGGTCCACTTGACACGCATCCTCCACTTGTCGCAGCCAGCTACATCTGACACTGACAGCGCCACAGCCTGGGCGGCGCGCACACCGCCACCTGTTGAAGGGTTCAGGCCCCGGGTTCTCTGTGGCCCAGCGGCTTGGCAAGACGCCTCGCCTCGCCTACTCACGGTTCGCCTAGATCCAAATTCACACAAGGCAAAACACAATACAAAAAACAAACAAAACAAAAACTGCAAAAACACGCTAACTATTAGGGCAAACCACACCATGCTAATTGTCGGGGTAATCCCCTTTATCAAGCTACAAAACAAGACTTAAACAGCATCTATTACTCTGAACTTAAACAGCACTTAAACGGTGAAAAAAGGAGATATAGAGCTAAGACACGTATCTGTTTTCGGTTGAGCTACGTTGGTTTCGTGTCTAGTGCTTCTGCACCCACCTAGATCTGTTGAAGGTTGTACGGGACTGCGGGCTGAACAAGCAGACTGGAACAGGGGCTTCGTGCCACAGAAAACAATTCTGACGTTATTGCCCTATGTGGGGAGAATCAAATCTAATGGAACTGAATTTGAATTAAAAATTGAATTAACGCCCGTTCAGCTAACTGCCGCCGCTGTGACATAATTCCCATGAACTGAACTCTTTCCGTCATTCCCACAGGACTTTCACACAGGCTTTAGGGACTGCAGCAACTGAACTCTTTCCGTCAATCCCACAGGACTTTCACACAGGCTTTAGGGACTGCAACAACTGAACTCTTTCCGTCAATCCCACAGGACTTTCACACAGGCTTTAGGACTGCAGCAACTGAACTCTTTCCGTCAGTCCCACAGGACTTTCACACAGGCTTTAGGGACTGCAACAACTTAACTTTTTCCGTCAGTCCAACGGGACTTTCACACAGGTTTTAGCGACTGCAGCGCTCTTCACAAAATCCCCGTAGTCTGCTCCAGTGTTTGTTTTTAAATAGATTCTTCTTCGGCTTGGTGCACAATAATAATTATTTCCTTCTAGTTTAGGCGTGCGTCATCTAGATACTGAAGTTAATCCACATGATACGTCGTCAACAGTTTTCCTTGCCCTGACATTTTACTTTGGCCGTCTGTCCAGAATCATTTGGCGTTGACCGTCTGTCCAAAATCGTTTAGCATTGGACGTTCGTCCAGCATCGTGTGCCATTGTCCGTCTTTCCAGCATCGTGTGGCACTGACCGTCTGTCAGAATCGTTCAGCATTGGATGTCTGACCAGCATCGTGTGGCACTGACCGTCTGACCAGCATCGTGTGGCACTGACCGTCTGTCCAGCATTGTGTGGGACTGACCATCTGTCAGAATCGTGTGGCACTGACCATCTGTCAGAATCGTGTGGCACTGACCGTCGGTCAGAATCGTTCAGCATTGGATGTCTGACTAGCATCGTGTGGCATTGACCGTCTGTCAGAATCGTGTGGCACTGACCATCTATCAGAATTGTGTGGCACTGACCGTCGGTCAGAATCGTTGAGCATCAGATGTCTGACCAAAACCGTGTGGCACTGAACATCTGTTCAGAATCGTTTATCTGGGGCGGCTGGCGATCGTATTCGTCCGAAAACAATAGGCCTACGTCCCAGAAGGCTGAGCACAGCTCACTCTGCTCATTCGGTATGGCGCGGTTGCTTTGGCTTTTAAGTGTATGCACCACTATTCTCTTGGATCTCGCCGGTGAGTTGCCTTGATTTATTATATATCATGTGAATTTTATTTGCCCATCTTAAACATGAAATAATTCAACAAACAATAAGCATAGGAAACACAAAAGTAGTATACTTATGTCAGAGTAACGTATAGAAGGAAAACTTCAGTAACATAGATCCAGATTGCACAACAAGGTTCAAACAAACGCTTATTTATTATTTACTTCTAAACACAAACAATCTTCCAAGCACTGAATAAGCTGTAAAAACTCAACCAAAACAAGATGAGTCTTTTTCTTTCATTTTTCATCGTCTTTAACTGTTTATCTGTTGTTTAAGTGTCATTTTGTTGCTTGATAAAGGGGATTTCCCCGAAAATGTGCAAACTGTGTGTCCGTGTTAAAATAAATAAGCGTTTGTTTGAACCTTTTTGTGTTTGGATCTTGTTTTAGAACGCTAGCAGTCATTCTGTTTCAGAGTTGTTGTTGTTGTTTTTTGTTTTTTTTTTGTTTTTTTCAATAACATCAGAATCAGAATCTTTATTGTCCCAGTATAGATTTACAAGGAAATTTGTCTTACGGTGCACTGTAAGTGATGTAATAAACAGTAATAATTTAACACGGCTACAAAGGCTAAAAATACACGAAACACACAACAGATTATTTTCACAGCATTAAAAACATAGCCTGTATATTTGCAATAGCGATTTGAAATAGCAGATTATTACATCCGGGAAGTCAAAGGCAACAAAAGAAATA
The DNA here is from genome assembly GCA_963584105.1 of Alviniconcha strummeri. NCBI lineage: Eukaryota > Metazoa > Mollusca > Gastropoda > Provannidae > Alviniconcha > Alviniconcha strummeri. Next base: position 2,940,021 of record OY757544.1, read on the forward strand.
GGATACAAAGGAGAGAGAAAATCGAAAACAGGAGGGAAAATAAAGAAAGAAAGAATAAACAGGTGTAGCCTATCTTGACATGTTGACATAAGAGAGAGAGAGACAGATAGACAGACAGAGAGACAGACAGACAGAGACAGAAAGAGGTTTAAAATATGTAAGTTTTAGGTTGGCAGTTAAACGTATTTAAAACGGGGGGGGGGGGGGGGGGGGGATCTGGAGCTGAGTTGACTGCTCCTGCTCACTGTTCTGAAACGAGATTCAGATACACCAAAAGTTAAAGAGAACGTTGATTTAGATGGAACAACGCAAAACACTTGCAATTTTCCAGGTAAACCCCTTTTCACAAGCAACTGACTGATGGGTAAACGACGAAAAATGATAAATGAAAATTGTCTACTGGTCCCTTTTCGGTTATCGGTGCTGGAAGTGTTGAAGAGCCAACATTCCAGATTAATAGATGCTCTTGGTAAGTCGAGCCTACCACTAGTATGTAATCTGTTTGATCTAATAAACCGAGACTGTATTTCGAACCAAAGCAAAATATTTCTTTTTAAATTTTTAATTTGCCAGCATACTTCCAAGCGCTGGACAGGAAAGCAACACAGCGCAACCAACAACAGACAAGTGGATTAGCTTTCCATCTAATTTTTCATCGTTTTTCACCGTTTAAATGTTGTTTAGGTGTCGTTTTGTAGCCTGATAAAGGGGATTACCCCGCAAATTTGCAGGTTGTTTTGTCCTAATAAACAGCGTTCTTTTGAACCTTTTGTTTGTTTCGATCTTTTTAATTTGCGTATTTCTTTTTTATGCGCGTCATCGTGTCATTATCTCACGAAGGATGATGTAATAACCTTCGCTCTTTCGACCTAGCTCCGTCACACCGTTCTTCTCAGGGGTTCTCACAGGGTGTTAGTACTTCATAATGCTAAGCACAGTACTGCGCTTTCATCGTGTCATCGCTTGTGTCTGCCACTGTGTTCATCAGCGTGTTGCATGACATCTACTGGTGCGAGGACAAATCATATCTGCTGTGCTGCACAAAGTAGCATTCATTTCCACACTCGCCCGGAGTGCATTCGACGTGTTCATGGCTGCAGTTTGCTTGCAGTTAATAATTTGTGAGACTTTCTGTGTCATATGGTGCACCAAAGCCGTCATATGTCGCAAAACCACCTGCAGCTGATTGCCGTGCTGCAGCAGGACTGCAAGGCGATCCCTGTGGGGACAGTTCAGCGTCCCGTACGGTCGATACTTTGGTCATGCCATCCGGCCAGCCGGTCCACACGATAGTGGCACCTTTCTCGGTCAAGTGTCAATATCACGTGTTCAATGGAACGAAGTCGCATTGCGATCGTCTGGGCCCAAGTCTTCATCACAATTTGTAATCCGTTTCAGTGTTGTCTCAGTTGTGATTTGTGATCAGTTTCAGTGTTGTCTCAGTTATGATTTGTGATCAGTTTCAGTGTTGTCTCAGTTGTGATTTGTAATCAGTTTCAGTGTTGTCTCAGTTGTGATTTGTAATCAGTTTCAGTTTTGTCTCAGTTGTGATTTGTAATCACTTTCAGTATTGTCTCAGTTATGATCTGTTATCAAGTTCAGTGTTGTCTCAGATATGATCTTTAATCACTTTCAGTATTGTCTCAGTTATGATCTGTTATCAAGTTCAGTGTTGTCTCAGATATGATCTTTAATCAGTTTCAGTGTTGTCATCATTATGATTTGCAATCAATTTCAATGTTGTCTCAGTTATGATCTGTTATCAAGTTCAGTGTTGTCTCAGATATGATCTTTAATCACTTTCAGTATTGTCTCAGTTATGATCTGTTATCAAGTTCAGTGTTGTCTCAGATATGATCTTTAATCAGTTTCAGTGTTGTCATCATTATGATTTGCAATCAATTTCAATGTTGTCTCAGTTATGATCTGTTATCAAGTTCAGTGTTGTCTCAGATATGATCTTGATCTTTAATCACTTTCAGTATTGTCTCAGTTATGATCTGTTATCAAGTTCAGTGTTGTCTCAGATATGATCTTTAATCAGTTTCAGTGTTGTCATCATTATGATTTGCAATCAATTTCAATGTTGTCTCAGTTATGATCTGTTATCAAGTTCAGTGTTGTCTCAGATATGATCTTTAATCACTTTCAGTATTGTCTCAGTTATGATCTGTTATCAAGTTCAGTGTTGTCTCAGATATGATCTTTAATCACTTTCAGTGTTGTCATCATTATGATTTGCAATCAGTTTCAATGTTGTCTCAGTTATGATCTGTTACCAAGTTCAATGTTGTCTCAGTTATGATCTGTAATCAGTTGCAGTGGTGTCTCCATTGTAATTTGTAATCAGTTTCAATATTGTCTCAGTTATGATCTGTTATCAAGTCCAGTGTTGTCTCAGTTACGAACTGTAATCAATTTCAATGTTGTCTCAGTTATGATTTTTTTTTAAAGAAGAAGTGTGATCAAGTTCAATGTTGTCTCAGTTATGATTTGTAATCAGTTTCAGTGTTGTCTCCATTGTGATTTATAATCAATTTCAGTGTCGTCTGAGTGGTGACTTGTAATCACTTTCAATGTTACTGTTGCTGTACTTTTGCAAAACACAAAATGCTTGCTGAATGAAATACCGAAGTTCCATTCATTGCAGTTCGTACGAGGTTCGAGCGTATGTGCATATTTGTACGAAGCTGTGGAATTTCCTTCTCTCAGTAGGCTGGCTAGAATGTTCAAGTATAGTTTTCCACGACGTCAACCACCACTTTCTGTCTGTCTGTCTGTCTGTCTGTCTGTCTGTCTGTCTGTCTGTCTGTCTGTCTGTCTGTCTGTCTGTCTGTCTGTCTGTCTGTCTGTCTGTCTGTCTGTCTGTCTGTCTGTCTGTCTGTCTCTCTCTCTCTCTCTCTCTCTCTCTCTCTCTCTCTCTCTCTCTCTCTCTCTCTCTCTCTCTCTCTCTGTCTGTCTGTCTGTCTGTCTGTCTGTCTGTCTGTCTGTCTGTCTCTCTCTCTCTCTCTCTCTCTCTCTCTCTCTCTCTCTCTCTCTCTCTCTCTCTCTCGCTCTCTCTCTCTCTCACCCCTACCCCACCCTCCTTTCTTGCCTAATGTCTTCCAGCCATGTCCAGGGGAAAGCACTAGACAGTTTTCAAACCTCTCTCCCCAGCATGCAGCACTCCAGACTACACACTGTCAACACACAGGCTGTCGTGGAAAGCGACGCTGGACGAATGCAGCCGCACCAGAAACACTCTGGTCTACCAGGCTGACGTGGTCCGCTGGACCAGTCCCGCGGGCGGTCCGCCGTCCGTTCTTCCGGTCAACACCCCGGTGTGGATGGCGGCACGGGTCCTGCAGTCGCTGTGGTGGAACAACGCATCCGGTGAGGCCATGGTGGCTGTGTGGATTCTGGATGGTGGATCTGCGTTGGTTGTGTCGGTGGATATAGAGATACTAGGTGGTGGATCTGTGTGGCTGGATACTGGGTGGTGGATCTGTGTGGCTGGATACTGGATGGTGGATCTGTGTTGGTTGTGTCGGTGGATATAGAGATACTGGGTGGTGGATCTGTGTGGCTGGATACTGGATGGTGGATCTGTGTTGGTTGTGTCGGTGGATATAGAGATACTGGGTGGTGGATCTGTGTGGCTGGATACTGGATGGTGGATCTGTGTTGGTTGTGTCGGTGGATATAGAGATACTGGGTGCTGGATCTGTGTGGCTGGATACTGGATGGTGGATCTGTGTTGGTTGTGTCGGTAGATATAGAGATACTGGGTTGTGGATCTGTGTGGCTGGATACTGGATGGTGGATCTGTGAGGCTGGATACTGGATGGTGGATCTGTGTTGGTTGTGTCGGTGGATATAGAGATACTGGGTGCTGGATCTGTGTAGCTGGATACTGGATGGTGGATCTGTGTTGGTTGTGTCGGTGGATATAGAGGTACTGGGTTGTGGATCTGTGTGGCTGGATACTGGATAGTGGATCTGTGAGGCTGGATACTGGATGGTGGATCTGTGTTGGTTGTGTCGGTGGATATAGAGATACTTGGTGGTGGATCTGTGTGGCTGGATACTGGATGGTGGATCTGTGTTGGTTGTGTCGGTGGATATAGAGATACTGGGTGGTGGATCTATGTGGCTGGATACTGGATGGTGGATCTGTGTTGGTTGTGTCGGTGGATATAGAGATACTAGGTGGTGGATCTGTGTGGCTGGATACTGGATGGTGGATCTGTGTTGGTTATGTCGGTGGATATAGAGATACTGGGTTGTGGATCTGTGTGGCTGGATACTGGATGGTGGATCTGTGTTGGTTGTGTCGGTGGATATAGAGATACTGGGTGGTGGATCTGTGTGGCTGGATTCTAGATGGTGGATCTGTGTTGATTATGTCGGTGGATATATAGATACTGGGTGGTCGATCTGTGTGGCTGGATTCTAGTGTTGGATTTGTGTGGCTGTGTAAGTGGATAGGTGGACAATGCGTGGTGGATCTGTGTGGCTGGATTCTGGGTGGTGGATCTGAGTGGCTGTGTCGGTGGATATATAGAAACTGGGTGGTAGATCTGTGTGGCTGTGTAAGTGGATAGGTGGACAATGGGTGGTGGATCTGTGTGGCTGTGTAGTTTGATATATAGATACTAGGTGGTGGCTCTGTGTGACTGGATTCTGGGTGATGGATCTGTGTGGATCTGTCGACAATGGATGGTGGATCTGTGTGGCTGTGTAGATGGATATGTGGATACTGGGTGGTGGATCTGTGTGGCTGTGTAGGTGGATAGGTGGACACAACGTGGTGGATCTCTGTGGCTGTGTAGATGGATAGGTGAGCGGCTACGGGTGGTGGATGAAAGTCAGGAAGTCCTGACCTCTTTCTTCAGTTCCAATGCTCTCAGATGACGTGTGTGTGTGTGTGTGTGTGTGTGTGTGTGTGTGTGTGTGTGTGTGTGTGTGTGTGTGTGTGTGTGTGTGTGTGTGTGCGTGTGTTCGTGCGTGCGTGCGTGCGTGTGTGCATATGTGTGTGTGAAGGGATGATGGATAGGTGTGGGAGGGAGGGGGGCGAGAGAGATAGTGTGTGTGTGTGCGGGGAGCGGGGGAGGTAGGGGGTGTACTGATTGTTTCCATTGAATGGAATAAAGAAGTACTTCTATTGACGTAAATAAAATCTAATAATCTGTGAACGTACAATAAAATTCGTGTTGAACAGAGTCTAGAAATGGAAGTGGCAAGTTCCTATAGTGACAGTGTACATGATTCTTATTATACATCATTACAATTATTATTTTATCCCCTCACCCCCATTTGGTTGTTGAATAAAATCAAGGTCACTGGTCCAGGCATGACTTGTTTCAGTTTAGGGCTTTACAGGCGCACACGATTTCGGTGGGTTACAGCGAAAAGCTCTGTGTTTTGGGTAACAGGAGGAAGCCTTCCGTTCTTCCGGCTGAGCCCGAGCTGCCGTTACTTGCAGGAGAGCCTGAAGGCCCCCAACTACTCACACAGCTATGGACCTCTGTCCTGTCTGGAGGAGTGTGCCAGCAACAGCAAATTCATCTATCTTCATGTGGGGGCTACGCTATTTTTTCTCTTTTTTTTCTTTTTCTTTTTTTTTTTACTGTTTCGGACTCTGTCTTTCTGTCTGTCTGTCTGTCTGTCTCTGTCTCTGTCTCTCTCTCTCTGTCTCTCTGTCTCTGTCTCTCTCTCTCTCTGCGTGCGTGCGTGCGTGCGTGCGTGCGCGCGTGTGTGTGTGTGTGTGTGTGTGTGTGTGTGTGTGTGTGTGTGTGTGTGTGTGTGTGTGTGTGTGTGTGTGCATGGTGTGTGTGTGCATGGTGTGTGTGTGCATGTGCATGGTGTGTGTGTGTGTGTGTGTGTGTGTGTGTGTGTGTGTGTGTGTGTGTGTGTGTGTGTTTGCATGGTGTGTGTGTGTGTGTTTGCATGGTGTGTGTGTGTGTGTGTGTGTGTGTGTTTGCATGGTGGGTGGGTGTGTGTGTGTGTGTGTGTGTGTGTGTGTGTGTGTGTGTGAGTATGTTTGAGAGAGAGAGAGAGAGAGAGAGAGAGAGAGAGAGAGAGAGAGAGAGAGAGAGAGAGAGAGAGAGAGAGAGAGAAAGTCTGTGTGCGCGCGTGTTTCACATTTGACAGTGACATCAGCTTTCTAAAATTGTGAGGCCCATCGAAATACGCGTACGTGGTCATGAGGAACAGGTGAACCAGCTGACAGGATACGACTGCGGATTCCCCCCCCACCCCCCAGCCCCTACCCCCCGCCCCGCTCCCACCCTCGGCCGGCCATTATCATGTCTTTCCCTCCTGGCTAATAACCCCTTCACTGCCATGATGTCACTTGAAAACGACCAATAAAAGTGCCAAATTTGAAACCCTTAACTATTTCTGTCTTATTTTCGCACTATCATGTAAAAAGATTTCATGGAAACACATAGCATTGAAAGTAGGTGTGTTATAGACCTGGAAAAAAACACTTTTTGCACGCGCGTCCGTGCATCTTTCAGCCCGGAAACTTTACAGGCTGGGGCAGTGAAGGGGTTAACAGGATAATGGCATTATGCATGCATTTTTGTTTGGTGAACTGTTCAACCAGGCCTTCCAAAAACCCTTATGGGAGGGGGCGAGAAGGGGGCGGAGGGTCAACAGAAACTGTGGAAATAAACGAAAGAAACGTGTGAATATTGAGAAGAAGAAGAGCAGTAACGTGAAGCTAAAAAAAGACTCTCTTTTGACAGGTAGACGTCTGTTTCTGCACAGAGCAACAGCGGCTTCCACGGGACGAGACGTTGGTGTGTAACGTCGCCTGTGCCGACGGTCACCACTTCTGCGGACGAAGCAGTCGCTATTTTTCAGAATATGGTGAGCAGTTCCGTTTTTTTCACGTGCCGTGTCTAGATACATGGACGCTGCATTGTCTGGCGTTGGATGAATGAGTAGCTGTGTTGTAGGGAGTAGCTGTGTTGTAGGGAGTTGTTGTGTTGTAGGAGTAGCTGTGTTGTAGGGAGTTGCTGTGTTGTAGGGAGTAGCTGTGTTGTAGGGAGTAGCTGTGTTGTAGGGAGTTGTTGTGTTGTAGGGAGTAGCTGTGTTGTAGGGAGTTGCTGTGTTGTAGGGAGTAGCTGTGTTGTAGGGAGTAGCTGTGTTGTAGGAGTAGCTGTGTTGTAGGAGTAGCTGTGTTGTAGGGAGTTGCTGTGTTGTAGGGAGTAGTTGTGTTGTAGGAGTAGCTGTGTTGTAGGGAGTAGCTGTGTTGTAGGGAGTAGCTGTGTGTAGGGAGTTGCTGTGTTGTAGAAGTAGCTGTGTTGTAGGAGTAGCTGTGTGTAGGGAGTAGCTGTGTTGTAGGAGTAGCTGTGTTGTAGGGAGTAGCTGTGTTGTAGGAGTAGCTGTGTTGTAGGAGTAGCTGTGTGTAGGGAGTAGCTGTGTTGTAGCAGTAGCTGTGTTGTAGGGAGTTGCTGTGTTGTAGGGAGTAGCTGTGTTGTAGGAGTAGCTGTGTTGTAGGGAGTAGCTGTGTTGTAGGAGTAGCTGTGTTGTAGGAGTAGCTGTGTGTAGGGAGTAGCTGTGTTGTAGCAGTAGCTGTGTTGTAGGGAGTAGCTGTGTTGTAGGAGTAGCTGTGTTGTAGGAGTAGCTGTGTTGTAGGGAGTAGCTGTGTTGTAGGAGTAGCTGTGTTGTAGGGAGTAGCTGTGTTGTAGGAGTAGCTGTGTTGTAGGAGTAGCTGTGTGTAGGGAGTAGCTGTGTTGTAGTGAGTAGCTGTGTTGTAGGGAGTAGCTGTGTTGTAGGGAGTAGCTTGTGTAGGGTTGTAGGGAGTTGCTGTGTTGTAGGAGTAGCTGTGTTGTTTGGAGTAGCTGTGTTGTAGGGAGTTGCTGTGTGTAGGGAGTAGCTGTGTGTAGGAAGTTGCTATGTTGTAAGGAGTAGCTTGTGTAGGGAGTAGCTGTGTTGTAGGGAGTAGCTGTGTTGTAGGGAGTTGCTGTGTTGTAGGGAGTTGCTGTGTGTAGGGAGTTGCTGTGTTGTAGGGAGTAGCTGTGTTGTAGGGAGTTGCTGTGTTGTAGGGAGTTGCTGTGTGTAGGGAGTAGCTGTGTTGTAGGGAGTAGCTGTGTTGTAGGAGTAGCTGTGTTGTAGGGAGTAGCTGTGTTGTAGAGTAGCTGTGTGTAGGGAGTTGCTGTGTTGTAGGAGTAGCTGTGTTGTAGGAGTTGCTGTGTTGTAGGGAGTTGCTGTGTTGTAGGAGTAGCTGTGTTGTAGGGAGTTGCTGTGTTGTAGGAGTAGCTGTGTTGTAGGGAGTAGCTGTGTTGTAGGGAGTAGCTGTCTTGTAGGCAGTTGCTGTGTTGTAGGGAGTAGCTGTCTTGTAGGCAGTTGCTGTGTTGTAGGGAGTTGCTGTGTGTAGGGAGTAGCTGTGTTGTAGGGAGTAGCTGTGTTGTAGGGAGTAGCTGTGTTGTAGGAGTAGCTGTGTTGTAGGAGTAGCTGTGTGTAGGGAGTAGCTGTGTGTAGGGAGTAGCTGTGTTGTAGGAGTAGCTGTGTTGTAGGGAGTAGCTGTCTTGTAGGCAGTTGCTGTGTTGTAGGCAGTTCCTCCATGCTTTGAAAACGGGACTGTGAGTACTACCATTTTGTTTCCCGCTGTGTGACGTCATGAACAAGGCCGAAATGTGTGACAGAAGTATCAGATACGAGTCAGGCTTCGTCAGCTCTTCGTTGGTAAAGATTGACCTGTTTGGCTGCGCCCCGTGGAGCTCAGTAATAACTGGAAGCAAAGAAGTGCTGCTTTCGCATAAATATAACAGAACAACCAAATGAAGCGTGTTGATGAATAATTATAGCTGCAACATTTTCTACATTTTCAGACCAAATTGCTGTCTTCCGTTAGGTTCCCTTCAATTATTAGATTACCATTACGGCTGGTAGTTTTTGTTTTGTTGTTGTTGTTGTTGTTGTTGTTGTTGTTGTTGTTGTTGTTGTTGTTGTGCCTCTTGTGCCCGTTTTGCCTGTTGCATGCTTGGATGAACCTGCTTTTGTTGCAGCGCTGAATGTTATTGTCCCGGCTTGGGTTTAGCGGTTACTTTTGTGCAGAACAAAACGTGTTTCCAGACCTGAGGTTTCTCAAAGAGTTCGTGTTCCGGCCTATACAACATCAGTGGAGTTTTTCCAGTTGTTTCTGAATAACTATGAGTTAAACACGTTGAACGTTTTGGCGTAAAAAGTTGTTTTTTTATATATAAATATTGTACCTGCATCTTGTCGCCCTTATATAACTGTAGTGGTTGACTGGGCATAAAACACCAAGTTACTTAGTACCTGCATTTTAAAATCACTTACCGTAATTGTTTCAGAGATCCCGGACGGCATTGTGTTGGACGTGAGCAGCTTTCACTACCTCTGTTTCTACGGCGACTTCAGTGACGACGGCAGACTTGTAATCAGAGGGTCCAGTTGTAACACGTCACGTCAAGGCTTGTGTCGTAAGTGTGACCATCGCATGCACGTCTTTCAACTGGTCAGTCTCGCACGGTCCCTTCCAAAGGGCAATCACATGCATAAAACTGATGTTGTGGTTTGTCTTTGTTTGTTGTTTTTGTTTTTGTTGTTGTTAGTTGTTTTGTTTGTTGTGGTGGTTCCTTCAGTGTCTGTATGATCGTTTCCCGCAGTGTTTTCCTGACCAATGTCTCTGTAAGATCGTTGCCCTCAGTGTCTCTGTAAGATCGTTTCAGTCAGTGTATCTGTAAGATTGTTGCCCTCAATGTCTCTGTAAGATCGTTGCCCTCAATGTCTCTGTAAGATCGTTTCCGTCAGTGTATCTGTAAGATTGTTGCCCTCAATGTCTCTGTAAGATCGTTGCCCTCAGTGTCTCTGTAAGATCGTTGCCCTCAGGGTCTCTGTAAGATCGTTTCCGTCAGTGTATCTGTAAGATCGTTTCCCCTTTTCGGCCTCTCTGTCGCCTTTTCTACGTGTTTCCCTCAGTCTGATTCCAGTCGCGGTTTCCATTTTCCTTTCAGTTGACGACGCTTTCCAGGCTGGGATGGTTGCCTGGGGATCCTTTCACACAACCAGCGCTGCGTGCAAAGCCCTCAACCTGCTTCTCCCGTCCAAAACACGAAATAATATGAGCGACAGAGACTTCGTGCAAAAATTAAAGGACATTGTTGATTCACGAAAGGATCTCCGCAATCAGTCAATCTGGTTGAATCTGTCT
>OY757544.1:2955388-2960388 GCA_963584105.1 Alviniconcha strummeri
AAACAGACTTTGGTTCAACGTTTCTGTAGAAAAACAGAAATCTTTCTTCTTCTTCTTCTTTTTTTTTGGGGGGGGGGGGGGGGCTGGGGGGGGGAGCGTGGCAAAGTAGGGGAGGGGGTACTGATGTCTCAACGACGACAGAAGAATACAACACTGGGTTTCTGTTTGTGGAGTCAGTCTGCACCCTTTGTCATCTGCACAGTTTGGGTTCAAACCATCCACGAATAAATAAACGGTGTGTGTATGTGGGGGGGAGGGGGGGGGGGGTGCGTGCGTGCGTGTGTGTGCGTGCGTGCATGTGTGTGTGCGTGCGCGTATGTGTGAGTGAATGTGTGTGGGCGATCGCGAGCGCGCGCGCTCGCGCCTGTATGTAAGCATTCACAAAACATAACCGTCATTTCTCATTATAAAAAAGAGCATTTATTCTTTTCACTACCAAGCACACAAGCAAGTAACAATACAGCATGTAGACATTACATATACATGTAGCCTGATGAATGATATTTAAATGTATCCAAGATACTCGTAACAAGCACTTTTTTAATAAGCAGTGGGATAAATGGGCTGCTATGTGGCTGTTGCGTATCAGAAACGTATTCAATTTTTCTTTTCTGCAAAAACGGTTAAAATGAAAGAAAAGGTTCCTAAGACATCGTTATCAACACACACATACACACACACACACACACACACACACACACACACACACACACACACACACACACACACACACACACACACAGCGCACGCACGTTATCTTCACACAAACTAATCAAGTCTCTCTTTATGGCTAACATTCGTTGAAGGCATGTACTGAAGTCAACAATAACACGAAAAATATGACAGCAAATCTAGCTAAACAGAACAAAACGAAAATTGATACGTACGACACACGAACAATAAATCTACCACAGATATGGTCCGAAAACACTGGAACAAACCAACAATCAACTCATTCAGACGACAGCAAATGTCTTCTTCAGATAAGAGCAGCACTGTCATATGTACTTGCGAGCAGCACTGTCATAATGATGTACTTAAGTCAAGAGAAGCAGTGGCGTATGTACTTAATCAAGAGCAGTACCATCCTACGTACTTAATCGAGAGCAGTACTATCCTATGTAGTCGGTAGTCAAGAACAGCACTGTCCGGTGTACTTACGATCAGCACAGTCATACGTACTTAGTCAAGAGCAGCACTGTCATACGTACTTAGTCAAGAGCAGCACTGTCATACGTACTTAGTCAAGAGCAGCACTGTCATACGTACTTAGTCAAGAGCAGCACAGTCATACGTACTTAGTCAAGAGCAGCACTGTCATACGTACTTAGTCAAGAGCAGCACTGCCACATGTACTTAAGTCAAGAGCAGCACTGTCATATGTGCCCAAGAGAAAAACTCATATGTACTCAAGTCAAGAGAAGCACTGACATATATACTTAAGTCAAGAGCAGCTCTGCCACAATTACTTAAGTCAAGAGCAGCATTGACATATGTCCTTAAGTCAAAAGCAGCATTGATATATGTCCTTAAGTGAAGAGCGGCATTGTCCTATGTAATTAAGAGCAGCACTGTCAGATGTACTTAAGAGCAGCACTGTCAAATGTACTTAAGAGAAACACTGTCAGATGTACTTAGGTCAAGACCAGCACTGACATACGTACTTAAGAGCAGCACTGTCACATGTACTTCATTCAAGTTTTAGAGACACCTGTGTGTAAACGGTATGTCGGATGATACTACTTTTTCACTAAACACACTGGAGTGTTCAGAGGGCGTAGAGTGCCGTGGCGTATTGGTGAAGACAACGCTGCGGTCACACTTCAGTACACAGACGGTTCAGCGTCGAGCTCCCATAGTTACGAACTCACAAGCTCTCAGTCTGACCGCCACGTGATACTATGTTTACTGGCGGAAAGCACGATGAGTTGAGTCTGTTCCCGGCGTTCAGATTAATGTAATTTGCAGCAGTTGAGTGCAGAGGTTGTGTGTCTCCCGTCACGTGCGCTACGGCAGGTTTAGCTCGGAGTCCACCAGGCGTTCGCTCTGATGCCATGCTTAGACTGTGGCCTCAAAACCACGCCCATCACTCTTCGGGCTTTTCGCGCGGAATTTTATTTTTGAGGTTTTCATTGGCTGAGACTGTTCGAATAATGGGCAGCCCCGAGCCGTCTGTCAGTCGGTACCTTGTCACTATACTATCGCAGTCTGCATCTGATAATCAGCAGGTACCTTGTCACTATAGTATCACTGCATCTGACCATAAGCAGGTACCTGTCACTATACTATCACTGTCTGCATCTGACCATCAGTCGGTACCTTGTCACTATACTATCACTGTCTGCATCTGACTATCAGTAGGTTCCTTGTCACTATACTATCACTGTCTGCATCTGACCATCAGTCGGTACCTTGTCACTATACTATCACTGTCTGCATCTGACCATCAGCAAGTACCTTGTCACTATACTATCACTGTCTGCATCTGACCATCAGCAAGTACCTTGTCACTATACTACCATCTGACTATCAGCAGGTACCTTGTCACTATACTATCACTGTCTGCATCTGACCATCAGCAAGTACCTTGTCACTATACTACCATCTGACTATCAGCAGGTACCTTGTCACTATACTATCGCAGCCTACATCTGACCATCAGTCGGTACCTTGTCAGGTACCTTGTCACTATACTATCACCGTCTGCATCTGACCATCAGTCGGTACCTTGTCACTATAGTAACACTGCATCTGACCATCAGTCTGTACTTTGTCACTATACTATCACTGTCTGCATCTGACCATCAGTCGGTACCTTGTCACTATACTATCATCTGACCGTCAGTCGGTACCTTGTCACTATTGGGCGATTCAGCGAAGCTGGTTTGCACAAGTGAATGCGCTTTGTAATCTTTCGCGAAAGAAGTCGCGAGAGGTCGCAGCGCACTTCCGGGCCGATTTCTGAGTAGGCGTTGCTTCACGCTGTGTATAACAGTGGAAGTTGAAATTAGAACTGCGAAGCAGTACAAATGCCAATACCGTTGCAGTTGCAAAAATGACCGTAGAAAGGGGATGGAGGGTAAACAAAAAGTGTCTTTGCGTCGTTTTGGGGCTGACCAGAAGATCGCGAGTTCGTAGAAAAAATGCTTTTTTGGGCATCTTAAAGCACGAGCAACAAATTATTGCTTATTTCCAGACACATTATGACTACATGCCTCAAAAAATGCCTTTAACGTTGGCAGTGTAAAATTTGCAAATTCACTGTCACCGCCTTCCATTGTGAAGAAAGTACGCACCGGAAGTAAAAGCAGCCAAGGGACTTAAGCGATGCCGGGCAAAGGTCAAGGGAGCTAACAACCCCGCCTGAATCGCCCAATACTATGACTGTCCGCATCTGACTATCAGTATGTATACTTTGTTCTCTATACTTTGTTAATAACAACGACATGCTGGAATCATTCACACTGTCAGCATCTGACCGTCACTATAAAGGTATACTTTGTTCCCCACCAGCTGTTAATAACAACATGTTAACATGCTGGAATCATTCACACTGTCAGCATCTGACCAGCAGCAGCAAATGTTCACTGGTTCCCATGTCCTTGTAGTGCTTGAATGGGTTACGTCAAGTAGAAACGTCACAGGGCTGCATCCAGTCAATGAGGTCCGTGTACTGTCCTCACTTTCTTATGGCTAATCATGCGTACCGAAAATGTCACAGAGGTGCAACCAGTCAATGAGATCCGTGTACTGTCCTCACTTTCTTATGGCCAATCATGCGTAGCGAAAATGTCAGAGGTGCAACCAGTCAATGAGGTCCGTGTACTGTCCTCACTTTCCTATGGCCAATCATGTGTAGCGAAAATGTCACAGAGGTGCATCCAGTCAGTGAGGTCCGTGTATTGTCCTCACTTTCTTATGGCCAGTCATGCGTAGCGAAAATGTCAGCGGTGCAACCAGGCAACGAGGTCCGTGTACTGTCCTCACTTTCTTATGGCCAATCATGCGTAGCGAAAATGTCACAGAGGTGCAACCAGTCAATGAGGTCCGTGTATTGTCCTCACTTTCTTATTGCCAATCATGCGTAGCGAAAATGTCACAGAGGTGCAACCAGTCAATGAGGTCCGTGTACTGTCCTCACTTTCCTATGGCCAATCATGCGTAGCGAAAATGTCACAGAAGTTCAACCAGTCAATGAGGTCCGTGTACTGTCCTCACTTTCCTATGGCCAATCATGCGTAGCGAAAATGTCACAGAAGTGCAACCAGTCAATGAGGTCCGTGTACTGTCCTCACTTTCCTATGGCCAATCATGCGTAGCGAAAATGTCACAGAAGTTCAACCAGTCAATGAGGTCCGTGTACTGTCCTCACTTTCCTATGGCCAATCATGCGTAGCGAAAATGTCACCGAAGTGCAACCAGTCAATGAGGTCCGTGTACTGTCCTCACTTTCCTATGGCCAGTCATGCGTAGCGAAAATGTCACCGAAGTGCAACCAGTCAATGAGGTCCGTGTACTGTCCTCACTTTCCTATGGCCAATCATGCGTAGCGAAAATGTCACCGAAGTGCAACCAGTCAATGAGGTCCGTGTACTGTCCTCACTTTCTTATGGCCAGTCACGTGTGTACGGTCGTCTTAAAGCTTCCCCTGCCATCTCTTGCCTTCATCTGCTGTTGAAGGTTTTTCGTCCACAACTTCCACTGCTTTGTAGCCATGTATTGTATGTGGAAACTGGCACCATTTTCCACCTTGCACTGTCTGCTACGAAGCACGCACACAAGGATGCATTGTATCATTTGACTGTGTTCTTATCTTCTGAAAACTATACAGGCACAGTTTATATATCGTATGCCATACACACTTACTTTCTTCCAGCAATTGTGTGCCTGTGAAGCCTTACAAGGAAAGCATGTCTTCGGATTGAAGCATAACTGACAAAACCATCACGGAGATATGACAGAGACAGATCCAGAGGCAAGTCGTGTGGATGATCCTTTAC
>OY757544.1:2962888-2975827 GCA_963584105.1 Alviniconcha strummeri
AAATTTTACACTGCCAACTTTTAAGCTATTTTTGGAGGCCCGTAGTCAGAATGTGTCCGGCAACAAGCAATAACTTGCTGCTCGTGCTATAGGATGCCCCAAAACGCATTTTTCAACGAACTCGCGATCTTCTGGTCAGCCAAAAAACGACGCAAAGACACTTTTCCCCACCCTCCATCCACTTTCGCCGGTAATTTTTGCAACTGCGATAGTGGTGGCATTTGTGCTGCTTCGCAATTCTAGGTTCAGCTTCCATTGTTATACACAGCGTGAAGCAACGCCTACTCAGAAATCGGCCCGGAAGTGACGCTGCGACCTCTCGCGCGAAAAATTACAAAGGGCATTCACTCGTGCAAACCAGCTTCACTGAACCGCCCAATAGGATTATTGCTCAGCAACAGCTCCATGGCACGATGACTTAGCTGAGCGGGCCGGTGCAGTGGCATCGTGTTACAAAGAGATTGGAGGCTGAAAGGAAGGCGAACGGTGCTTTAACGCTTCAAACTTCTTCTTTTTTTTATATATGAGAAAGTGAAAGAGAGAGAGAGTGTGTGTGTGAGAGGGGGGGGGGGAGAGGGTGTGTGTGTGTGTGTGTGTGAGAGAGAGAGAGAGAGAGAGAGAGAGAGAGAGAGAGAGAGAGAGAGAGAGAGCTAGCGCGCACGCGTACGTGTGTGTGTGTGTGTGTAGGATGCACGAGTATATAATTTTTACAGTATCTCTGACGTACATTTACCCAAATTGTACGTGCGCGTGCGTGTGCGTGCGTGCGTGTGTGTGTGTTTGTGTGTGTGAGTGCGTGCGTGTGCGTGTGTGCGTTTATCTAGCTAATTAACCTCAATACCACAAAATCGCCCCGCGGCTGAACGCCTAAACTACCGATGTCATAATCTGTGTTTGCTCCGACCTGACCTATTTCCCAGCAGCAGACGAACAGTCAGGGGACAGTGACGACCTGACCTATTTTCCAGCAGTAGACGAAAAGTCAGGGGACAGTGACGACCACGACCGTGCCAAGTGGACCACAGAGCCCACAACGATCCTATCTCGTCTGACCCCGCAAGTCCTTGACCACTACAAACACGCCCTCTTTGAGGACCGTTGGACGGCCGTTTTTCTCATTGCCCTCTAATCGCGGCTTGTCAGGAGGAGAAAAGAGCATGTCTTATGAAACTGTCCGATAAACCTTATCCCTATCAGCCGTCAGACGGTCTATCCATGGACCGCTATATATAGGTCCATGGGTCTATCGCACAAGAGATCTTTGTCTCGGTTGTGGAGGGTATCGTCTGAGGCCGTATCGGTGTCCAACAGACTCTGGCCAAAACGAAGTTCCACTGCATTCCGCAAGGATTCTATCGGTCAGGGGATAATAGTGGCGTCTTTGTCTTGCCCGTGTCCGGTTCTGTAGCGGCCCATGGTTAATCCCGCCAATCGACTTCTGGCCAAACGACGGTCGTCTCGTTGGGAACGGTAAGTAGGGAGATGGTATTTATTACCTTATCAAAAGTAGGATTCAATATCCGAAGTATAACTCAACGCCGCTGCTTGCTATCTGACTCCTCAGTCACAGCGCTGTCTACAAACTGTGACTCCTCAGTCACACCACTGTCTATGAACTGTGACTTCTCAGTCACACCGCTGTCTACAAACTGTGACTCCTCAGTCACTCCGCTGTCTACAAACTGTGACTCCTCAGTCACACCGCTGTCTGACAAAAGGGACGAACTGTGATACCTCAGTCAGACCGCTGTCTGACAAAAGGACGAACTGTACGTGATACCTCAGTCAGACCTCAGCCTAACAAAAGGATGGACTGTGACGTCAGCGCGTGCAAGCCACCGTGTCCATCCCTGCAGCGTTCCCGGATTCCGGCCAGCGGCCTGAGAAACTGAAGGACAATTACCTCACGTCGTCTTCACAACAGCTCCGTTTCAAACACCTGACCCTTCGCTGACCGCGAATTGTGCAGTGCTTGAAGTTCCTACCCTTTCTTTCCGGCCGTCGGACATCAGATTTCTGGTTCCCCCGCCACCAATCAACAACAATAACAACAACACGGGGTTGCTGCCAGAACTACGTAACTTTATTGGGAATAAGAAGCAAGATTTGGAGTTCTCGCGGTCAAACACCCCCACCCCCACCCCCCACTCTCTCTCTCTCTCTCTCTCTCTCTCTCTCTCTCTCTCTCTCTCTCTCTCTCTCTCTCTCTCTCTCTCTCTCTGTAAACAATTTACAACAGCACAACAAAGTAATAAATAAAGACGCAGACGAACAGAAAGAAAAGCCCGGGAAATGGGTATACATGTACCATCTAGGTAGTAGCTCTTTGTCGTTTGCTGACTTCAGTGGCTGGATGGATGGGTTTCGGAATGACGGAAGGATTGACAGACTGACTGAGTGGCTGACTGACAGAATCGAAACTTCCCAATTTGAAAAATGCATGCAACTTTCCGCGACAAGACTGATTGGTTATTAGTGAACAAGGGACGACAAGATTGATTTGTTACTAGCGAACAAGGAACGACAAGACTGGTTGGTTACTAGCGAACAAGGGACGACAAGACTGACTGGTTATTAGCGAACAATGGACGACAGGGCTGACTGGTTATTAGCGAACAAGGGACGACAAGACTGACTGGTTATTAGCGAACGACGGGTGAGCAGACGTGGTTCCTAGGAAACGCTATGGATGGCTGGATGGGCATGTGTGAGTATGTTTTGTTTTGGTAGTACAACAGTATCACATTATACGAGGCGCTTAGAATTTATCATATGGATCTGCGCCACACAAATACCATTTGACTGATTGATTAATTAATTTGATGAGAGGATTTGGTTCCCAGCAACAGACGACTTGGTTCTGAGCGATAAAGATACTCGAGAAGACTTGCTTCTGAACGAACAACGCAAAGGAAGACACGCATCTTGGCGAACAACGCGGAATAAGACTAACGCCTCAGCGAACAACGCAGAACAAGACTAACGCCTCAGCGAACAGCGCAGAACAAGGCTAAAACCTTAGCGAACAGCGCAGAACAAGCCTTACTCCTTAGCGAACAGCGCAGAACAAGACTAACTCCTTAGCGAACAGCGCAGAACAAGACTAACTCCTTAGCGAACAGCGCAGAACAAGACAGCGAACGGCGCCCGAGAACCCATCCATCCGAGAGCACGACACACGAACATACTGGATCATTATTTCTAAACTGTTTTTTACAGCCCTGCCCATCCCCTCGTCCGACACTCTGTGTGCGTGCGTGCGTGCGTGCGTGCGTGCGTGCGTGCGTGTGTGCGTGCGCGTGTGTGTGTGTGGTTAGTGTTATTGTAAAGCGCCCTGTGCAGCCACCTAGTGTGGTAGATGGGCGCTCTAGAAATCCTCTTTATTATTATTATTTTATTATACTGGACAACAACAAGGACCATCACATCGACGACGCTATGTCCAGTTTTAGCATACCAGCTAGAGGGTTCACCACAGAGATGGTGTAACACCACCTCCACCCTGACTTGGGCAACGGGTGGCAGGCTGGAGGGGGAAGGGGCATGCAAAGGAATGGGGAAAGAAAGAGAGGGTTAGCACCGCACAGCCGCAATAACGAGGCCATTGTGGCCCCAGTGATGCTCTTTGTCAGCCAGCACCAAGGCGCCAGGCCGGGTACGTGTCGCAGGCTTTCACGGGGATTGCTTTCACAGCGCAGCGGTACTCGGCGGACCGCGGTGAGACTGTTGACTCTGAAAAGGGACAATAATCATGGTCTCTATCGGAAAACCCTTCAAAGACCAGACGTCAAGAGCCACGATGACGTTGGGTCAAACAGCGATTCTCGCCTACTCTAATGGGAAGACGTTCACACAAAAACTACAATAACCATGCCGTATCAAAGACGTTCAAATCAGAAACCACTCAGTGCTATCCTTCGGGTTCTGTCATTTCAAAACTCGAATTTCTGTACAGATACAAATCACACACGCAGGCACTCTCGCTTACACACACACACACACACACACACACACACACACACACACACACACACACACACACACACACACACACACACACACACACACACACACACATTTCACTCGAGATCTTCAGACCACATTTCATTCAGCTGGCTCCACTTGTGAACAACTGCCCCAGTTGCACTGTAATTCAGAACTGGTCGTATACCTATAATTATTTGAACTAGTTTCGATTTTTAATAACGTTGTATACCTTGCACCTTATTTTAAACGCTTCGTCTCTGCAACACCTAACTTAGCAGAGTTAGTGGCGCAGAGCAAGACTACTCGCTCTCGAAAGCCAAAGCTACGCAGGATGGAGCGTGGTCACCAAATGGATGGATGACCGTTACGTGCTAGGCTTCGCGCCTGACCTAAGATTTCTCTGGAGACAAGTTATGTACAGACTACAAACATTCTTCGGATTAGACTACAATACGAGGTCCCCCTTGTGTAAAAAGATCACATATACACTTTAAAGATCATGTAGTCCATGTCAGAGTTCGGTGGATTATGCAAACACCCAAATATCCCAGGATGCACTGAAAGTGTCAGAATCTTCATAATGCTTAAGTTGGGCATCATACAGAAGAATAAGACTAAAAAGAATATTGTTGCCAATAGGTGCGGCTTAATGTGTAACAGCTGCCCTGCTACTCAATCAGTATATCTTTATTGCCAAGTATCACATAAAATATACATGCACATGGAATGAGGCATTCACTAACAGAAGTACGGTTCAAGAATCAAATATTTATGGTACTGATGATGAATTTCTCAAAGTACAGGTGAATGGACCTTTATCTGAGAGAAGAGGAGAAACTGTAGTACCCGCAAAAACACACGACGGCCAGCCAAAACATCTGTGTTACATATTAGAGGTGAAAACTGGTGAAATGTTATGAGAAGTGTTCACGATGAGTATTAGTATTATCATCATCAGGCTGACTGTCAAAGTGCTGCGTGCAGACTGAAGACGAGAGTGACAACTGGATTTCTGCCATGCAAAAGTCAGACCTGTTCACAGTCATCGTGCAGATAGGGTCGTGATTCCCGCCAGCAGCTTTGTTGTCTTTAACTTCCAGTTACGCCATTCAATCCAGTTTCACTCGTCCCGTGAGTGACCAGTGTTTACTACAACAACTTCACCACAGCCTACAGCGTCGTTTATCACGCGCAACGTTTCAATCTCATCGCGCGGTTGTTGTCGTTTGATTGATACTGTGCTGTTTTTCACAGCGCCCTCCACTGGTTTCCTAGCGCTTACCACACGTCGACGCTTGTATTAATTATATAATAATTCTGCTGCTGATGCCCTTATTAAAACTCTGTTGCTTGCAGCCTGATGCACAGAACGGTTTCTGGACAGATGGAGTATTAATACACGGTGTTATCACAAAGGTGGTGTTATGACAAAATTTATTATAACAGATAGTGTTATGGCAATGGCTGTTATAACAAATGGTGTCATGCCAAAGGTTGATATAACAAATGGTGTTAAAACAGACGGTGTTATGACAAAGGTTGTTCCAATAAATGGTGCTACAACAGACGGTTTCATGACAAAGGGTGTTAAAACAGATGGTGTTATGACAAAGGGTGTTATAACAAAGGACGTTATAACAGATGATGATATGACAAAGGCTGTTATAATAAACAGTGTTACAACAAAGCACGTTATAACAGATGATGTTATGACAAATGATGTTATAATAAACAATGTTATAACAGATGGTGTTATGACAAAGTGGGTTATAACAAAGGATATACTAACAGACGGTGTCGTAAGAATTGTCATCTGAACTGGTGGTGCTTTTGGAAGAAGTGCCCATTTCGAACACACTGTATTACAAAGGCCAACTTCCATAGAAATCAACACCAAGGCTGTGAAATCAGTACCATCATCTGCTTGCTGCCTTGTAGCAAACAATACGTATTCTCTCCTCCATGTATTTATGCTAATGTTGTTGTTGGCGGAGGGGTGGAGGGGGGGGTTCGGTAAGGTTTTATCCGGCAAAGTTTCAATGTGTATGGATGTCACACACATGGCTAGGTAGTTGGTATTTGGGCTCTAACGTCTGTCACCCACACTATATGAACAAGGGCAGGCAAACCATTCCTTTGAAGAAGGAGAAGAATGCACTTTTCAACACCATCATTCCCAAAAAGCAACATTAGCTCAGAAACGATTTACGAGTGAAATATAGAATAACGACTTCGAACATGATACCATAATGTTGAACATTCAGAAGCTGATACATATCTCTACCGTTCAACGTAACAGCAACGCTGGCGCGTGCGTATTCATGAAGGTAGTCAACGACAAAGGGCAGCGTGAGACATTCCGACCATAACACTATGTTTAACACATGTTTCGTATGACTTGTATCTGCAGACATTTGGAGCATACAATGTATGTTCTGACAGCTCGATCAGTTCTGGAAAGTACAGGAAAGGTGTGTGTACGAGTTCTGTGTTGCAAATTTAAATCGAACGAAAGCAAATGTCGATGCAATGGAGTCATCCTCGTCAAACCATTCATGACTTGAGTATACAGCCATTACCGATAAAGTCCGGACCCCAAACTCCAAGCACTGGTTTACGACATCCTTCCTTCAACCACTGCCGTATTTAGTTACGTCATAGGTTCCTGAAGATTGTCAGCTAACGAGCAGTTTTTTGTTGGTGCTCAAACGGTAGTAACTTTGCAACAAACAACTGAAATAAAACGTGTCATTTATAGCCACCAGCAAAGTTTACACCAGCACAAATAAAACCACGATCGTTTGAATTTACCCGGGGTGGATGCGTCTCATGTTTACGTGGCTAGGCTGCTTCCACAGTCATGGTACCCAAACATTTCGGAGGGTGCTGACCTAGTCAGTGGACAGCTGCGCGGAGATAAAGAGTGCCTCTTCAAATGCGTAACCAAATCTGGCAGAGTTTAGAGGAAGGTGCCGGAAAGCGATGCTCGGAATGTGTCCGGAGCCAACAGGACCCATTGCTGGACTAAGGCGTGGTGCGAACCGTAGTTTAAACAAAACACAATCGGCCAATAAGGGGTTAGTTAGTTAGCACTAAGATTTTAACGGCACAGGGTCAAGAATCATACATTCAAAACTCCTTTACGCCAGTTCAAAACAGTCACCAAATCACGCGCACACTCACATATATACACACACGCGCGCGCACCCGGGCACACACACACGCACACCACACACACACATAAACACACACACACACACACACACACACACACACACACACACACACACACACACACACACACACACACACACACACACCACATCAGTCAAATGAAATAATTTACAGGAAAAAAGGGCAGATCGGATTTTTTTTTAGCAGCAGTAGGTCTTCAGAGCGGTCCGAAATTAATGCGGCAAGCGCTGGTGTACTTTTTATTGTGTGGCATATTGTTCAAGAGGATGAGCAGCTGTACTTTCGTCAAGAACAATCCATAAAGACAAAAGCCCTGTTGCTGAGTGTTGCTTTACGTCCACAGAAACCGTAGGCTTATTAGGGACGGGAGCCCAGGAAGGCCACCTCGAATCTCACACAGCTCCTGAGCTCTGAAGGAAAAAAACGCCCTGAAAGGTAGGTTTGATTGATTCAAGTGTTGCTTTACGTCCACAGAAACCATAGGTTTATTAGGGACGGGAGCCCAGAACGTCCACCGCGACTTTCACACAGTTCCTGAGCTCTTCTTCTTCTTCTTCAAGTGATGCTTAATGTCCTCGGATGTCGGTTGACATATTAGGGACAAGCTGAGACCAATGCGTGAGCATGCTTCAATATTGCTTTACGTCCACGGAAACCAGAAGGCTAGCTAGGACGGACAGCCCAGGACGGCCGCCTCGACTCTCACACAGCTCCTGAACTACGTCCACAGAAACCGTAGGCTTATTAGGGACGCTCAGGACGGCCACCTCGACTCTCACACATCTTCTGAGCTCTGGAGGGGGGAAAAGGTTGTGTTGCTTAATGTCCTCGGATGTCGGTTGCCATATTAGGGACAAGCTGAGACTAGTGCGTGAGCATGCTTCAATAATATTGAATATATTATTGCTTTGTGTCCACGGAAACCATAAGGCTCGTTAGGATGGAAAGTCCTGGAGGGCCACCTCGACTTTCACGGAGCTCCTGAGCTCTGGTGGTTGAAGTGTTGCTTTACGTCCACAGAAACCGCAAGTTTAATAGGGACGGGAGCCCAGGACGTCCACCTCGTCTTTCACAAAGATCCTGAGCTCTGCGCTCTGATGAAAGGTAGGACTTTATTTATTTTCCTTCTCCCATGCCACCGCAGCACTGGACGTAAAGCAACACTTCAACCAAGCGCAGTCAGACGAGCGAGCTTGTTCACACGCGACCGCCGCACGCCAGTAAAGCCCCATCATAATGAAGTGTGTAACGTTACCTACCAACCTTCTGCCTGGACGGGCAGCGCGGCGGGACCCATCACCGGCTATTTAATACAGCTACTAAAGGGTGATTGGTACTCGGGGTGTGAGACCTTGCACCTCCGACAAGCCCCGGGGACCCTTGAGATGTCAGAGTACAAAGGGTACCACGCCTCCTCTTTGTTGTGTCTGGGGCCGTGCTTGATTGGATGTGAATGCGGATCGTGCCTCCATTGTGTCTGCGTGCCTATTGCACGGCCTGATGCCTGCCCCCCCCCCCCCCCCCACCCTCCCAGCCCTTTTCTCCATCTCTGGCGTTTGTTCCGTGTCATTATGTAACGTGTGCGTCATAGTTTTAGCAATGTAAGTATTTACCGTCGTTATGTAGATCTTGCATGCGTGTAATCAACTCAGTTTATGAACTCAGTGAACTCAGCACACAGTAACAGTATGTTTCTTCGTGAAAAGTCTTTACTGAGTGCATTAAATCTACCCCCCACCCCCCACCCCCCCTCCTTTTTTTTTTTTTTTTTTTTTTTCTCGCAGATCTCAGGAGCTGTGTGGAAGTCGAGGTGGTCGTCCTGGGCTCCCATCCCTAATAAACCTACGGTTTCTGTGCACGTAAAGCGACGCTTAACCAACAAACCCCCTTCCTTTCTCTGCCTTGATAATGTATCATTATTTATATATAATAGTTTATTTGAAGGGGACTGTATGATTTTGTTTCTACGTAAAAAAAAAAAAAAGAGTTACCGTACGCATTAAATCAGAGCTCGAAAGCTGTGTGAAAGTCGAGGTGGCCGTCCTGGGCTCCCGTCCCTAATAAACCTATGGTTTCTGTGGACGTAAAGCAAAACTTCGACATCATCTGCATTAAATCTCTCTCTCTCTCTCTCTCTCTCTCTCTCTCTCTCTCTCTCTCTCTCTCTCTCTCTTCCTTGATAACATATGACTCTTTGCGGTTGACTGGGCTAAAAATATAAAAAGATATCACTCTCTGCTGCCCCCCTCCCTCTCTCATCCCTGAAGCACACACACAAAGAGGGCCACAACTGTATTACCGTCCCGGCCCTCGCCGTCTGAAGTCACCATAGTCACATTAATCATACACATGTCGAGTTCTCGCCAGTACTTTGACCTGCGTGTCTGGAGCGCCAAGAATGTAAGTCATGGAGGTTGCAGCCTTGAACAGGGAGCTGTGATTGGCCGTGGAGTCTCCCAACAGGGAGGGGGGAGGGAGGCGGGAGGGGGGGGGGCTGTTGACCCTCCAATGATATATAATATGGCATAATCATAACACGTGATGTTTTACAGGATGTATGTATTCCCCCCTCCACCCCCACTCCAACCATCTTGGATTGAATCTGTTTAAGGTCTTCGAGACCTAAATATAATGCCTTAACAATCAGTCACTTGTTTGTGGTTTGTGTCTGTTGCGGGGGTGGGTGGGGGGAGGGAGGGAGGGGAGGTGAGGAGGGGGGGTTGTCGCTATTGTTTGCTTGTTTGCTTTTTCTACACTTCGACACCCTGAGATAACCGTAGTGGTTGACACACACACAATGCCAGATGTGATGGACGGGGCCGGGTGGTGGTGGTGGTGGGGGGGGGGGGGGGCTGAAAGAACACCGAATCATATATATGTAGCCTATATGGATGCTTTACATTGTAAAACGCCAGTGGCCATCGGGTTAGTTAGTTAGTTCCTGGACTTTAAACGTCCCGTCAACCGAAAAGGGTCACCTCAGGAGGAATCATAAATTCACAACTGTTTTTATACCAGTCTTTTACACAAGTGACCAAACCACATGTTTGTCTAATCACTGTAGGCGCCCTAAAAGCTTACAACTATTATCATCCAATCTGTGTGACACTGCTTGACATGGCACCGCACGTGCGACACGGTGCACAGTTCTCACAGTGTCCGTCCCCCAGCTTTACCATCGCCGTCAGCAGTGTCCGAGTCACGTGGCCGGAGCCTGGTCACCTGGTGCCAACGCCCGGTGGAAAGGGACGGAGTGTGTAGCTCGTATCACGCACTCGGGTGAGTTTTTGCTGCTTAACGTCCACGTAGGCGAGATTAAGGCCTATAGCTATTAGGGACGGTAACGAGTGGGAAAGGGGGTTCATAAGAGTGAAACCTCAAAACAGGCGCCAACCCGGTTGACCAAGGCTGCCGTGGACCGCCGCCAGAACAACAGAGTGTTAAGGCAGTGTCCGTCCGGCATTTGCGCAGCGACCACCGCACCACGTAATTGCTGTCCCAATCCGCTATGCAGAACAGAGTCACAGAGACAATGTCCGTAGCTCCGCCGCTGGGAAACAACTGAAGCAAAAGAAGTCCAACTCTCTCTCTAGCCCAGCACCACCCCTCTGCTCTTGATCATCTCTTCTGGGATAGCTTCTTCGTGAAAGTCCAACTCACCTCCCTCCTCTTGATCTCGTCTGGACTCTGACTTATCACGCACTCGCTTAATGTCCTCGGATGTCGGTTGACATATTAGGGACAAGCTGAGACCAATGCTGAAGCATGGTTTAATATAGCTTTACGTCCACGGAAACCAGAAGGCTCGTTAGGACGGACAGCCAGGACGGCCACCTCGACTCTCACACAGCCCCTGAACTATGTATCACGCCGGAACAGGAAGCGCTTAAGCGGGATAACCGTGCCATGATGACACAATGAAACGCCGGTGGTGAACGATGAGGACATGGTTCCTCACTGTCAGCAGTTCGCTTTCAAGTGTTCCCCAACAGCGCGTGCCCGCACCCCCCTTCCCTCCCCCCCCCCCCCCCGCCCTCCCGCCCTCCCCCACCAGGATTCAGACAGGTACATCTCAGACCGGACAACGCACACCGGTGGCGTCTGACATAAGCATTAACGGGTGATATGTGATACGCTTCTGGACAGCCCGCTGTGGTGTGGAATCCAACCAGAGACAATAACTGCACAGCTCGCCCTCTGGTCACTATACCCTGGCCTTCAGCGGAGGATACAACACGCTGTCTGGTCACGTTATCGTAGCCATCAACGGAGGGATACATCACGCTGCCAGGTCACGTTATCGTAGCCATCAACGGAGGGATACAACACGCTGCCAGGTCACGTTATCGTAGCCATCAACGGAGGGATACAACACGCTGCCAGGTCACGTTATCGTAGCCATCAACGGAGGGATACAACACGCTGCCAGGTCACGTTATCCTAGCCTTCAACGGAGGGATACAACACGCTGCCAGGTCACGTTATCCTAGCCCTCAACGGAGGGATACAACACGCTGTCTGGTCACGTTATCCTAGCCCTCAACGGAAGGACACACCACACAACACGCTGGAGCCCGTTTGAAGAACAAAATCCAGTTGTGCGAACAAAGGGGTTGGATATCTGCAATGTAGGCGTTACGGCGATTTTAATTTCCGGACCAAAATTCGATCCGAAAGTCATATTACATGGTTATAAATTCATGCTGCATCTTACTGTATATGTTTCTTCGTCGATAGCGTCGTTCAAAATGTTAATATGTATTATCTTCCAGGAAAATCTCTTTCCTTCACCAGGCCAAGCTAGTAACTGGATTTTTACGTCCTGCAAACCACTCAGGGCTATCTCAGGACGAGCCAAATCAACTAAACCACAGTGCTGGTGTGCAGTTGATCAAAAGATCGTGGTCAAAACCTCAATATGTAAGTCTCTCTAAAAACAGACTTGCCTTTGCCCATGTACTCTGAAACGAAAACTTTCAGGGAACAATGTAGCCAAATTGCAACGATGATTAACCACAACAAAACTGCCTCTTGTGGAATAATTAAAGTTTTTTTCCCATTGAACTTAACTGACCAAAAGCCGTAGTGATATACATGTATTAGACACATTCGTCACACAAAGCCAGATTTGTGACACTGCAAACGAAGTTCTAACTCAACTCAGAAACTTTATATACTCCAGAAATGCAAACTTTAGTCCTTGGGGACCTGTGTTCGAGACAGGCAGTCATTTCTGTACTATAAAGATACAACCACGGAAAACATAACCATGGAGAAATCAAATCAAGACGCTAGACATAGCCGAACTCAACCGCGTCAATAAAAACTTTGCACTTTGCGGACACAGGTTTAAGAGCCGGTTTGTTGAAATTATGTTTGGTGAGAGTGGTGACATGCTGCCCATGTGTGGTAGTGCTATGACTGACATTCTCGGCGCCTCTGTACATTGTCTTTTGTGTTTACGAGTATGCACCAAGTTACATACTTACTTACGAGTATGCATGTACTAAGGGCTTTTTGTTTATGATTATGTGCGTCAGAAACTGTCATCGTTATTATTACTAAAGTAGTAGCATCACAGATGAATCGTTTGGTCAGAAACAAACACGAACCAAAAGGATGTCAGATATGTACATAAGACGGAAGAAAAGTAAAGAAAATCAACTCTGTAACGAAAAAGAAAGAAGAAAAGAGAAGGGAAAAAAACCCGGCAAAAACGAAACAACAAAACAACAACACCACCAAAACAAACATCAC
>OY757544.1:2976027-2988795 GCA_963584105.1 Alviniconcha strummeri
GTGAAAATTTAGACACCACACAAAAACACACAACCTGCAAATAAGGCAGTGGAATATCAGACAGATTCATATCAGCTGCTATTACCAATAGTACACACACACACACACACACACACACACACACACACACACACACACACACACACACACACACACACACACACACAGACGCGCGCGCGCACGCACGCAGGCACGCACGCACGCACGCGCGCGGGCGCACGATTAAACGGAACTGAATGGGTGTGAAAACTAAATGTCAATTGTCCAGTCAGTGCAACGGCAATGCCAGTTACTCGAAAACATCTCTCTCTCTCTCTCTCTCTCTCTCTCTCTCTCTCTCTCTCTCTCTCTCTCTCTAGCGCGCGCGTGCTGTGTGTGTGTGTGTGTGTGTGTGTGTGTGTGTGTGTGTGTGTGTGTGTGTGTGTGTGTGTGTGTGTGTGTGTGTGTGTGTGTGTTCTGTCACAATCCATCCTATGTAACTGCCTAAAGATGTACACGAAATTTCAGCTTGAATGAGCTGAGCGAGTGACAAGATCTTGCTGTCAGAGGCAGGCTGCTCCATAGAAAAGCACCACAGCTGGCCACACTCGTTTTGAATATGTCTATTCTTGGCCTAGGCAAACTGATAGTTCCTAGAGTACAGGTAAGATATATATGTTAGTTCCTAGAGTTGGAATAGCGTAAGATATATATTACTCTGGGGCATCATTTTTAAGGACCCTGTACATAAACAGACCCTTGTTATATTCCAGTTGTTTGCGTAGGCCCATTATCCTCATCTTGTTTAATTTCTGGTCAGTAGTCACTTGGAAAGATTAACTGTACAGCTCTTCTGTGCAGATAATTTAATCTCTTTTTGATGACATCGCTACATCCGTCCCACATGCCTGATGTATAATCAACGTGAGATTTAACGTGGGCATTAAAGAACAGTTTCCTGTTGACGACGTCCACACTGTATCTCCATTTTGACAGAAACAAGACTCGTCCCTAGACTGTTTTGCATATATTATCAGTATGCCAGTCCCAACGAAGTTTATTGTCAATGGTTATACCTGAAAGACGGTGTTCCGACTCTTCATCAAAGGAGATCGAACGGTAAGGAGAAAGTTGGTGTTTCTGTCTGGTAGAGATTGTCATAAACTTGGTCTTGATCGGATTTATGACCACATGATTATTGTTACACCAGTTGGATGCCTGATCTAAGCTGTCTTGCATATTGCTTTTGATTTGTAGAATATATTTTGTAAGATGTGTGCAGTGTTGTCATCTGCCAACATGTCACAATCAACAGATTTTTTTTCATGTATAATGGAAGGCCATTAATAAAGAGACTAAAAAGAAATTGTGTGAGTGTGTGTGTGTGTGTGTGTGTGTGTGTGTGTGTGTGTGTGTGTGTGTGTGTGTGTGTGTGTGTGTGTACGCGCGGGCGCGCGCGAGTACGTGTGTGTGTGTGCGCGTGTGCGTGTCACGTATGTTGCTAGTGTTATTGTAAAGCACTGTTCGCTGCCGTGTAATATGTAAGGTGGAAATTATCCACTGCCATCATTATCATCATCATCATCACTATTCTACGAAAAAGGCGCAAAATGACGCTAAGGGAAACTACCCTTAATACAAAACGATCTCTTCCGATTTTTTCTCCCTTTTTCAATACCGGGCAGGAGGTAATATTCCTGCTGTGCTATTCGTCAAGCAAACTACGAAACTGTCAGTGCGGGGCTGACCCCTAGTGACAGTTTCGTATACCTCAACCCATCAGTACTGTCAACGGAGAAAAGCAGGCACGATCAAAACCTGCTGAATTGTTACATTTTGGTGTTACTGCAGCTAACACCGTACCCGTTGTGATAGTTTCGTATACGTCAACCCATCAATGCTGCCAACGGAGAAATGCAGGCACGACCAAAACCTGTTGACTTGTTACACTCTGGTGTTACTGCAGCTAACACCCGTATCCACCCGTAGCCGAGCTGACCAGCTTAGCCAATGACAGAGAGCTAGGCAGCGTGTTGTTTTACCCTTACAAACACGCAGTCAAATACCGCCAGTGCCTGCGTTGCCTGATTCTGGGGACACTCGCTACGTGGTCAGTCCATCACAACCACTTACCACTCAGCAAACACGGCCAGCAGTGCGTTGCCTGATTCTCGGGACACTCGCTGTGTGGTCACTCTCAGCCACTTAGTCAAACTCCCAGCACCTGTTTACCACATTCTGCCTACAACCACTGCCATCACTGGCTGGTTTAAGCAAAGTGAATTTACACTCATGAAAATATGGGCAATCAAAAACATTGTATGAGCATTAAACAAGCTAAGCTTATAGTAAATGCTCATATGCATAATTTACTAAATTCATTTAGCAACAACGGGTATGTTTATGTTAAACAATATGAACACAACGACAGCAAAAATCAGTCAAAAATCAAGAGAGAGAGAATGCTCTTATGCCAGTAACTGTTCAGCTGAGTTTGTCATTGATGGCAAAACATCCACAGCAGCTAGTCCACGGCGAGAAGTAGAAAGTCCAACCAGTTTCAGCCATGTCCAGCAGTAGAAACGGACAAACAGACCCCCCCCCCCCCACCCCCACCCCCAAAAAAAAGGAAAAAAAGAAAAGAAAAGAAGAAGACATAAACATAACACCGAGAACACACTTCCCCATAATATGTACTTCTCAGCAGTCTGTCATTCAAGACTTCACCCCACAGCGCAGGACGCACCGTATCCACCCGGACAGCGCGGAGGCACGCACCCAACAATCACAACAACTACAGCCACCGCAACAGCAGCAACAAAACAACACTTACGATCAACACCCGTCCCCGTCATTGTGCGCAGTAGGCAGGGCATTACGGCATAGCACGGTGGCCGGGTGCCCGCGGGCCACGCGGTCCTCGTGTCCACCAACAGCAGAATTAAGGGATTTAGCGCCGACCTGCGTGTCCACAGTGGCCCGGCCCGCCCCCTCTCAGTCTGATCGCAGGGTTAAATCCCCCCAGCGCCTGCTTCCTTCTGCCTGTCCTAATACGGATGTTAGCCAAACAGGGCAGCCTGCCATGCGTTCAAAGTGTGAAGACGGTAATCCAGCCATGAACGGCTCTGATAGCTGTTCTCACGAATGTGCCTGTCACCCAGATGCTAACAGCCTTTCTGCCTGTCACCTGGATGCTAACAGCCTTTCTGTCTGTCATCCAGATGCTAACAGCCTTTCTGTCAGTCACCCAGATGCTAACAGAGCCTTTCTGTTTGTCACCCAGGTGCCTTTCAGTCTGTCACCCAGATGCTAACAGAGCCTTTCTGTCTGTTGCCCAGATGCTAACAGCCTTTATGTCTGTCACCCAGAAGCTAACAGAGCCTTTATGTCTGTTGCCCGGATGCTAACAGCCTTTATGTCTGTCACCCAGATGCTAACAGAGTCTTTCAGTCTGTTGCCCGGATGCTAACAGCCTTTATGTCTGTCACCCAGATGCCAACAGAGCCTATGTGTCCGTCACCCAGATGCTAACAGAGCCTTTCTGTCTGTCACCCAGATGCTAACAGAGCCTTTCTGTCTGTCACCCAGATGCTAACAGAGCCTTTCAGTCTGTTGCCCGGATGCTAACAGCCTTTATGTCTGTCACCCAGATGCCAACAGAGCCTATGTGTCTGTCACCCAGATGCTAACAGAGCCTTTCTGTCTGTCACCCAGATGCTAACAGAGCCTTTCTGTCTGTCACCCAGATGCTAACAGAGCCTTTCAGTCTGTTGCCCAGATACTAACAGCCTTTCTGTCTGTCACCCAGATGCTAACAGAGCCTTTCTGTCTGTCACCCAGATGCTAACAGAGCCTTTCTGTCTGTCACCCAGATGCTAACAGAGCCTTTCAGTCTGTCGCCAAAGGGGGGGGGGGGGGGGAGAGGGGAGATGGCACAAACAAGAGGCAGGAAGGATGGAATCCATGCAAAGGAAGACAATCCACACTGACACGGGGTTTTCATGACTCCTTAAAATCCTCAAAGACCACTCTCGATACAAATGACCCACTGTCGATACAAATGACCCACTCTCGCACAAGTGACCCACTCTCCATACATGTGACCCACTCTCCATTCATGCTTTGCATGAAGTGACATGGTGCATGGTTGTATGATGTACACAGTGCGCGCCGACACCGCAGCAGTTTCGTGTGGCACCAGCCATGCCAGCGCTGTAAGTACACCACTTCAGTGGATATTCAAAAACTCGCTATAAAAAGTTATTCACTCATGTAGAATCACATGCGAGCGCAATGAGTCTGCACGAGAGCGGAAAATAGCGCTATATAAAAGCGACCAACAACAACAACAACAACCAAGTCGCCAAGGAGACGGTGATGACACTGGCGAAAGGAGGTTCTTCTACCACTTCCCTGTTTGTGACAATTTCCAACTGCATAACGGTCTGCCTATTTCCCTGTTTGTGACAATTTCCAACTGCATAACGGTCTGCCCTATTTCCCTGTTTGTGACAATTTCCAACTGCATAACGGTCTGCCCTATTTCCCTGTTTGTGAAATTCCAATTGTATAACGGTCGGCCCTACTGCCCTGTTTCTGACAATTCCAACTGTATAACGGTTTGCCCTGTCATGTTATTGCTGTTCAAAGCATATTCTGACCCACGGACTTGATTTAGTTCAACAATTGTGGTTTACACTCCTTGACTGGTAAACTGCTGATAACTATCGATGTACAATATATTATTTGTGAGCTATTATGCGCTTTTATCTAACAAACTACATGCAGAGAGAGACAGTTTGGATCGACAGGTCAGAAAATCATCAAAACGAGACGCACCTCTATCACAAGACGCACCTTCATCCATTTTGTTATTGTAGGGCATTGTGTGGTAATCCATCCCACTGGTCAGGTAAACCTGAAACATGTGAATCTCCAGACCAATGACCTCAGCGAACCCCGTCGCTAACAGACAGTCGTGCAGCCTCCTCTGTGCAGAGCAAGGTGAGGTCGTGACCCCTTCCCTCGCTCGGTTCATGCCCAGCATCAATAACACCAGACGTGTCACACACGGCGGCAAAATACAGACAAAGGGAGACAGCAAAGCCATTATGACCTACACTCAAAAAAAGAGGAAATTAATTTCCCGTACGACTTCTAGCCGTGAAGCCATCAGCGGAGAGAGAGAGAGAGAGAGAGAGAGAGGGTCGGTGTGAGACCTATGGCCACACGCAGTTAGAACATGACTAGAGTTAGGGCCACATGCCGGCACGGGGGGATAGGGACACAGCCACAGGGAGATAGGGACACTGCCACAGGGAGATAGGGGCACAGCCACAGGGAGATAGGGGCACACAGCCACAGGGAGATAGGGACACAGCCACAGGGAGATAGGGACACAGCCACAGACAGATAGGGACACATAGCCACAGAGAGATAGGGACACAGCCACAGGGAGATAGGGACACACAGCCACAGGGAGATAGGGGGCACACAGCCACAGGGAGATAGCGACACAGCCACAGGGAGATAGGGACACAGCCACAGGGAGACAGGGACACAGCCACAGGGAGACAGGGACACAGCCACAAGGAGACAGGGACACAGCCACAAGGAGACAGGGACACAGCCACAGGGAGACAGGGACACAGCCACAGGGAGACAGGGACACAGCCACAAGGAGACAGGGACACAGCCACAGGGAGACAGGGACACAGCCACAAGGAGACAGGGACACAGCCACAGGGAGACAGGGACACAGCCACAGGGAGACAGGGACACAGCCACAGGGAGACAGGGACACAGCCACAGGGAGACAGCGGCACAGCCACAAGGAGATAGCGGCACAGCCACAAGAAGCACCCACCCACAGGGAGATACAGAAACAGCCACAGAGAGATAAGGGACACACAGCCACAAGGAGCACCCACCCACAGGGAGATACAGAAACAGCCACAGAGAGATAAGGGACACACAGCCACAAGGAGACAGGGACACAGCCACAGGGAGACAGGGACACAGCCACAAGGAGATAGCGGCACAGCCACAAGGAGCACCCACCCACAGGGAGATACAGAAACAGCCACAGAGAGATAAGGGACACACAGCCACAAGGAGATATGGGCACATGACCAATGGATGGAGGAATATCTCAAATGTGAAAATACAACCAGAAGACTCGTGGTGGAGGAGGGGGGGGGGGGCGAACGACAGAGAGACAGAGAGTGAGAGTGCATACACTGCCCGGCAGAGGACAAGGTAACGCGAAATGCGAAGCGCGAGGAGTTATGAAAGCCGGATTAGGACCGGGGGCAGATTTGGACAGCAAACAGGACGCTGGCCGAAGACAAAGCGCGGGGTAGAGTTACGGCCAATAACGGGTTAGCGAGAACTGCACAGTTTACAAACTTATCTCTGTTAGCAGATAGGTTGTCGCGTGGGTCCGAGACCTCCTACAAAGAGCGCTGTTGACGCCGTATGGCTGGCTAACGGGACACGCTGCAAGCTGACCTGCTTTCCCCGCTGATCCCTGAGGCTGCCAGTGTCCTCTGCCCCTCGTGCGGTGAGTAAACATGGTGCTTACCGTCCACAGAAACCATGAGGCTTATTAGGGACGGGGGGAAGGGGATCTGGAGGTGGGGGAAGAGGGAGATTGTATACCTATCGCTAAGCGGCTGTCACCACCAGAATGACTTCTGCATGAAGGGGGCAGCGATGACAGCCATTTCAATGTTTCATAACTGTGAGGGACAAAGTCACGAGACAGTGTCCACAGACCACAACTTTTGAAGAAAAAGGAGAGCCGAAGCGCATTCGAACCGAGGTCCTTCTGCTTACCAGCCTAACGCCTTACCGCTAGGCCAAACCGACTCACTCGTGCGGTGTGGAACAGCTTAACGGAAATTTCCCAGGCACGGCCCGCCGACAGCAAGCACCCAGTGAGCTGTCACAGGCTGGCCTACCGCCCCCTGTCCGGTACGGTTGCAAGTTCTTGGATTGTAACGTTTCGTCAACCGTACGGGGTCACCTCAGGACGAATCACGCATTTTTTGTACACCAGTTCACAACGCAAGTCACTCAGTCACAAGTTTGTTTAATTCACTGTTACAATGTCAAAAAGTAACTAGCTATCCATCTACCAATCAGTGAACAATAACACATGTTTATATGCCGTAGACACTTACCATGGGATCGCCCTGATATAACCATAATGGTAAAGTGGGAGTAAAACACCAACTTACTTACTTACTTACCACGGGAACCTGCTTAAATCGCTTGTGACTATGAGCAGGTTCTTAGAGAGCCGGTTTTGGCATAGCGGTAAGGCGGTAGGCTGGTAAGCGGAAGGACCTCGGTTCGATACCGCTTCGGCTCTCCTTTCTCTTCAAAAGTTATGGTTTGTGGACACTGTCTTGTGGCTTTGTCCCTCACAATTAATGAAACATTAAAATGGCTCCCATCGCTGCCCATCTTAATGCAGGTCATTCTGGTGGTGATAGTGTAGCGATAGGTATATACTCTCCCTCTTCCCCCACCTCCATACCCCCTTCCCCCCATTCTCCCCGTCCCTAATAAGCCGTATGGTTTCTGTGGACGTTAAGCACCATGTTTACTAGGCAGGTTGACCATTAAAATAAACTGTATTCCGCGGGCCCACACGGGAAACTGCGTTAGCCGAAATAAATGCAGTTAAAAAGTAGGAAGAGGTATTGTGAAAAATGAAGGCGAATGGACCGGGAATGTAACAATTAGGACCAGGAAAAAATTCCAGGCAGTGGGCGAAGCATGCATGGCTATATTCTTCAAAAGAAGAATGCCAAACACACACACACACACACACACACACACACACACACACACACACACACACACACACGCACGCACACACACACACACACACACACACACACACACACACACACACACACACACAGGCGTATGCACGGGTACAAACAGGCGACCGTGCGTGCGCACATGTACACACGCGCCCGCGCACACACACGCGCTAAAATATTAATATCATCTTTAGTACAATTTCCTTTTATGTTCGCCTTGTTGTTAATAAAATTGATGTTTAAGACGTCCTTTATACAGGATTCGGGCCGTACTTATATAGGTATTTTTGCTTGTTGCACGGCCCGACTGTTCTGTTGTTAATGTATTGTTATATATGAAATAAATTTTGTTTAAACCAAAAGGAGAACATTTGTCAGCTCTGGGTTCTCAATAGTGAAGAACCTAAATTTCTGCATCCGCAGTACCCCAGTGTGGGTTGTCCGGCACGGAACGACTGCAGCTGGCGGTCAGCCTCCAGTGCTCGCGTCCACCCGTACCCGTAGCGTCCAGTCCGTCCAACCCAACCCAACCAAGTTCCTCCTATACTCTATACGTTAACGAGACGAGTGCTGGACCGGGTGAAGCCACGCTGTGTTAGCTTAAGACAGATTTGTGTCTGTGTAACTTAATATCTACGCACGGTGTGAGTGTAGAACGTCATACTGCGGTTGATGACGGTGGGTGTATGATCCGTGGGCTGTGTGGCTACTGCTTGCTTGTGACTGTCCAGCAATGAGTGTAGAGTGCGACGCGACTGCCCTGGCAAACATGTGAAGATCCGCCACACACCACACAGGCTAAGACCAAAGGCTGGTGTACAGGTCGGGCAGCTTGGGTGGATCGGGTTACATCAAACTGCTTGAGATAAGAACGGGCAGCGCTGCGCTGCGATTGTTCCCTTTCCGAATGGACAGCGATATGCTGTTCCCGAAAAAGGCAAAAACGTTTATTCCACTAGCCAGAAGGTTTTGAAATAAATATATACTGAACTGACAAACCGATTTCACTGATAAAAATCATGATTTTATAAATTCTTTCATTGTTTCACTCATTTATAATGCCACGTGGTAACCCGGTACATCGCCTGCCGATTCACCAATGGATAACGACCATCCATGTGGTATCAGGTACACCTGGATATTGTATCCCCTGTCCGTCCATCCATGGATAACTACCATCCATGTGGTATCAGTGACACCTGGACATATATCCCATGCCCATCTATCCATGGATAACCTACCATCCATGTGGTATCAGTGGCAGCTGGACAAAAGGCCGCCGCCAATCCACCCATGAATAACGACCATCCATGGATAACGACCATCCACGCGATATCAGGGACAGCTGGACAAAAGAACTCCGCCCATCCACCCATGAATAACGACCATCCATGGACAACAACCATCCATGTGGTATCAGTTACACCTGGACAAAAGACCTCCGCTCATCCATCAATGGATAACGACCATCCATGGATAACGACCATCCATGCGGTATCAGTTACACCTGGACAAAAGACCTCCGCTCATCCATCAATGGATAACGACCATCCATGGATAACGACCATCCATGCGGTATCAGAGACAGCTGGACAAAAGACCTCCGCCCATCCATCCATGGACAACGACCACACATGGCAACAGCTGGACACGGGACAGCAGCCCACCCATTCACGAACACACCCTGCCCCCTTCCAACCCCAACCCGCATCTTCCTATCTCCGGTCGCTCAAACCCCACTCTCACTACAACAGCCTAAAACAGCTCTGAAGGCGGATCTTCTGTCAAACTCGTTCGCCTTAAAGTTATGTTGATTGCTGTGGAGGCACAGGGGTGGCGGTAGATGTACTCGGACAGAATGGGTGACTCGGTGGTGGTGTCGTTCGTAGGTCACTAACCCCACGTAGTCTCTATATAGTCTGCATAATATATATGTATATGCCTACATATTATTATGTCGTCAGCATTGTGCTCGTGTTTACGACTGTGCGACACGGAATGATAATGTAGTCACATACTGAGCTGTGCTAGCTGCGTGGCCATCAAATTAAATCGCTTTGCAACAAAAGTATCAAATATCAAAACCGGCAATAGTTGACACTAAATGAAAGCATTTTGACAGGAACCGACAACACAGGGTGCAGTGTTTGCCGCTCCACTCTCTGGCCATTATGAAAACAAGGAGCAGACAAAGAAGCAGTTGTTGTCCATGAAACACAATGAAAGAGGCGATACAACTTGTCTGTATGCGTCATGTGGATCTCGTGGAGGTGGCGAGCGAATGTGGTGACTGTTTCTTTCCAAGACAGCCAGACAGAAAGCGAGACAGGCATACATGCAGGCAGACAGCCAGACAGAGAGCGAGACAGGCATACATGCAGGTAGACACACAGGCAGAGAAAGAGCCCAAGAGACCGTGACAGTGACACAGAAAGAAAGACAGACAGAGAGCGAGACAGGCATACATGCAGGTAGATAGACAGAGAAAGAGCCCAAGAGACCGACAGTGACACAGAAAGACAGACAGACAGAGAGCGAGACAGGCATAGATGCAGGCAGACACACAGACAGAGAAAGAGCCCAAGAGACCGACAGTGACACAGAAAGACAGACAGACAGACAGAGTGAACTCAAAACTTTATTCTACAGGCATTGTAGTTTAGGTTCAGTCAAAACCTGTTAGACAACCAGTCCTTGCCAAGCAACTGATGAGCAAAAAATTACAAGGACACACACACACACACACACACACACACACACACACACACACACACACACACACACTCACAGAGGCACGCACGCATGCACGCACAGAGAGAGACAGAGAGAGAGACACACACACGCGCACGCACACACACACACACACACACTCACACACACACACACACACACACACACACACACACACACACACACACACACACACACACACACACACACAGATAGAGAATGGAAACCGTACACATATAAAAATCCTTCATCAAGGAGCAAAGGAAGTTTCTCGAAAGGCCGGAAATGAAGCGTTCTTATTTTACTCTGCCTGGTTAAATAATTTCCTAATAATCGGAAAAGTGCCGGCCTATACGTACTTCAAGCACCGAAATTTTCCTGAACAATGATTTTGTTATCTTCGTTTCTGAACGACTGGTGTGTGTGAATGTTCCTCTCTCTCTCTCTCTCTCTCTCTCTCTCTCTCTCTCTCTCTCTCTCTCTCTGTCTATGCGTGCACGCGTGCGTGCGTGCGTGCGTGCGTGCGTGCGTGCGTGCGTACGAGAGTGCGTGCGTGCGTGCATGTGTGTGTGTGTGTGTGTGTGTGTGTGTGTGTGTGTGTGTGTGTGTGTGTGGTGTGTGTGTGTGTGTGTTGCGTGGTTAATGTGTGTGTGTGTGTGTGTGTGTGTGTGTGTGTGTGTCTGTGTGTGTGTGTGTGTCTGTCTGTCTGTCTGTCTGTCTGTCTGTCTGTCTGTGTCTGTCTGTCTGTCTGTCTGCCTGTCCGTCAGTCAATGTGTGTACTATTTTGATAGACGAGGACAGGAGAGGTTGAGTGGGAACCGTTACCTGACAACTCTGGATTCCCAACTCTGGACAAACGAAAACGAAAAATCAATGCACACATCACAGTGCCAGTTTTTATGTTTTACACGTTTGGCTTCTGTCAGAGGTACACGAAACATGTATTTCCAAAAAATCGCACGACTGTCTGTATGAACGTTCCATGGTTACTGGACCGTTGTTGATGTCACCACGTCCCAGTTTCAATTGACAGAGACTTCCGGTCTGTCGCCTTTGTTAATCAAGTAACTTGTTATCATTACTTTTCAAACAAAACCTATTCCAGCTACCATGGGCCCGTGATTGCAATCTCAGAAGAACAGCTTGAACTCGGATCATGACCTCACAGGGCAAATTTGCCCAACAGCTCGCCGCTCTCAACAATTCCTAAGGTGTTGCGCAGATCAGTTTGTTCACCTGTCTGCACACAGCGCGCTTTGTTCAGTGCATTTGTTCATCTGTCTGTCCACAATATGCTTCGTTCACCACGTTTACTTTCTGGCCGTGTGTTGGCTGTGGAGTTTCGGGTGCGCTCTCCCCCCCCCCTCCCTTACCCCTCTCCCCCCCTTACCCCCCTCACCCCCTCCCGTGTGGTGGTGTGTGCAATGGCTTAACTGTGATTCACTACATTTTGATCGACTGTCCGCTGCTGTGACGCAGACCTGGAGTCTTGTGTGACTGTCACTGGCGTTCACAGCTGGGGCTGTGCGGGTTTAATATCAACACAAATACTGGCAACATCGGACAATGTTATCTTCCTTTGACATTGCAAAATGCAGGATTATCTGCGCCTGACACCACCTCCACCCCCACCCCTTCTCTCTCTCTCTCTCTCTCTCTCTCTCTCTCTCTCTCTCTCTCTCTCTCTCTCTCTCTCTCTCTCAGATTGACGCGTATTTGATTTCGAAACAGGAACAGTTTCTATCTCCAAAGCAAAACAGGTCCGGGTGAATAAAAGGCATTGCTTTTCTGAAGTCACGGTTAATCAGAAGAAAAAAAACTAAAGGGGTGTTTTCGTAGCTAAGACACAAAAGCACGACTGCGCGAAAAGATTTGCAGGCACTGTTGTTAGTGTCTAATCTAACAGAGGTGTTACCTATCCCAAAACGTTACCAGTTTTTAAACAGACAAAAAGCAACAAACAGCTAGGAGAAGCGTCAAGTAATGCTTAAAATGGAACAGGGAAAGGTTGGGTAACTAGTTTCATTGTTGTTGTTGTTGTTGTTGTTGTTGTTGTTGTTGTTGTTGTTGTTGCTGCTGTTTTTCGCTTGTTTTTGTTTTTTTACGGACGCGGTCGAAAAGAGATAAACAAGCCTAAACAGCGCTATAACCACATCCAGCCACACACGGGGACTCAAATGCGCTGTGAAATCAAACATCCAAAGCATTTCAAATGAACGTAACA
>OY757544.1:2993995-3008995 GCA_963584105.1 Alviniconcha strummeri
ACTGTTTGTGGGGAACATGCACATTGGATATTAGGTTCCCCCTGCTGGTAGTCTAGCATAAATTATAATAGGTCCATGCCTGAATATCTAAAATTGTCACAGATCGGCTCTTCTCCGTGGCCGCCTCCATTCAGGGGACTTCATTCACCAGGAGTGAGAAAACACTGTCAAATTATCTTTGCCTGTTATTTCCGGAAATCATCTATTAAAACTGCTACTTACATACTTTACATTACCATCACTGCAACATGAAATACATTAATGTCAGTGTATCACAAAAGATTTTTGTTCTTGTTTTTAAAGTTCCCCAAATTTGCACTGAATTAGCAGAACCAGTTGAGCTCAAACCTCTCAATGGTGAGTGTCACAGATTTGCTCCAGT
Organism: Alviniconcha strummeri; assembly: GCA_963584105.1. Lineage (NCBI taxonomy): Eukaryota > Metazoa > Mollusca > Gastropoda > Provannidae > Alviniconcha > Alviniconcha strummeri. The sequence goes on from OY757544.1 coordinate 2,994,378, forward strand.
AAATCCAGTAAATTTCCAGAGTTGCAGCAAATAAGTGACATGAAGTGCCTGTGATGTGTTTCTATATGCCTTTTAATTATGACATGTTTTAGTCCAGTATACTCTACATTTCACATTGGTTTGGCTGAAGCAATTCTGAGCCACCAAAGTGAGGGCAGAGCCACTACCAGTACTACGCTTCTCTCTCACACATCAGTTTGTTAATAATAGTATTATACTATAGTAAGACCATGTGCACAGGGCTTGTAAACAGATAGCTGCAGGTGGATGTGAGAAAAACAAAATGGAACACTGATTTAAATCAGAAACTGTAAGTCCAGGACATGGTTTGAATGGACAGTGATGAGAAAACAACTGAAAAGAATTGTTTTACACTGCACATACGTCACTTGACTACCTCTCTCAACAGAGCACATTTTCCCATGCACCCCCCCACCCACCCCGGGTCCCATCCTGAGAGACTGATGCAAAGTGAGGGTGATGAGGCTTTAAGATTGCCCCAGATAAAGTGAAAACAGCAGCAGCAAACAACTCAGTGAGCAAATGACAGAACTTGTGAGAAAAGCTGTTTGAAAGTCTGGAAAGCCTGTTGATAATAGCCAACTTCATCCACCTGTGTAGCACACAGACTTTAGTTTGTACACGTCATTGTCCTAAACAGTAATCTTCCTGGGCAAAATGCGAGTCCCTTTCCAGGAAAAATGCCAGCTGTGAGAATCATGCTACCCTGCCTCTTAATGAAGATGTGAATGCAGGAAATAGTCTGCATAAAACAGGGTCAAGTCAATGCCTTAAAAATACAGTTGAACTGTCAGAGACTAATCGGAGGGGAAGTGGAGGTGGTGGGGTGGCGGGGGGGGGGGGGGGGGGCGGGGCGGGGCAAACAATGAAGTCACAGTCTTTCGAAAGTTGCCCCCTTGAGCATTTACCAGAATTTCGCTGTATAAACTGTCTGAAGCATTTGGACAGGATTTGGTTTTTACGCACAGCTAAATAAAGCAACCCTTTTTCTATTCTTTTCACCAATGGACTCATTCTTCGTCATCACCACCAAACTACACCTGAAAACTGACCCACTGTTCATCATCACCAAACTACACCTGAAAAGTGACCCACTGTTCTGGACAGAGGGCCATAAAATGTGACCCCCAACACCTTGCCCCCCTGTAAGCCAGTCTGGCCTAACGGTAAGGTAGGTAAGCAGAGGGACCTCGGTTTGAATCCACTTTGGCTCTCCTTTCTCTTCAAAAATTGTGGTCTCTGGACACTGTCTTGTGACTTTGTCCCTCACAATTAATGAAACATTAAAATGACTCTCATCACTGCCCATCTTAATGCAGGAGTCATTCTGGTGGCGACAGTGTAACGATAGGTATAATAGTCTCCCTCTCCCCCCACCTCCATAACCCCTTCCCCCTTCTCCCCATCCCTAATAAACCATACGGTTTCTGTGGATGTTCAGCACCATCTTTACTTACTTACCTTGCCCCCCACCCCCACAAAAAGCATCACCATTCGGCTTTCTAGGACAGTACAATGGACAGAAACTGGTTGGTGACGAGGTCGTTCCAGTGAAGGAACTTTCTAGGACAGTACAATGGACAGAAACTGGTTGGTGATGAAGTTGTTCCAGTGAAGGATGAACTGCACTGTTACTACCATCTACTTGGGACGTTGACAGCCCAACAATAAATACACGTACCAGTCGCTGCCCTAGCAGCAACATGCAGATTTAAGACTGATGGTGTTTCTCTGCTGGCCTGCTTTTATCACAAGATCCTGCTAAGGACTATGTCCAAAAAAGATGGTGATTCTCTGCCGGCTGGCTTTTATCACAAGGTCTTGCTAAGGACCAGGTCCAGAAAAACAGACAGGTGGAGCCTCTTCCAGACACTCATCCACAGCACATTCTGTCACATAGGTCAGCAGAATTACAATCCCCTCAGAATCACATGTCTCACACAGCTTGTGCAGACAGTCATTTGCCCCCCAAATACTTCCGTTGGCCACATCAACAGTCTTACCGTTCATGCGGGACGGCATGAGAAGAAGAAAAAAAATGCCAATCCAGAGTGACCTAAGAAACAAAACTGCATTCCACCATGCACGGCGGATCCAATGAGTGACTGCTTTTCACCAGCAAGGACAAAGCTTCTGTGAAAGGTGTAGCCTTTCAGGTCACAGTACGGTGTAACCAAACACTCCTTTCTCTCCATCCAGTGTACCTGCTCAAAACAACAAAAGGTGTCCTTTTCCCATGATGTACCACTGGGAGAGAAGTGTTTACTCTGATGCTGTTTCTTGTTCTTCTATTGTTGTTTTTTGTGCTGCAAACATGCACCGTGTATCCTTTGTATAAACAGTTGCAACTGTAGTTCAAGTTTGAAATGTAGTGGGAAAAAATCAGCACCAAAACAATGACTTTTGCAACAGGCATGGCCTTTTCCACAGAAAAAGAAAAGAATCAAGACTCTAAAACGGCAGCTGGATTTAGCGGGCAGAACTTGTTCTTTCAATTACTCTCTCACTCTCTTTCTTTTCTTCTTTTTTTTTTTTTTTTTTTGCTGTTCCAAGCAAGTCCCAGGATAGATCCTGCATAAGTCACCTGTCTTCCCAAGTCCTCACTGAAATGTACCAGCAAAATTCCTCTTGCATCAGTCACATCAACAGTTCATCACTTCAGTCATCTGCATTCTGCTGCAACTCTCGCTCGATGATTTTCTGGCGGTCGCAAAACCCAAGACGACTTTTGCCAAAGGAGTTTGGTCCAGCAGCAGTTGGGGTTTCCCTGGAAACAAAGATCACAGGTCAGTACAAGAACTGCAGCAACACACAAGTTATGCAACAAAAGCATCTGAAATTACAAAATACAACAGCAGAAAAAGTACAGGCCAATTTTTGAAAAGGAACAAGTCTTCTCAAAGTATGTTTTGTGCAACAGGCAGATGGGAACAAATATGCCTAGCTGAGTTTATATCAAACTTACAAAACAAATGGTGACAGGTAGTGGGATCAGAAAGTACAAACACTGTCAAGCATCAGAGTCCGTCAAACACTGTCAAGCATCAGAGTCTGTCAAACACTGTTGCATACCACAGACTCTTTGGTGTTCATCCTTGGGAGCCATATTGATGCACTACATTTGAAAGGCACACTGAGAACAGCACTTGTTTCTAAATTTGATATAAAATCTGCAAGGCTATTAAAGCAAAATCCCATAGTTCAGGAGCTGTGTGAGAGTCGAGGTGGATGTCCGGGGCTGTCCGTCCTAACGAGCCTTCTGGTTTCCGTGGACGTAAAGATTTATTGAACCGTGCTTCGGCATTGGTCACAACTTGTCCCTAATATGTCAAATGACATCTGAGGACATTAAGCATCAACTCATCATCATCATCAAAGCAAAATCTTCCAAATCTGAGTTTTGTTTTCTTGTAATCATGGAACAAAACACAGTTTGAGAAGGCTAGCTCCTTTAAACATGTATTACATATTCAGGCAATTCAGCAAAGCATTTCTGCTACTTGCTTCCCCAGAACACAATCTTTATCCACACGCAACATGTATGTTGATGTTACTGCGTACTACTCCCAGACACACCCCACCCCCACCTCACCCCCGACCCCCATCCCTTGCACCCCTAAAACTGCCACACTAGAGTAACCACTGGTTGTGTTCATTCAGTCTTGGGGTCACTTCAGAGCTTGGCTGAGAAGCTAATTAAAGGGGTACCAAGGCAAAGATGGAAGTTGGCCTGAAAACATCAAAAATGAGCAAATATTTCCATCTGTGGGCTTCATCTGGCAGTTCTATCAATATCTATACAAAAGTACTTTTTAGGCTATTTCAATATCTATACAAAAGTACTTTTTAGGCTATTTCAATATCTATACAAAAGTACTTTTTAGGCTATTTCAATATCTATACAAAAGTACTTTTTAGGCTATTTCAATATCTATACAAAAGTCCTTTTTAGGCTATTTCAATATCTATACAAAAGTCCTTTTTAGGCTATTTCAATATCTATACAAAAGTCCTTTTTAGGCTATTTCAATATCTATACAAAAGTACTTTTTAGGCTATTTCAATATCTATACAAAAGTCCTTTTTAGGCTATTTCAGTATCTATACAAAAGTACTTTTTAGGCTATTTCAATATCTATACAAAAGTACTTTTTAGGCTATTTCAATATCTATACAAAAGTACTTTTTAGGCTATTTCAATATCTATACAAAAGTACTTTTTAGGCTATATGAGCTCCTCCTGGTGCAGCCGTGCTGGTTTTCTCTTTACCAGTGAAGAGCAGCAAATGGTGGATTTGTGACCTAAGTTACACTTTAGCCACATGTATATCCCAGCCCTGTTCGTGACATGATTGACGCAGACGGGTGGGCACAAATTGGCAGTGATAATAATGGTCATGTTTTCTTCACTTTCAAATGCAGTTTTTTAAGAGACCGGACTAGAAATTAGGTCAATGACTGTATGTGTCTATTTTTTATTCGGTTTGTTGATAGGGCCCCGTGAGGTTTGCTAAGCTTGGTTCACCTTAAAGCCCGTTCTTAACTGGGCGAATGTTTGTTTGCCCGAACATACTTCGGACACTTCGACGAACTATGATTCGTTTCTTAATTGAACATTTAGTTCGCCGAATATGGTTCGGACAGTCCAGACTTTACTTCATTCTCAACTGGCTTGTAATGAGATGCAAGCTTCGGCCCGAACTTGCGGCAGACGCGCAGCAGACAGCATGATGGAAATGTAGGCTAAAGTCAAGTGAAGTCAGTATGCTTTAATCATCCCTCACAGGGTAATTCAACTAACTACTATCTCATTCTGGGTTCTCCGAGACAAGGCTGCGCCTTCCACAAGTCAACAAATAAACAAATTCCCTTCGAATCCATTTTTATTTTTGTTTTTTCTCCATTTACAGGAGAGCTCTGCTCTCAGCCAATCAGAGGCAATGATCGTCCAATAGGGCGAATGTTCCCAGAACATGTTGAGTGAAGGTTTTTGGACCCCGAATATAGCTTGGCCGAATACTTCCAACTAGGTTCGCGAAGAAAAGTTGGCCCAATTAAGAACCAACTAGCTTCGCCGAATACTTCCAACTAGGTTCGCGAAGAAAAGTTGGCCCAATTAAGAACCAACTAGCTTCGCCGAATACTTCCAACTAGGTTCGCGAAGAAAAGTTGGCCCAATTAAGAACCAACTAGCTTCGCCGAATACTTCCAACTAGGTTCGCGAAGAAACATTCGCCCAATTAAGAACGGGCTTAAGGCTGCATTCATAGATGTAGCTGTCTCACTCTGGGGTGTTCCTTTTCTTGTAGTTTTGGTCAGACATTTATCATCACACTGTCGTTGAGCTTTGGCACCATACACATACAACGCATGGTGGTATCAAAAACATTCTGTGATTTGCGTGAGTGAGAACAACTAATGCAACTGTAAAATATACGTTACTCTTCTTCAAACTCACATGCGACCTCCAAAGTGGGTCAGAGTGGCCGAACTGCTAATAAGCATGTGCAGCTTGATGGAATTTATTGTCACATACAGGTAATCATCATGCAAAATTCAAAAGATCTCTCCTAATGAGTAGCTGACCCACTATCGCAAAAAATGCCACAATTGCGTTTTTTATCATGAAAGAAAATGCTAGTCATCTCCCATGAACATAATTATGCTAAAGTTTGCAAAAGTATCATACTCCTGATTATGACCATGTATATAACAATCACAGAATGCCTGGAGTCAGCTGGACTAGAAATTTGCCAAGGTAAAAAAAAAAAATCAGCTCTGTCTTTCCAGACACCAGTGGGACACCGTGAGTTTTTACAGAGTCCAGCCTTGATTATTTTTCTTAGATTCATGCCAGTCATGCGAAACCTCAAAAGTCTTGCCAGTTTATGCAGCAACTATTCACACCTTCATGCTCCTAAACATGATTATCTTCATATGGCCCAGTTCCAAAACTGCTGCTGGCGCGAAATGTGATGCACTTCCTCACTTAGTCTTCTCTTTGTTATTTGACTCCTAGTAAACTTGTACTACACAGGTGTTGTTTAGCAATCAGGTCAGACATTAACAAGAAAATGCAATGCAGCTTTGCCTTTTCAACATCCCTGTGACCTTTTGGTCAGTGTGAAGGAAGCTAGTATGAAAGTATGAAAGCTAAATAAACATTACTGAGGTTCTCACCATGCAAAGTTTGCAAGATCTCTCTTGCACAGCCTCTGAGAAAAAGCCAACATCACGTTTTTGCCATGGATGACATTATGGCCTCACAGATGCCCACACATCATTGCAAGATCTCTCCTACATGGCCTCTGAGAAAAAGCCAACATCACGTTTTCACAGACGTTCACTCATCACTACAAGCTCTCTCTTACATAGCCTCTGAGAAAAAGCCAACATAACATTTTCACAGACGCCCACTCATTATTACAAGACCTCTCTTACATAGCCTCTGAGAAAAAGCCAGCATCAAGTTTTTGCCATGGATGACCTTACAGCATCACAGACGCCCACTCATCATTGCAAGACCTCTCTTACATAGCCTCTGAGAAAAAGCCAACATCACGTTTTTGCCATGGATGACCTTAAGCCTCACAGACGCCCACTCATCATTACACACACTCACATATTTCAGTGATGTCAACAAGGACGTCCGTGCACCTCTCATGAAGCAAGCTGCTGTGAAGTGCTTGACCAATCCTTCACAGCTTTACATGAAAACAGTGACCGTCTCTTTCATTTAAAATGTAGTAGCTGTGTGTTGTTGTTCTCTTCTTCTTTTTTTTTCTTCTTTTTTTTTGGGGGGGGGTCTTTTGGGAGGGGTGGGAGGGGGTGGGGTGAGGCAGTATTTTTATTTTTGTAGCTGTGTTCTTGTTCTGGCATTAATAGGGTGCAGTCAGAAGATTGGCACTCTACCTAAGACAGTGGCAGCAAGTGGTTACTCCAGTTAGCAATCAGCTTGAAAGTATAACACCTGATCACACCTAATTAACTTACATACATATATATATATATACACAAGGTCCAACAAGATTCCACATTAAGAACCAATCCCTCTTCTCCTCCCCATTGCAAAGTACACACATGGCAAACACTGTGACAAGTACATAAAAGAAGAAATGAATGGTAGCAGGTTGCAGGTGACACTTTTTCTCTTCACCTTCCAATATTCCGCATGCGCATCCGAGCTTCTGGTGGCATCTCTTCCTCACTCTGAAATATAGCATCTCCAACATCAGATGGGTTGGTACTGCATGCCTACGCTAGCCCCCTACTATCCCTAGCTACATCTCTGTCCCTGCAGTAGTCCCCCCCAACCCCCCACAGTGAGTGAACTACTGTACAGTTTAAAGAGCCCCCACCCCCCACAGTGAGTGAACTACTGTACAGTTTAAAGAGCCCCCACCCCCCACAGTGAGTGAACTACTGTACAGTTTAAAGAGCCCCCACCCCCCACAGTGAGTGAACTACTGTACAGTTTAAAGAGCCCCCACCCCCCACAGTGAGTGAACTACTGTACAGTTTAAAGAGCCCCCACCCCCCACAGTGAGTGAACTACTGTACAGTTTAAAGAGCCCCCACCCCCCACAGTGAGTGAACTACTGTACAGTTTAAAGAGCCCCCACCCCATGTATCCCACCCATCCCTCCAATGAGACGGCAGCTGGCATCCACTTTGCTATCCAATGCATGTAGCTCTTTGTCTTCACCATATAGCTGTCCCTCCCAAATCTGACAGTGTTGTAATGTTATCCGCTGAATTATCTCTTCTTTTCTTCTCTCTCTGTCTCTCTCTCTTTCCCCACATCAATTCTGGTGGTGCTAGGTGGAGGGGGGGGGGGGGGGGGAGGATATCATTTGAGATGACACCCTCCATTACCCACAATCCTCTGCACCACATCTATTTCTAGCCCAGAGCTTCTCCATCACCCCCCCCCCCCCAAAAAAAAAAAAAATATATATAAAAAAATCAGCATGTGGATAAAATGGCATGTGTGAATCTAAAAGAACAAATGTTTTCATATCTTTTCTGTTAACCTTCTACATTTTTTACACTTAAAAAAACAAATTGGGGGTGGGGGTGGGGGCAGGGGTTGTGTGTGCTTCACTGCGTATCTGTCACAGCTGAGCTGCCTAGATTTGTCCACAGGATCAGACTTGCCACTTATCCAACCTTTACCAATGCCCCCTCTGCAGTCCCCTTCCTCTGTACAACTGTACATGTGCACAAAGACCAGAAACACAACTTCACAAGCACAAACTCTCCACAATCTTGCTTTAGATAGCCTGTCAAAGATAACACGACACCTGCTCAAGACCTGACGCATAAGCTTACAGGTGAATTAGCATTATGACTTAACGTCCACAAAGCTCCACACACAAGACTGAAATACAGAAAAACAAAATACGGTGCACAAAATGCAACTGTGGACTTTTGTCAAATGACAAATGTATCATCAGGTTTCTGTAAACATATCCTATAACTCCTATTTTTTGTTTTGTTTCAAATTAGCACAATAGAACATATCAGTACTGCTGTTAGTGTTACTGATTTTGAATAACAATACTTACCAGAGTACCCTTCCTATTTTGCAGTTGCTGCTGTGTGGTTTTAACATTGTTAGCAACTTAACAAGGATTTACTTTACATACATACAGCTGTGTGCTTATAACCCTGTTAGTAACTTGGCAAGGACTTACTTTAAGTATAACAGACTACTATACTATCATTTTGCACTTTCAAAATCACGCATACAACAGCAGAATAAAGTACTTCATTGCAAAATTGACCTGAAATCCACAGTGAGCCCTTAGAGTTTATAAGGACTGGTACTGAAAAAATAAACATTGTTATTCACGTACAAAAACCATTTACAACCCATAAGAATCTGGAATGAAAACAAAGTCTTTCATTGGTGGTTAAATCACATGGCGTTATTGACACACAAACCTTCCCAAAACAAGAACCTAAATGCAGTTCATGCCTGTATCAACCCATGTCAAATGCAAGTCGTGCCTGTATTAAACTAAATGTAGGTCACTTCTGAACTGACCTAACATTTTGGATGATAAAGCCTCCGAAACAAACAAAAAACAAAAATCAGGTCACATCTGTACTAACCTACTGTCTCTACTGACCTACAAAGCACATCACGTCTGTACTGATGTAATATGCAGGTGGTGTCTGCACTGTCCTATTATGCAGGTGGTGTCTGCACTGTCCTGCTATGCAGGTCATATCTGCACTGTCCTAATATGCAGGTCATGACTGCGCTATGTCCACACTGTCCTACTATGTAGGCCACGTCCGCACTGTCCTAATATGCAGGTCATGACTGCACTGTCCTACTATGCAGGTCAAGTCAGCACTGTCCTACTATGCAGGTCATGTCCGCACTGTCCTACTATGCAGGTCATGTCTGCATTGTCCTACTATGCAGGTCATGACTGCAGTGTCCTACTATGCAGGTCATGTCTACACTGTCCTACTATGCAGGTCATGTCTACACTGTCCTAATATGCAGGTCGTGTGCACTGTCCTAATATGCAGGTCATGTCTGCACCTACTACACAGGTCATGTCTGTACTGATTTATTGTGTAGGCCATGTCTGTACTGATTTACTGTGTAGGCTATGTCTGTACTGATTTACTGTGTAGGCCATGTCTGTACTGACCCACTCTGTAGGTTATGTCTGTATACTTACTACACAGGCCACATTTGGACTGACCTGCTACACAGGTCACATTATAGAGGATGTCCCAGTTACTTGTACTCTTCGTTGTAGAGGACACCCACAGTTGTTTCTATTCTTCTACCTTTTTAGTGTTATTTACAGCCAACACCAATAGTTCTGCTCTGTGTTAAGCCCGTTCTTAACTGGGCGAATGTTTGTTCGCCCAAACATACTTCGGACACTTTGACAAACTACAATTTGTTTCTTAATTGAACTTTTAGTTTACCGAATATTGTTCGGACAGAGTCCAAACTTTACTTCATTCTCAACTGGCTTGTAATGAGATGCAAACTTCAGCCCAAACTTGCTGCAGACGCGCAGCAGACAGCATGATCGAAAATGTAGGCTAAAGTCAAGTCAATATACTTTAATCATCCCTCACAGGGTAATTCAACTAACTCCTATCTCATTCTGGGTCTCCCACAAGTCAACAAATAAATAAATTCCCTCCAAAGCGAGTGAAGAACCTAGCAACACCGTCATCCATTTTTATTTTTGTTTTTTTCTTCATCCACAGGAGAGCTCTGCTCTCAGCCAATCAGAGGCAATGATTGTCGAACAGGGTGAATGTTCCCAGAACATGTTGAGCAAAGCTTTTTGGACCCTGAATATAACTACGACGAATACTTCCAACTAGGTTCGTGAAGAAAAGTTTGCCCAATTAAGAACCAACTAGCTTCGCCGAATACTTCCAACTAGGTTCATGAAGAAACATTCGCCCAATTAAGAACGGGCTTTACAGTGGTCACCTACAGTCCGTTTTAGTCTTCATTATAGAGGTTGCCCGGTCAGTTCTAGTCTTCATTATAGAGGTCACCCACAGTCAGTTCTACTCTTCATTATAGAGGTTGCCCAGTCAGTTCTACTCTTCATTATAGATGTCACCCACAGTCAGTTCTACTCTTCATTATAGATGTCACCCACAGTCAGTTCTACTCTTCATTACACAGGACATCCACAGTCAGTTCTACTCTTCATTATAGAGGTCGCCCACAGTCAGTTCTACTCTTCATTATAGTGGATGTTCACAGTCAGTTCTACTCTTCATTACAGAGGACATCCAGAGTCAGTTTTTTTCTTCTTCACTATAGAGGACATCCACAGTTGGTTCAATTCTTTATTATAGAGGTTGCCCACTCTCAGTTCTTCTCTTCATTACAGAGGTCGCCCACAGTCAGTTCTACTCTTCATTACATTTACAGAGGGCATCCACAGTCAGTTCTGCTCTTCATTATAGAGGACGTCTACTGTCAGTTCTACTCTTCATTATGAGGTCCCCCACACTCAGTTCCATTCTTCATTTTAGATGACACCCAAAGTCAGTTCTACTCTTCATTATAATTTATAGAGGACATCCACAATCAGTTATATCTTAAAACAGCACCCATTCTGTGGCTAATCCATTCTAACTGTGCACAGGACACACAGAGAACATGACCAGGAAGCAGCAACACCCACCTCATCACTGTCCTCCCCAAAGGCCTGAGCAACAGCTGAGCTTTTTGTCACTGATGGCGCTGAACCCGAGTCTTTGGACGCTTTGGGTTTGCTCTGGAATTGAAATGAAGCCAGCAGCTGAGTTAGGTAGTAATTCAATTTCAGCATACTGTCAACCCCACAGGGTCACTTCAGGGCAATCAAATACAAATTTTCAAACTCTTCTCATACGAAGTTGAAACAGAACAAGGCCCAGAATCAACACACAAGGGAGTTAATTAGCACTTGAAATATGTAACGCAAGTACAAGAAGTACTGGTGAAGTTTGCATGCCAGGTGAGAGTTACTGTAGGTGACTCAGGTCTTTGTTGTTGTACTTGTGTTATGTATTTCAAGCACTAATTAACTCCCTTGTGTGTTGGTCCTTCTCATACATAAAACCATATCCACTTGAATCTACAAATCAGGCAAAACACAAATTTATATAAAATGAGACATACATACACAATCATCAATCACAAATTTTCAAAGAGTTAGTCCCTTCAATATTGCCCGTGTTAAAAACAACCTTAAAAAAGTTCTAAACAGGAAATGGATAGAAACAATTAAAAACAAATCATACAGGTGCATCATGGCAATTTATACCAGCGCCAGAATGGCAGCATGCAGCACATACCGCCCGCTAACTATCATCTCCTAGCCGCTTCACGAGAGCCACGGATACAAAAAAGCCTTTCTCTCAAAATATACTGCAGAATTTCTGTGGAAAGTCAGGAAAACGGGCCAACAGCAGAAAAAGGACAAGACAAAAAGAGCAACAGGACTGGATCTAGAGAAGAAGATCAGAGGAGACAGAAAAGTATAACCAAATGACAGCCCTGCGATTCCAGACAGGTGGAAATGCGTATAATATAGAAGCATCCTGGGTCACACACTCATTGCCAGAACCAGGAGATCACTCACTTGGGAAGACAAATTCATCTTAATGGGCCCAGGCTTTGGTTTCTGTGTCAAAGGCCCGATGTTTGTGGCCACCTTTCTGGCTGCTGAGGATGCTGTTCCGAGGTTCATGCTGAGCTTTGCCCCTGGGGAAGGGGGCGGCCCACCTCCGCTCGCTGGACCTGTCCCCCCACCCTTGCTACTCATGGACATGCTGAATTTCTTCTTCTCCGCTGGTCCACTGTTGTCGCCTGTCGGGTCTACGTCTAAGTGTGGCCGCTTAACTTGGAACCCTGTGAGCTTTGTCTGGAACACAGTGCACAATGTGGCATGTTACACCTCAGCGTCTGATGGACAATGAACACTTCATGCATACAGTATTACACATTACAACTTGTCATCTTATGGAAAGTGAACACTTCACATGAAATGTTACATGTAATACTGTTACTAATAACAAAGGTTCTTTCTTCAACACAAATCCTTAAAAGCTCTTAGCAGTTTCCACTGCAAATATTAATATCAAATGAAAAATGAACACTCATCATAGAATGTTTCAGATTACTTACCAACGAATGGAAAGTGAACACTTAGCAAGGAATATTACAAGCTACACCTCAACATCCAATGGCTGGTGAACACTTGACACAGAGTATCATACCTCAAAAGATGAACAGCTGATGGAAAGTGAACACTTAGCATGCAATATTACAAGCTACACCTCAACATCCAATGGCTGGTGAACACTTGACATGGAGTATCACACCTCAACAGATGAACAGTTGATGGAGAGTGAACACTTCACAGGGGCAGTCACTGTAGATTAACACACCTCAACAGCTGATGGATGTACTTATTATGCACAAACACACTAGTGCCTGATGCATTAAACTTCCAGCCTGTGTGTCACATGTTCACATATGATTTGACCCAGATGCTTTGAAACTTAGCAGTTCACATTACCTAGCTGGTTAGAACATCAGTCACACTGTTGTTAGTATCACTGACTCTTCATTTATGCATTTGTGAGTGTGCATTAATGCATGTGTGTGTGTGTGTGTGTGTGTGTGTGTGTGTGTGTGTGTGTGTGTGTGTGTGTGTGTGTGCATGCATAGGTGTATGCATGCATATGTGTGTGTGCATGCATGCATGCGTGTGTGTGTGTGCGTGTGTGCGTGCGTGCCTGCGTGCGTGTGTGTGTACATGTCATAATTAAAGCCTCTGGTAGTGGTACAGTCGGTAATGGACATAATCCTTTTACATTTCTCTGTGACCCTCTTTCCTTTCCAGCAACCAAGCATACATCCCAAGTCAGATCCCCTCAACCTTAAAGTGTGATTAACACTGATTGCACTACCTGTGACAGACCAATACTGCTCACAGAGCATGCAGAAAATAAAAAATAAAACAATTCCTCCAGACACTCATTGTTAGTCATTTAGTGTCACTGACTCTAACCCTAATCCAAGTCATTCCATTACATAACCTGGCCATTACTGTAAACAGTCAGCAAATATGACTGCATGCAGTACACTTTGTCTTTGTGCCCAACCTGGTGTTTATGTGATGCTGTTTGTGAAGTACGGGAAGATTCAGTCTCGTCATCATCATCGTCGTCGTCATATGACCAACCATCCAAGTACTGCTCTGATACCAAAGACTTCACTTGTGTGTCTGCCATTGTCACGTGTCCTTCTGAGAGAAAAAAGAGAGCTTCTGAACAGCAAAGATTAAATCACACACACGCACACACACACACACACACACACACGCACACACACACGACTAAACATGCACACACCATCTCAGTGTAAATGTATACCTCTATATATATTGTCTAGTCACCTACATCAAACAAGAACAAGAATGACTGTGCCAATCATGCAGAATAAAAGGCATCAAGGTGGTGGCCTGGTGGAGTGATTGAGAAACAATCACTGAATCAGGCTGTCAGCCTGACGGGAGTCCGTGACTGGCCAGCTAAGGCATGGGACTGGACTGGCAAAGGGTTCCATTCCTGGACATAACATGATGAAGGGCTGCTTTTCTGTTCTTCAGAATCAACAATTGTGCCAACTCATTAGTGTCTGGCTTGCCTTCTAGTGCACAGCATGCAGTAGTTAGCTAACTAGCTTACTAAGTATCTGTTGGGTATGTTGCAGCATCCAGGTTTCTGGCATAAACGTAATGGTAGGCTGCACGGTGGTTTAGCAGCCCTTACTGGTTGCAATGTCCCAAATGAGAGTTCCAAAAATGCCGGCATGAAACGTGGTGTTGTTGAGATAGTTCCAGTCCACCACCGTTCGCACAATTTTTGGTATTGCTCTCTGCAACGGTGCTGGCTGTTAAAGCATCTGCTGTTGTTCATTGTGTATCTGTCAACTTGGTTAATTGTGCTGTAGTCTGGGGTGTTTCTTGAACGTACTAAACGACCTGGTTTCTGAGGAGGTAGGAACCGGTTTGCAGATATAGCCGGCATCAGCCCCTCAA